>PVIW01000964.1:15816-361429 GCA_004026585.1 Noctilio leporinus
GGGGGGGGGGGGGGACGGAGGGGAGCATAAAGGCGATGGATGTAATACAACAACAATAAAAAAAAAGAAAAGAAAGGCAGAAAAAACACCTTCTAACTCATTCTGTGAGCCCAACATGATACTAATAGCAAAATCAAATGAAGATATTAGAAGAAAAGAAAACTACAGATTAATGTATCTTATGAATGTGAATGCAAAAATCCTCAACAAAACATTAGCAAATTGAACTGAAGAGTGTGTAAACATAATCATACACCATGTCCAAGCAGGGCATATTCCAGATAGGCAAGATTGGTACCTTTGAAATAAATGGGTTAAGTCCTCCCCATCAGTATTCTAAGAAAGAAAAGTCATATACTCATATCAATAAATGCATAAAAAGCACTTGGCATTAACACAACACCTATGTAAGATTTAGGGAAAATACGCAGCAAACCAGAAATAGAAGGGAGCTCCTTCAGCGTGGTGAGGACCACCTACAGTCAACATCATACTCGATGGTGAGAAACTCCATAGTTTCCCCGAAGACTGAGAACCAGGCAAGAACACCCTCTCTCGCTATTCCTATTCATGTCACACTGGAATTCCCAGCTCCTGTAGCATGACAAGGAAAGAAAAGAAAATCACACAGAGTAGGCAAAAAAAGAAATAAAACTTTGTTTCCAGACATTATGATCATATTTAGAAAACCCCAAAGACTTAGCCAAAAGCTTCCTGTAACCAGTAAGTGAATAAAGGCTGGTTGCAGAATACAGGGTCATTTTCCTACTTGGGAATATGTCGTCACTTAAAAATACTTAAAGAGCTGCTGCATCCCAAAATCTGTCTTGGAGATACAATGGTGAGTTGGGGCCCTCAGGCTGTTTCAAGTCAGCTGTAAGATGTTAAACTACATAGAGGCAGCAACTGAATCCCCCCCAGTGTTTAAAAACCAAACGTCAGACCCCATGGCAGGGACCCTCGGCTTTGATTCCTGGCTTTCGACAACCATGCAGCTAGAAACGCTGGTCTCAGGAACGGGGGGTGAAAACTGGTGAAAAAGGTGGCAAGTATGCAGTAGGTTAAAATCAAGGAAGGGCCTTGGAGTTTGGAACACGCCCACGCTGCCCAGGTGAGCAGCTGTCCGCCGTGCAACCTGGGCACAATGTGCAGGCCTGCGGGGCCTGAGAGCAGCGAAGAGACGGACCCAGAGAAGGAACCTAAGAAGGGATTTACCTAAAGCAGGAGAAGGAGGGAGGTTCTGATCTGAAACCACGACTTCGGATGGGGAGCCCACGAGAGTACGCAGATGTCGTATATACAGGTGTACACCTGGAATTTTTATAGTGTCACTACCCTAGGTTATCCCAACACACTGAGTTTTGGAAAACCTAGTGTTGCGTGGAGTCCCTGGTGTGCAGCTAAGGACCCTGAGCTGCAGTGTGGCTGCAGTGTGACTCCAGTGTGGCTGCAGTGTGGCTGCAGTGTGACTCCAGTGTGGCTGCAGGGGCTGACGGCCCACCAGCGACTGGGAAGCGGGAGGATGGGGGTCTCCGATATCCGCTGTGAAAGGGCTGCCCCTCGGAAAGCCGATGAGAAGTCATTAGCAATTGCAGCGTAATAAACTTCCTACGCCTGCCAGATTGTGTGGGAAGAGAACACTTTCTAATTGGGATGCCACTTCAAATACGATTTCACTGATGTGGAATCCAATGAACAGACCGAACTAACAAGCAAAATAAGGACGACTCACAGGTGGAGGCCAGGCCGGCAGGTCTGGCGGTGGCTATGGGTGGGGGGTCCAGCAGGAAAGAAGAAGGACTCACGGGCATAAACAGCAGTGTGGGGCATGTGGGGTGGGGCAGAAGGCAGTACAAGGGGGGTAAATGGTCATGGAAAAGATACACTAGAAGAATAAACTATCAAATAACTGCAAACCTTTTTCTTTCTCTTCAGAAACTCATTACTTGACTCTGTGTCATGCTTTAAATGATTCCTGAGAGGTAAAAATCTATCATTGTATTTGTCCCTTAAGGTTCACACACACACACAAAAAAAAATGTTGATATTTCCTCATCTCGCTTATTAGGATAAAATAATAGTTGTTATTAACCAGCAATAAAGGAGGTGCAGTATTGGCTAAATACCATAAAAATATCATCAATCATCATAATTCCTTCCTTAGTGTCCCACATAATTAGGACCCCTCATCGGGGAAACAAAACCCCAGAAACTATGGATCCCGCTTTGCTGTGGGAAATACTGATTGAGAGTTTAGGGTCATCACCTGATGAACACAGGTGGTTCATGGTTCTATATAATCTAGCAGCTAAGAGTGGTCCAGAGACGAGGACCTCAGCCCATTCCACACGCCGACTAAGAAGCAGAGAAGAGAACAGCTGCTCGGGGTGGGGTGGGTCTGGGCTAAGCCCGGAGAGGAAGAGAAGGATTTCCTAGTTGCGGTGACAGCGACGAGAGGCAGGCTGAAAGGGAAGACTAGGGGTGTCTTTAAAATAACTCAACACCAGGAAGACAAATAATCCAATTAAATGGGCAAAGGACCCGAGCAGACATTTCTTTCAAGGAGGACATATGAAGACCCATATGAAGAATGCTCGACATCACTAGCCATCAGAATCAGAGAGATGCAAATTAAAACCACAAGGAGACCAACTCTCACCTGTCAGAATAGCCATCATTAACAAACTAACAAACAACAAGAGCTGGCGAGGATGTGGGGAAAAGGGAACCCTAGTGCACTGCTGGTGTAAGAGCAGACTAATGCAGTTACTGTGGAACTTCCTCAAAAAAAGAAAGATATAACTGTGTTTTGATTCAGTGATTCCACTGCTGCAATTATACCCCAAGAACCCTGAAACACCAATTCAGAAGAACCTACACACCCCTATGTTCATGGCAGCGCTAGTTACAATAGCCAAGTGCTGGAAACAGCCTCAGTGCCCATCAGTCACTGAGCGGATCAAAAAACGGTGGTGCATTTACACAATAGAGTATTATGCAGCAGAAAGACAGAAGGAAGCCCTACCTTTCCCAACAGCATGGATGGAACACATGGAACACATGGATGGAGAGTATTATGCTTAATAAAATAAGCCATGCGGCAAAAGACAAATACCATATGATCCTACCTAAAAGTAGAACTTAATGAACAAAGCAAATCAACTAGCAAAATAGAACCAGAGGCAAGGAAACATGGAACAGACTGACAGTGACCGCTCCCCTGTGGTCACTTCCCCACCCTGTGGGGTGGGGAAGAAGGAGAGGGGGCTAGTCAAGGAACAAGTATGAAGGACCCACGAACATGGACAGCAGGGTGGGGATGGACTGTGGGAGGGGGGTGTGGGTGATGTAGGGGAGAGCAAGGAGGGGAAATTGGGATACCTGTAATAGAACAACAGTAAAAAAGAAAGACAAAACAGCTCCTATTCAAAAACCACAGAATATATGGCCTGAGCTGTTTTCTTTCCCATTCCTTGCCTGTGCAGCCCAACAAATGATGTGCTTTAGAGGGCAGGTTTTGTGAAGTCCCCAGTCATTTTAGCACCAAGGGGCTGAACTCGAGTGGAAGCAGTGATGCAGCCCACTTCATCAAGCATGTGCTTCCTGAGTGTTGTCTCCATGTTACTCTTTTTTGATTCCAGAAGCTCAGAAGAGAGCCCAGTACACCGTGGCCGTGTAACCAAATGCCCATTGAGTCAATGAATGAAGCCAAGAGACGATGAATGTTATTCTAAACTTAAATCCAAATTTTCATCCTGTGGAGAAAATACCTGTGAATACGCTGCTTTGAAAGTTCCTTCCTATGCAAACGCCTAAGAGAGAATTGAACAGTATTCCACCGCCTTCAGAGATTCCAAATTATTTTACTATAGACTTTAAGGTTGGTTATGTGGTTTCTTTTTAAACTGATAATTAAGAAAAACAGTCAAAGGTTACAGCAAACATGAACCAAGAGAAAAATGATCACAGGTGTTTGGGGGGTGAACAGGTAATGTCCATGCAAACAAGCAACCACTGAAACTTCATTCACAGGGCTGGACACATTGTTCTTTGTAAGCACAATTCTCTTAAACAGACCCAGTTCCCTTTGATGAATGCATCTTCCCCTCCCCCAGAAAAGGGCTTCAGTCAGGCAGAGACGTCACTGTAACCAGAACCCCAATTTGCACACACTGGAATGTACTGAAGCAATTCAAGTCTTTCATCTTATTTAACTAGGGAGCTCGGGTTTATATAAATTCATAATTGTGATTCCACACTTCATGAAAAACATAAACAAAATTAGAAGCTCCGGACGGCAAAGATAATAAATGTTCAAATGGTGCCCTACAGATAAATCATATAGATACAGGATTTCAAACATCAGCCAGTGTGTGGTTCCAAGCCTTTTGAAAAGAAATTGTTTCTCAGTGACAAGCTGATGTTAACATTTTAATTAATGGGAAGAAGTCAAATAAAAAAACTATTATTCTCTATTAAATTTTTCTAAATGAAGCCCCACTACTCTTGTGTTTAAACTATATTTTCCATTAATAAATTTATGTTAAGCTCTATCTGTAGCTTTCAAAATGTTGATATTTACATCACTCACGAAAGGGTATTCTGAAAATGGCACTTTCTCTAAAGTGCAGACTGCTGTAAGCTTTATGTTAACTGAAAGACTTAAATGCCACTTCAAGGTCATGACGTTGATTCTCATAATAGAAAGTCCTTTTGTTAATTTTTTTTCCCTTACAATTTTAGGAGCACGAATCCCATACAGTACTCCAGTTTATGTCCTGAATACCCCCATGGCAAGAAGGGACCCCTGCTTGATGTATCTTTATTGTTTCTCTGCCACTGTTATGGCTACTAAAAGGTCAGCCAGAGCTTATGGCACCAAAAGGTCATTTTTGTTATTCTAAAGAGAGAAGTTTTGACATATGATATATTATGAAGGGAACAGAGTCACTAACCGATGCACTATAATACTAAGCATCCATGTCTTTCATTTCTTTCAAAGAAAGGAGAGGGAAAATACTTTTGCCTTTATCTTAAGATGCTTTTTAAGACATTCAAAATATAAAAGGAATGAGTTATAGTCCCTGCGGTCCACTTAACAAAATGCATAATTTTGATGAACATAAGGTAGCAGTCTAAGTTTTGGTCTTTCACTGGCCATCCTCCTTTCATTTTTGCTTACCCGTGACACTCTTGTTTTTATTTTTGTGGGTGTTGGATGACAGCTTGAGGAAAGAGTTTTTGATAATTTTAAGTTTATTGCTAAAGGAGAAGTTTATTGCCATTCCTCGTTCTTTATTTACCATTTTAAGACAATTTTAAGAAAGCTGAGCTTAAATTTGTGAGGCATTAATTTAGCAGACAGAGGACTGTTCTCTACAAATAACAAAACAACGAATCAGTAAGGTGAGTTCTGAAATCGTATCATTGTTCTGATTGTTAAGTGTGTATCTGAGAATAAAATCTGGTTTTTGTTGTTGTTGTTTTTTCCTGAAGAACGAGTTTTATTAGTACAACCCCTGCAGGTCAGTCTTAGGTAGGGATCCTGTAGGAAGCCTGGGAAGAAAGGAACAAATGTTTACTCGAGTGGGACCAACTCAATAGCCTTTGTCAGATTTTCAAAAGGCACTGTGACAAAATCCATGGTAAGCAATGTTAGCCACAGAGCTGTTACCTGGGAGCCAGAAATTCCCCCATCATCCCGTGAATGCCCAAGGAGGTCCCCTCTCATTTAGCCACAAAGATGTGGCTACCTCCCTGAGTAACAATAATAGCAGAATTTATGGCATGAGTTTTTCAGGACAGGCACTGTGCTAAGTGCTCCAACACCGCTTCCTAAATTACTTCTAAACATCTCCCATAGCAGCATTGTCCTTACAACAACCCTGACAATTAAGTATGAGGATCACCGTATTTCAAATAAGGAAATTAGAGTAACGTAATGCCGTTTACGTGAATAGGCTATATATTTGAGTAGGATATCAAGACCTGGCTTTTTAAACACATTTAGAAGGTGAACCTCTCCCTCCTAATGACAATGGACATAGAATCAGGCAGTCGGTACATGAAATGGTCATTTATTTGTATGGCACTCTTTAAGTGTTAATAGGCAGTTACTCTCAAGGCAAGGAGCAGCAATACGATGCTTGTTTTCAGGACAAAAATTGGGAAGTAGTGATTGTAAATAAGCTGTTGTGTGTCCACTTTAAGATCCACATTATTTCTGCGTTTCATTTTGGGCTGCATGGGATGTAAACACAATTTCGCATTGCATAGAAAATTGCAAATATGAGCAGTGTTTGAGCAGCCCATCCTGCTCGTTGATTTAAGCCCCCAGAGGACTGAAGGCAAAGGCAGAGAATGGTGACAAGGCCGAATCACTAACATTGTCCCGCATGTGCTCGTGATCCTTCCTTAGTTGCTAAAAGTCCAAGTGGAAATTGGTCAAAGAACTATTCCTCACTCATTTTTAAATGATCATTCTTTGAAAAAATAATGTTCAAATGTGTCTTTTAGCCAGTCTGTGTTCAACAATGCCAGTTTGTAAAATTAGCCCAATTGCCCCATCTCTACCCACGTTTCAGGTCAGCAAATATGTTGTGTTTGCATTTCCAGGCAACACTGTAAAGCTCTGTTTTCATTGCTGACACAGTACCGTCCGTGTTCTGGATGTCCGATGGCACAGAGATGGATGAACCGGGTGACTCTGCCTCACTCCAAATATTAGCGGGATCCATGCCATGGAGAGGCATCTCTTTATGAGAAAATACAAGTGTTCCTCCTCTCCTTTGAAATACTGGTACTGACATTATGCCATGGACAGTTCATAAAATCCCTGTTTTTTAAAAATGGAAGTTTTCAAACTTATTGCTGTATTACCACAAGTAGCACTAAAACTATATGCAATCAAAAGATTGGACCTTCATAAAATGTAGAGTTTCAGAATGTGTATATCATTGTTGTGAAAGGTGATGCATCTTAAGAACAATTAGAAAACTTGAATACATTTTTCTGCAATGGCTTTTTAAAAATCACTGTTTCTAGCCAGAGGTTTGTCCATTTTGTTAACCTTTTCAAAAACGAGTTCTTTGTTGCCTTGATTTTTTTAATAGAGTCCTTTGGTTCTTTATTTCATTTAATTCTGCTCTAATTTTTAATATGTCCTTTCTTCTGCTGACGTTGGGCTGCATTTGTTGTTCTTTTTCATCCTTCAAGATGAATTTCCCTCATATGTGGGATATAAAGCTGACACTCATAGACACAGACAATACATAGTATGGTGGTTACCAGAGGGAAGGGGGAGGTAGTAAAAATTTACTTAAATATATGGTGATAAAAGATGATTTGACTTTGGCAGATGGGCCCACAATGAAATACACAGGTGATGATCATAAAATGGTTCACTTGAAACCTATATAATCTTATTAACCAATGTCATCCCAATGCATTTAATTTACAAAAAGAAACACCCTATTCCTACATGTTTGTCAAAGTTCTCAGTCATTACAGCCATCATTACATAACAACTTATGTAATGACGTGACAAAAACTTTACGTACTTAGACTATCATGCCCTCCTCCAACGTTTTATAAATAAAATATCTTCCTTATATTGTGTTGTGTAGTGAATTATACAATAATGAAGGGAAAATATGCAATAACCCACTTCTTGCCTAATTATATTAAGATTTTATGTGACCTGAAAAATGTCTTGGATGTGTGCTCTTGGGTTGTAGGCAGGGTATTGGCCAATTTGTTATTGTCACCACTGACAGCAATAACTATTTATTGAGCCGCCATCACATTCCAAGACTGTGCTTCATACTGAAGGTAAAACAAAAGATGATAGTCGAGGCTCTCATTGTAACAGTTTTCATTGAAATCAAACATATGTGTCTCTTCCAAACTATCACCAGGGATTACTGAATAGGGATCTTCAGCCTTTCTTGCAAAGCACGGCTCTTTCTCCAGCAAAAATTGGCAATGCTGATACACATCTTAGGTCCTCTAATCCATATCCCTTCTCCAACAATAGTCTAACATCTTCCGGGAACCTGAGAAACCCCATTTGAAATCCCTGCACTGAGTGTATCGCCCTACCTATGCTTGACCTGAGCTCTCTCATCTGTTTTAGAAACAACTGTGTCAAGCATACCTCATACATCACAGATAATTTTCACTTGTTATGTAATTTTTCATCCTGAAGTGCCTTTTTCTCTGGAAAACATTTGCAGTTTGAGGTACTAGTAAAGTCAACATAGTCATTTAATATATTAGTTACAATTATTCACTTAACAGAATATTTATTTCTACTGGAAAGTTACACGAAACATTACTTTAATTTTCTGACCATATGATAACTTCGGTATCCAGCATGTTACTCTTACATAACAATTCTTCAATTATTATTTTTGAATATTTCCAAATCAAGTAATATTTTTAAATAAAATTTAGAACTATTGCCCAATATATATATTAGATAATAATTAGGTTTTAATGTCAGATGATATTGAAATAGATTACCAATGCCCTTATATAGTGCTTATATATATTGATCATGTATAGATAAACTCTTGAAAGACACATTTTTAAGAATTCTAGGTGCAAGTCAATCCCTGGTCTGGGCACATACAGAAGGCAACCAATTAATTGCCCTCTCTCTCTCTCTCTCTCTGAAAATCAATGGAAGCCCTGGCTGGTGACACAGTGGAATGGCACCGGCCTACAAACCCAAAGGTCTTCTGGTTCAATTCCCCAATCAGGGCACATAACCAGGTTGCAAGCCAGATCTCCAGCCAGGTCCTCAGCTGGAGGCAGGTGAAAGGAAACCTAATATTGATGCTTCTCTCCCTTTCTTCCTCCCTCCCTGCCCTTCTCTCTAAAAATAATGAATAAAATCTTTTAAAAATAATCAATCAATCAATCAATCAATCAAAAGCAATGAAAAAAAAAAAATGTTCCCAGGTAAACATTAAAAAGTGCACTTAAAATCATTGCTAAACCACTGAACAGTAAATAAAATACATAATCTAGGAGGTCTGTCTGGAAAAAATTCCAGCCATTGTTAATATAACAGAATGGTTTGCATGACATCCATGTAACCTGGCAGCCAAGGAGAGTGGACTGGAATGCACATGTGTGAACAATGATGACTTCACTGTACTAGTCAGTGGGGATGGTAGATGTCTTTGAGTGAGCATGTGTACTGTGTGGCCATCACATTCAAAATGACTAAGAGAGTCATTTTGACTAAGAGAGCCATTTTGACTAAGAGAGCAACAAATCTGCATCAAATTTTGCATTAAGCTTGAACATGCCTTCGTAGAAACTATTTGGATGATCCAGAAGGCCGCAGCTGTGGAAAACTGGTGATTGGCAGCTTCATCACAACTATATACTCGCTCATGCCTCGCATCTTGTGCAGTTTTTTTGGTAAACCATTAAATCACCCAGGTAACCCAGCCTACCCACTCCACAGCCTAGATTTGGCACTCTGCAACTTTTGGCTTTTCCTAAAACTAAAATCACCTTTGAAAGGGAAGAAATATCAGACTGATGAAATTCAGGAAAATACGAAAGGGCAGCTGATGGCAACTGGGAGAACTGTGTGAGGTCCCAAAGTGCCTACTTTGAAGGGGACTGGGGCATCATTGTCCTTTGTACAATATTTTTTGTATCTTCGTCAATCGGTGTCTTTATTTTTCATAGTACATGCCTGGATACTTTCTGGACAGACCCCCGATAACAAGAAAAACAGGCAACATTTGCAACATAACCATGGGGTATGATATTCCTGGAAGAATACAGTAGTCACGATGCATATTTTAAAAGATAAAAAGGAAATAAATACAGATAAGTCAGCACTGTTAACCCGAAACAAGCCAAGCGCAGCAGTGTTTTCCAAGGGTAGAGCAGAGACAGAGGTATGTTTGCTTCCACGGTGACATTCCCCTTTTTCTCGGTGCAGCTAATTAGAGGGTTTTCTAAAACATAAAAGTGGCTTCTTCCTCTACATCAAACTGTTGTTGAGAGACGAGAAGTCATATTAGTTTGAGTGATAAGACAAGAATGATAATGGAGATGATTAAACCGTGACACTTGTAGAGACTTGACTGCGCCATTACGCTGCATGATACAGCATGCACTCAACTCAGTGATCAGGTAAATACACAAATGGGAACTCATCCCACAACAAAAGTGCTCTCACATATTGTTTGGCTGGTTCTGAAAAAGAACAACAGGTTTCATTCCAGGCTTGTTCATTACGGGTTTGTTCTCAAGGGGAGAGGTGGCCAGACCTGTCAGGGGGCTGGTTTGGTCTCTTTGTGTGGTATTTATAGCCGGGTCTGGTTAACGTCAATCTTCACTTTATTGGTATTCTCTTAAATCCTGAAATTTTACCCAGACTTTTTCCTATAAGCCAAATCTTCTCATAGAAAACTCAATGTATATTCTCAGCACTATAAAAATTCCCTGCTTTTTCCTCACGTTTGTTCCCTATTTGCTGCTTAATTGCAATGCTGAATGTAAATTTCACCTAAGATCTCAAGTTCAACTTGAGCATTCGCTGTTTATATACGCGCTTGCTTTTTCCCTCTCGTTTTAGCAACCAAAATAAACACAAATCCTTTTCAGAGTCACAAAGACTGCCTCTTTCTGATAGCCATTGTTAGTGGTGACTGTGGAAAAACCAATCAATCAGCCACCAGGGAGACAGAGCTGGTAAGCGCCAGCTTCCACGGTAGAGAAAGTCACCCACTGTCCATCGGCATGGATGAACACAAGCATGTATCTCCTAACACAGGACATGAAAACAAGGTCGCATTTTGTTTACCCATGCCTTTTTATTTTTAAAATTGAAAACTTTGACTTTTTTTTTTTTTTAAATAAGTACCTGGTATTCTTTTAATCCCTAATTGGCTCCTTAAAATTGTTTCCTAGCACTTTATCTTTCTCTCCTAGTGTCAGTTTGGATGATAATGAAATAAATGTCAATAAATATATATATATATATATGGTACTACAGTCTATGGATGCCATTTATTTAAGGTCAATAACATTGATATCCAAAAAGCGTAAAGGGTAGGAATACAGCAAGCAAGAAATTGTCTTCATATCGTGAGTATAAATAAAACAAAAAATTTGTTTTATAAGATGTTATATCCAATATTCCTTGGTTTCTTTTTCTCTAAGTGTTAAAGCCAATAATCTGTTAATTCTTAGTTTTGTGGCTGAGTTTTGATGGCTACCTTTAATTGTTATTTGAGTTTCTACTAATGAAACAATCAAATTATTGTTTTCTAATTTTAAATGGTTACATTTGATTTCACTTCATTTTTTAAAAAGATTTTATCTATTATTTCCAGAGAGAGAGAGGAAGGGCGAGAGGCAAAGAGGGAGAAAAACATCCATGTAGGGTTGCCTTTCACCCACCTCCAGCTATGGACCTGGCCAGAGACCTGGTTTGTAACCTGGTTATGTGCCCAGGCTGGAGAATTGAACCAGTGACCTTTGGGTTTGCAGGCCGGCACTTTATCCACTGTGCTACCAGCCAGGGCTTATTTCACTTAATTTTTAATTCATCAATTCTTATACAGTGAGTTAACTAAAGGAGTTCCTAATAAATTTGAAGCTTTTTCTTTTTTTGGAGTTTTTAAGAGAATAGTCATACTTTTATTTCAAGATTTCTCATTCTTATTTATTCATTCAATAATACAAAGAATTTTCATTGTAAACATCTTCTTGACATGCCATTTACTACACACACACACACACACACATACACACACACACACACACACATATATGGTATATGTCCTCCCACTAATTAATTTTAACACTGAAGTCTACCTACCCCTTCTTATGTAACTCAGATATAGAAATGCAATGTTTGCCTAGCCTTTCCCATTTAGTTGTTAATACATTTCGTAACTTTCTCTCCTCTAATTGCACCAGTTCCATTACCCAGTCTTTACTTCTCACATCCAATACTTTTTATCCAAAATACCAGGGTTTTTTTCTAATGTGATAATTGTAGGTATGGTAAAAATATTTAAATTGGCATTTGCTCTGTAATTACTTAATGCCAAGTCTACAAGCAGACAGTAAATTATTACTTGCTTAAATGTCTTTTTTTTTCATATTTTAAGTGTGTAATATCTTTACATATAGGCTAAATCTTAAGTCATCTATTGCTCAGAACACAACATGCTGAGTATTGGAAATGTACATTATTTACTTTATAAAATAAGGTTTTGTTTTCCAAAGATTTTTACAAGTTCTTAGCAATACACTCCCTTATTGCATCAAATCAAAACTTACCTAATTTGTAAAACCACTTTTCAGAAAATTGTAAGTTGAAATATATCTCTAGTTTAACATAAATGTCAAAAATCCAAAAAGGAAATTCTAGGGAACATGATCCTTCCCATGCTGTGAAGCTCGGGGTCATTACAAGTGATGCTGAGCTCCAAGCAACGCTAAAATAAGCTATCATTTGAATATGTACAGTATGCATCGAATTCACAGGACAATAATCCCTCTCATGATTTGTAATATCAAAATGTATTAAAGATAGTATACACTCTTAATGGTTTAAACTTGTGTATATTTTCCCAATCAACATGCAATGAGAGCTTAGGATCAAACGGGATTTTTTAAAATGATTATTGACAGAGGTATGTTTATTTGGAAAGGGTGGGAACACAGGAAATATAACTGAAAATAGGTTGTTTTACTGATGAGCAAAACTATTGCTGATGTCCAAGGTCAAAGACACTACTGGGTATGTGTTCTGTATTGAGAATGCGACTGGCTGCAGAGGCCATTGGGCACCCATTGTCACACAAGGCTGGACCCGCAGGCTCTGGTGACCCTGGGGTGCTCAGGGCGCGAACCTCGGGCCTGAGAGAGTCCTGGGATTCTGACTTTGTTCAAGTGTCCCCGGGAAGGGCCGCGGGTCTGTGCACAGCCCAGTCCTAACTTCTGAGCACAACAGTCTGTGAACAACAATTTGCTTGTGGAAGACAGTTTCCAACATCTTTTCAGAGCACTTCAAAGAAGGTTTCGATTTTTCAGAACCCTTTGAAAGGGTGCCGCTTTAAAATAAGACCGCATTTCACATTAAAATTTGATATGAAAAAGCCGGCCAAAAAAAAGAAAATGCCCCTTTTTAATGTAAGGTCAAATGTTTATTGAAATATCAAAATGAATACCTAGTAACATCTAAGTGTTTATGGGTTTCATTGTGTGGACAATTAAGTCAACTGTATTGATACACTAGTACAAAGAAACGTATGAGAGAAATAGTCTAAAATATTAATTTTGTATATGGTGACTCATGAGTCATCATTGATTTTGATGACAAAGGCATTTCAAAACATCCGGGGCGTCGTTTTGTTGAATTAAATTTAACTTCTAGGAAAACCGGGGGACAAAACCTGTCATAATTAGTTGTATTTTATTGACTCCTTTCTTGAAAGTTATCCTCCCCGCGTATCATTGTCTACATAAAAGCCTCTTATAAAATATTTCTTGCGGTAACTGGGAGTCTAACCATCACCCTTTTGACTTCAGGGCCTCGTCCTGCATTCCATGGTCTGGGTTCTATTTTCTTCCCGGCCAGGAGCTGCTGCCTCCGATCTTTATTGCATCTCTGCGTCAGCGAAGCTGCGCGCGCTCAAGTTCGGGTTCTGGAAGCTCCCCCGATGCGGGGCAATTGCCAATGCTGTTTCTGCCAAGTCCCAAGATTCGAGGGGAGAGGTGATTATAAGGCAGGGCTTCTTTTTTAAATACAGAAATAAAATGTAGCCTGGCTGGAAAGTTATTCTTGCTATTTTCCAACCCGTCTGCCCATTAAGAACATTTCCTTTTTTCTCTCATTTTTATGGGCACTAAGCCTCGTTGCTTTCTGATGCCTATCAGCTGATACTCCTGCTCAAAACTGGCAAAATTTCCTGGAACTTCCTCCTTTTGCTCCTGGAAACCACGTCAATCAGTCTGTCTATCACAGACGAGCGGCACTGTAATTTTTAAAAGGCCTTCAAAAATTGATTTCTGTTTCCATTATGGTAAAATTTCTCTCGTGCTTTGAGCAGAAAATACAATAAGTGCGATGCGAAGAAAGGGGACAAGGGATGCTAAAAGAAAAAGAAAAAGAATTCATTTCATGTGACATCTTTCTTCTCCACAGTCACTTGTTTTATACTGTGTCTTATTTGCACCTCTTTCCCGGAAAACAAGATCCTAACCCTCTAGCACTTTGATTTGCTTTGCAACTTCTGGGGGCCACTTAGGGTGGGGGGTGGGGGAGGAGGCACGGAATTTCCCACGAAGGGAGGCACAGTAGGTCAAAAACCCATTTGTAGCTAATGTGGCATCATTGTGTGTCGCTCTAGTTCCTAAAATCCAAATTTTTTAAATTTAATTTTATTGTTGTGTTACATCCATCCCCTTTTTACTCCCCTCTGGCCCCTTCCCCACCCACTCCCCCACAAACTCAATCCCACTTCTTGTACATGTCCATGGTTCTTCCATACTAGGTTCTTGTCTAAACTGCTCCCCTTCTTTGCCTCTTCTCCCCCCTCCCCCTCCCCCCAACCCCCTTCCCCTTGACCACTGGAGACCTATTCACTGTATTCATGTATCTGGTTCTGTTTTGCTTGTTGTTAGTTTTGTTCATTATTGTCCTGTAATGGGTGAGATCATATGATATTTGTCCTTCACTGACTGGCTTATTTCACTAAGCATAATACTCTCCAGTTCCATCCATGTTGCTGCAAAAGTTAGGAGTTCCTTCTTTTTTCTGCTGTGTAGTATTCCATTGCGTAAATGTACCAAAGTTTTTTGACCCAATCTTCCACTGATGGGCACTTAGGCTGTTTCCAGCATAAAATCCAAATTCTTATTGTCTAAGTCCTTGTTAATATCTGAGACAGGAATAAAATCTTTTTTTTCTTTTTTTTCTTTTTTTTTGCAATCCAGAAATAAAAGTCTTACATAAATATAATATTTTTAGCAATACTCAGGAGTATTTAAGACTTTCTATGTATATTGTTAAACACCAGGAAGGGTGGTCCATAAACGCAGTTCTTGACACTCCTCTGCAGGGCTGCTTGAAGTCTTGGCAGAACTGCGTTCAGTAGCTGCAGGTTTCACTGGCCTGTGGGCGGAAACTGAGACCAAAGATCTAGTTCAAAGCCCAAGAGGACATGAAGGCTAAAAAGGGCTGTTTTCCTCCTTTGCTTCCCAGTACGAGGTTGGGAAGAAGACTGAAAGGTGACTCATTTTACCGCCATGTTTTAGCAGTTTCTAGATCATCCAAAATCTACAGTTTATAAGTGAGCCAAGAGTGGGCATCCCAGAGCCGCTTAGGTATTCTGACAGAGCAGAGCTCTGTCACACCCACATCATTGGGAAGTGGCCCTTGGCTGTCACCCACCTGCCTTCCTTGGCACCTCTTCTCATTTTCTCAGTTATTCAATGGCACCGTTCTAGTATAGCTGCCCCCGTAAGTTCACTTTGCGAAATTATTTATCCAGATGGTTCAAACAGCTTTTTAACCAGGCTGCCACCACTTTCTATACTTCATTTTACATATGACTTCCAGATTTCTAGTCCTAAGTAGCAATTCGATTAAGACAGGCCTCTACCGCACACCTTTCAATGCTACAGTAGGGTCAAAGCAAAGTACTTCACCCCTGGTAGGATGCGCTGTCCTCCAGACTTGTCCCCATCCTGCTGCCTCTGTGACACCATCCCTGGCCTTGCCAGCTCACAGGGGCAGGTGGTCAGGGTTTCTTGTTTAACCCAATCCTGAGCAAGTTGTAATTTGGTAAAGGATGAGCAGATGCTTTCATAAACTGTAATGTACTTCCTAGGTTGGGATTATCATTTTTCTTGCTAGTCTCCATATTACCCTGTATAGAAATGTATGCATGATAAAGTAGTCATTTAAATATATAATACATTGCCCTGGCCACGTGGCTCAGCTGGTTGGCGCATTGTCCCGTACCCCGAAAGATTGCAGGCTGGATCCCAGCTGGGGACCCATGGGGTGCAGCCCATGGGTGTTTCTTTCTTGCTCTCTCATTTCATTTCTCTCTCTCTCTCTCTCTCCCCCCACCCCTACTGCTCGCTCTCTTTCTCTTTCTCTCTAAAAATCAATAAAAGCATACCATCAGGTGAGGATTAAAAGTATATAAGTTAAAATAAGTACATAAATATATAATACACCAATTAACATACATGATCTGCACTAGATTGTCCTGAGACCATGAAGAGGACTAGGTTAGAATGATGATGAAGAAACAGGAGAAAGCACGTAACAAATATAAAGTAAGTGATAATATATCACCAACACTATTAAAAAGCTGCTCTTGGGCATCAGCCACCTGTTCTTTGTGGAGCTTCACCCCACTTTTCTGTTGCTCAGCGGCATCAGTCTCCTGCTGCGGCCCCGCAAGCCAGCGCAGCCCACTCCCAACTGTCTGCTTGTCCACGGTAGAGCGGGATGTGCCCTCTGCACCTGCCACCTCTACCAAAATCTACCTGGTCTCCCTCCTCGTCCTTCACCAGGACAGCTCATTGCTGTCTGTGTTCATCCCTGTATAAGAATATTCTGGGCCCTGGATGGCAGCACAGTGGATAAGGTGCTGGCCTGCGAACCCAAAGGTGACTGGTTCGATTCCTCAGCCAGGGCACATAACCAGGTGGCAAGCCATGTCTCCAGCCAGGTCCGTAGCTGGAGGCAAGTGAAAGACAACCATACATGGATGTCTCTCTCCCTCTCTGCCTGTCTCCCTTCCCCTCTCTGAAAAATAATAAATAAAATATTTAATAAAAAAAAAGAACACTATTAAAATTTTAAGTTACTGCCTATATATAAAAAGCCCTAAAGTAGATATTAGAAGTGCATATTCTTAAGTAATTTTTTAAAAACTAAATATAATTTGCAACAGGAATAGAAATAACTTACATCAATTAATTAAAGGAGGGTAACTAAATAGAGATTAAAGGGAAAAAAATTAATTTTCCGTAACTGTTTTCCCAAGAGCAAAATGAAGGAAACTTAGCCATGGAAAAATAGCTATTTCTTTACCAAGATCAAGACTATTCACCCTAAACTAATAGCTAATTTCATGTTTACTAGCAAAACATTAGCATCTTTAAAAGTTTTAATTTAGGAACAAGACTAGATATTACAAATTTAGATATTTTAGTCTGCATGTTGGATACGGAACATAAGGGAGGAACGTAGCCACTGGAAAGAAGTTCATGCAAAATGATCTATCTAGAAAAATTCTACAAACTGCGTTGAAAACTGTTGAAACAAGTCAAACAGGTGAGCAAATTGGCAAAATACAACATAAATATATAGAGAAAATCTTTCCTATAATAATAATGACTAGTTCAATTTATGAAACTACTATTCTGATTATAAGAGCAATTGACATATAAAATAAAGGGCAAAACTTCAATGAGAAATAAATAAAACCTAAAAGAAAACTGATAAAAATTGACTAAGAGAAGTACATGGAGACTTCAATAACAAGGAGACTTTCTGAGTAAGAAGAGTAAGTCATGTTTCAGAAGTAATTAAAAACTCTAATTCAAATTTCAGCACTAGAATTTTATATATGTGGAACTTATCAGTAATTCAGAATTGCATTTGGGGAAAACATGGCTATGAATAGGCCAGGAAAAATGTTTTTAAACAATTGAAGGAGGAAATACATGCCATATCAAAAATTAAAATGTGCTATAAATAAGTAGCAACCAACCATATTTATATAAGTCATGAGTCACACCAGGGCAAGACGAGTTACCCAGAAATACTCTTATTTCTTATAATAATTTAGGAACACCCTTAGAAAGGAATGGAAGAAGACAGACTCAATAAGGAAATTATGCTGGAAAACTGGTTACGCATTTCTGTTAAAAAATTGATGTCACTCGACCACGTGTTTCTACCATTGTAGGATTTCTGTCTATTGTCACCACAGTTTCGTCCTCAGCCCTCCCAGGAATGCCCGGCATTCAAGAGATATTCTGTCTCAGTCAATACATCAATGAGATTGCTGCACACCACACAATACATACAAATAAATTCCAAATGTATTAAATACTTCATATTTTTAAGGTGGTAAAACACAGCATCATAAAAGGGAAATAGAAATTAACAGTATGTTTATTATGTTAATGTCTGATATAACATGTATTGCTTTTCTCAATCGTCTTTTCCCTGACAGTCCCCCAGCCTATTCATAACTATAATAAATAAATATTTATTGTGTTTTACATGAGGAAAAGGCATTCTAAATATAAAGCAATGGCTACATGGCTAAAACAAAATCTGCTTGAATGTGCTGTGTTTCAAAAGTTTTTGTGTTAAAACAAAAACACACTATTGACAAGCTCAATTATGCGATTGCTAAAAATATGCCAAAGGTTTAATACCCTAAAAATGTGAAGAGGTCTTATAAGTATACTAAAACAACTAACAATTCTGTAGAAACAGTAATATAAGTGCAAACTATTTGAACAATTCGCAGAAATAAATTTTATATTTTTATTTTTATTTTTTTAAGATTTTATTCATTATTTTTAGAGAGAAGGTCAGGGAGGGAGGAAGAAAGGGAGAGAGACATCTGTGTATGGTTGCCTTTCACCTGCCTCCAGCTACAGACCTGGCTGGAGACCTGGCTTGCAACCTGGGTATGTACCCTGGCTGGGAATCGAACCAGTGACCTTGGGTTTGCAGGCTCGCACCTATCCACTCAGCCACACCAACCAGGGCTGAAATAACTTTTAAATACAAGAAAAATATTAAATTAATAATGTTTAATTAACATTGTTAAAAGGCAAGGACTAAATTGATAATACTTCATTTTGCTTTACATGAGATGAGGTAATTTCATACACTTTGGAAATGTACTAAATGTAGCAAATTTTCTGGGAAATTTTTGAGAAATTTGGATCAAGACACTTCCAGTAGTCATAGTCATACAGTTTTATCTATTTTTCTTTTTCAAAATTGCCAAAGCTTAAGTTAAATATTTATGCGTAAGAATATTCATTTTATTTATTTAATTTTTCAAAAAGACTTTATTATTTCCAGAGAAAGAGGGAGAGAGACAGAGAGGGAGAGAGACACCCATATATGGTTACCTTTCACCTGCCTCCAGCCACATACCTGGCTGGAGACCTGGCTTGCAACCTGGTTATGTGTCCTGGCTGGGAATCGAACCAGCGACCTTTGGGTTCACAGGCTGACACCTTATCCAGCCAGGCTTAGAATATTCATTTTAATGTAGAGCTATTTAAAATGGATACTGCCCAACTTTATGTTATGAGTAGGGATGGAAATAAATAAAATTCATACACAAAGTGGAAATACTATGAAACCATTAAACATTACATTTGATCAAATATTTTGTTATATGAGAATGTTCATAACCATGCCATATATGTAGCATGATCTCACTGTAATTAAATAAGTAACATATAACATTTATTCTCTAAAGTAATAGGAAAGAATACACCAAACTATTGACAGAGCTTCTTTATTGACAGATAATTCACATTTTCTGGATTTCATTTTCATATTGTAATTAATATACTGTTTTTGTAAAAACTGTACATTAGAAATAAGCTAAAACCCAAAGTGGCATTATTTTAAGCAAACTTTCTGACCACTTTAGACATTTATAGTGGCTGAAGCTTATGCCTGCCCTTAATTCAAGTACATTTATAGAAAAAGGAATTCCACAAGGAAACATCATCTATTAGAAATGAAGAATATGCAGGTTTTGAACTGTTATTAACCAAATTTAAATATATTTCTAATATAATCAGGATTTAATCTTTCTCAGTGAAGAATTTTCCCTTTACCAACTCCACTAATTAAATTTAATTTAAAATAAAAATTAGTATATACTCTTTCTTGTCATATCATCTAAATAAAAAGTTAATAAAAATGTAGTCATGTCCTGGTTAGTGGCTCAGTAGATAGGCACCACCCTGTGAACCCAAAGGTCACTGGTTCGATTCCCAGCCAGGGTACATAAAAAGGTTGCAAGCCAGGTCTCCAGCCAGGTCCGTAGCTGGAGGCAGATGAAAGGCAACCATACCTTTCTGCCTCTCTCCCTGCCCTTCTCTCTAAAAATAATGAATAAAATCTTTTTTTTAATGTATTCATGATATCAATTCCATAACTTTAACAGTTCCTACTATTTAGGTTGCACTGCAGCAAACTAATTACTGTGATCCTCATTGGGTGAAATCTTACCTCTTAGCACGTAGCTTTGCTTTGGAGTTAATTTCTCTGGGCAGCTCCCTGAGATTCTACTTCTTTTACTCTCTTCTGGGGACTGACAGGGCTCTGAAATTTTTTCGTAGAAAACGTTGCAGAGTATACCTTGAAATTTTTGTTTGGGGTATTCTAAAAATTAATTTATTGTTGTATTCCTTTTTCCCCCATTGCTCTCCCCTGCCCCGCCTTCTCTGGCTGGGGTATTTTTAAATTAAAAAAAAAAAAAAATTCTTAGACTGCATGGTTACTTGTTTGGCTACTTAATAGTAAAAGGGGGGCTCTCCGCCATTGTGCACCCATCGACCCGAGCATGTTAGAAAGAGGGCAAAAATCGGATGCACATAATTTACTCCGTTTTTCTAGCTAAAGCCAATGAAAGGTACTTGCCCCTTTTTGCGGGCCCATAACCACTGATCCTGGACAGCAGTTACAAATGCTAATTCTTTTCACTTTCGTTCCACGGGCAGGAGGAGCTGGTAAAATGTTTATACAGGCCAGTAAATATCCCTGATGCGGTTCTCACTTGAATCACGACACTCTCCACAGGCAAGTCCCCTGTTTTCCAGCGGCTCTGGAGAGCACCGTATAGAGTGAGCGTTTGCACATGATTATGGCATTTTAATACATGCGACTTTGCAATGCCCATAACGACAGATGCTACTTTGTATGGATGTCATCCCACCATTTCCTAAAGGGCATGGAAAAATAGAATGACGCCGATTCTTTGTAAAGAAACCAAATTCTTTACCTGGCTTTCTCCCCTTTCCTGGAGTATAAAATCGAACCAAGGCACCATGTGCTGCGTGAACCACAAGGGTGTAATACCCACGTCATAAGAATTTTGAAACGTTCACTCTCTGAACCAGCTTTCAGTGTTAAGGCTGTACTCATCACAACACGCATACCCTTTATGTTGATATTTTGCAGGCTTATTCGTAAAAAGTAAAACTGTACCCAACATGAATTACTGTTGCCAGCTGGTTTTCTATTCAACCGTCTTGTTTTAATCATCTTTGGGCTTTGCCTATAAAAGTTTAAGAAGCTACCTTTAAAATAGGTATGTACACTAGAACTAGCCTCTTAAATAGGAATTAATGTAACTTATAATGGCATAACCTGCAGGAATAAAAAGTACTGTTCTTACTGAAGCACATCATATTTGTATTAGTTCATACCTTATATAGGTGTGTGTAAAATTTTCTTACAAAAACTAAAGAGTTATTCTTTTTAGTTAACTTAAGAATTAGATTGTCATGAAAACATGATTCCATATATTTTTGTCAATATTTAGCATACATTTTATCTGTTACTGAGAAATCCATTTTTTCTTAGAAGATACACACATACCAATAATTAAATAAACATTCAGAATTATAATTGCATTTGATGATTTTAACAAAGAACATAGAATTCATAATTAAGTTCACTATTAACTAGCCCAGATGACAAGTGAACAAAAAGAAAAAGTGGGTGACATTATAGAATGTTAAAACATAACAAGGTAGATACATTTTACCATATTGGTGTTTTTTGAACAAAATTTTCTCCACATTATATTCTTTTGTTTTTAAGGCATGCATCTAAATGTTGAAAAAATGTAAAACTAGTATAGTTAATTTACAATGCAATCCTAAAAGTGAGATGTTTCTGTATTTGGCCTACAATTTGAACATTTATGCACATTTATATACATGAATTTAATTGGCAGCACACATACGTACATTTCTCCTCTACCAAATCATTCTGATGCCAAATTCTGCTATCTTGATCTACATGACATAGCAATTTCAACCTCTTTCATCTCCTGACACACAAAAACTGATTACTAAAATTCTGCAGTGCACCCAAAAATATACTTTTTGCTGGCTGAAAAATAGGTATGCTTCTTATTCATTCATACTGAGTGGATATTGTTGTGTTGGCTGTTGCATTTTTTTATTTGATTGTCTAAGAAAAAAGAGGTCAGTGCCCCTGACTAGAAAGTCGAGTATTACATATTTTAAAAATTCCTGTGGCACACAGTTTGAGAACCACTGGCATTATTAATGGTAGATTTGACCTATTAGCCTAATTTTTCCTTCTTTTTTTTTTTTTTTTAAAGATATAGCTGGTTACTTTTATTTATTTTTTCTTTTTTTAGATTTTATTTTTAGAGAGGGGAAGGGAAGGAGAAAGAGATGAGGAGAAACAACAATGTGTGGTTGCCTCTCACATACCCCCAAGTAGGAACCTGGCCTGCAACCCAGGCATGTGCCCTGACTGGGAATCGAACCAGCAACCCCCTGCTTTGCAGGCCAGCACTCGATCCACTGAGCCACACCAGCTAGGGCCTAATTTTTCCTTTTAAAACTTCCTCTGAGCTTATGATGACTCATGATGTTCTATTTATATTTCCCTTTTTCTAGATAGTTCCTACTTCATAACTGCTACGTTCAACTTGGGAACACTTAGGATCATGACTCTTGTACCTCAACGTTCTATTAAATATTATATAGAACACACTATGAGAAACTCAAAAATGTTTGGTGTACTAAATGTTTCCTTCCCCCGAATTTAGACACTAATTTTAAAAATTGAGGGGTCAATTTGAGTTGCTAGAAATAATCGATAGGATTCAAAAGCAAATAAATTAGAGCAGAGGTTGAAACACAAATGCCTAGCAAGAACAAGCAAGGAACAAAAATGAATAAAGTGGTCTCTGTGTGGGACATCAGGGAGTGGTGGGAACTGTGGCTAACTGGAGAGCACAAATTCTATTTGAAGAGCTGCTATGACTCACTCCAACCAATTAACTTGAGCCACATCAATTCCAAACCATTGTACCTGTGGTCCTTCAAAGCTGTAACCAATTTAAATTAAAAGAAAGAAAGAAAGAAGAAGAAGAAGAAAAAAAAAAAAACTATGCAGGCAAAATTGCATTTCCGACATTTTTGAATCAGAAGTATTTTATATTTTAAAGAAATTCATAGGCTAGCCAATGATTTTACAAATCTAGTGATACTACTGGTAAAATTCAAATCAATTCATGTTCCCCAATAGGCCTGGTAGGCACTGATGAATTTAATAAGGTAAGGAGACCATTCATGAAACCAATAAGTAAATTTGACGACTCAGATATAAACATTTTCTAATTAAATCAGACACTCAAACTTGTCTGGGCTCTTAAAGGTCATATGGGTAATTCTCATCCAATCCAAAATCCCGTTTCTTACATACCTGCGGGAAGAGGATCCTTCCTAAGCTTGCATATTTCTAGGAACAGAAAGCTTTGCGTCCCATGGCCACCATGCCACTGCAGAGTCACGAAGTGCGGTATCTCCCATACCCTACTTGGAATCCATTGCTCACTAGTCCTTGACTTCCTCTATACCTGTCAGAATAGTGGCAATATTCTAATTGCCAATTTGCTGAATATTGCAATTAACCCTGCACATATCTATTTTAATCTTCAAAATAACTCTGCGTCAGATGGTATTATTCCCATTATGGAAGCAAGAAATTGAAGCTGAGAGAAATTAAGAAATCAACCCAAGGATAAATAGTTGGATTAAAGCACAGGTCATTTTTACCCCAAACGCCTTAGAAGTATGGAGTCTAAATCACTACCCTTTTGATTCTGAATCTCTTCCTAACCGCATAGCACATTCCTTGCCTACAATGGAAACAAAATCTGCAATAAGAAGTTTGGAGGAAGCATAAAATTGAGTTTTTGCTATAAATGTATACCTACTATTTATATTGGTGAAGTTTGCTAGTGGAAAGATTATATTCAGTAAAGATACATAATGCAGTAAAGAGTATGATAAAATTTACTAAAATTGAGTGCACAATCCAGCATCAAGTTCATAATAAAGAAGAGTAGTTGTTTACCAAAATTAGAGACACTGTTTCCTCTTGAATATAAAAGAGATCAAAGTTAGGGCCACTTGCTACCTCCACATCTTAAACAAAATTATTTAACTTGACCACTGGTGTCTAATCCTGTATATAAAGTGCCTTGAAGTTATCACTCACCCTTTTCCTTGTAAGACAAAAACCTGAACATGCTCAAAATCAACAAGTCTTCTTATATCAATCTGTGGAGCCATGCTGGGGTAGGAAAACTTCAACTATAATTGACAAATCATAAAAATAGAAACACTGAAAGAAGTTCTTTAGACAGAGATGTATAATACCAATCACAAGTTTGGATCTACACAGAAAATGTTCTCTGGCATGGAATAAATAACAGTAATATAAAAGTCATTTATTTAATTGCTCTAAAATGTAATGGACTGCCTAAAGCAATAATAGGAATGATGTACTATGTGTTTGTAGCATGTGCAAAAGGAAAATTATGACAAAAATATCCCCAGGTTTGGAAGGAAAGGATTAGAAATATAATGTCTTAAGTTTTAGACATTACACTTAATAGAGCATCTTTTTGTTAAATTATAGACTCAGAGTAAGTAAAAATCTATATTGTAAACCTTAGAAATCAATAATTTTCATAAAGTTATACACACATAACAAAGAAGATAAAATGGAATCATAAAATATGCTCAATTCATCCAAAAACCAAAATGGAACAAATTTGAAAAAGCAAGCCAGATGGCAGTTTGATCCATTCTATTTTTAAAAATAAACAAACAAACTTTGAATGTGAATATGTGAATGAAGATTGTCCCTAATAATCCTGAAACACCAGTCAGAAAGAACCTATGCACCCCATGTTCATAGCAGCACTATTCACATCACCCAAGATCTGGAAACAGCCTAAGTGCCCATCAGTGGATGTGTGGATCAAAAAGTTGCAGTGCAGTCACATAATGGAAAGCTACACACAGATGTAAAAAAGAAGGAACTCCTATCCTTTGTAATTGCATGGATGGAGCTGGCGAATATTATGCTGAGTAAGCTAGTCTGAGAAAGACAAACACCATGTGATCTCACTCATACGTGGAATCTAATTAACAAAGTAAACTGACAAACCACATAGAAACAGAAGCATGGACGCGTGGAACAGACTGGCAGATCTCAGAGGGAAGGAAAGTGGAAGGGATTGGAAGAGGCTAGCAAAAAACATATAAGCATATAGCATAGCCCATGGGTGAAGGCCAGAGTACAGAGGGGCAGGGGCTGAGTGGAGGTGGGCTGATTTGGTGTAAAAGTCTAGTCAAGTAATAATGGCAGGAGATAATGCATACAGATACCAAGTAAAAGAAAACTCTACTACCTTTATTAACGTCAGACAATGTAGATTTCAGTGTAAGGAACATCATTTAGGATAAAAAGAAACATAATATATTGATAAGAGAGTTAATTTCCCAACACATAAAATTCCTAAATGTAAATTCACCTACAACAAAACTTCAAAATGGCAATAGCTGATAAAACTAAAGAGAAGAAGAGAAAAATAAATATTTATGGTAATAAACACATAGGAGTAAGTAATTCCAATTCTACACACTCTCTTCCAAAAATACAAGGGAAAGAATACTTCCCAAATAATTTTGTGAGGCCCACATTATTCTTATTTTAAAAAACACACAAAGCCATTATGAAGAAAAGCACACACAGAACCATATACCTTGTGAACATATACACACACGATCTGCGATAAAAATTATCTGATCAAAATCAGCAGTATCTGAAAAGAAAAAAATATGCCACAACCATTTGGGGGGTTTTCTTGAGCCAGTCAGGTCAATTAAGATTTTTAAAAAATCAATCAGTGTGATTCATCTTACTAGCAGACTTAAGAAAAATCACATGATCTCTTCAATAGGTACAGAAAATGCATTTGAAAAGTTTTGCTTTCATGCATGGTAAGTGCCCTCAGAAAAAATTATAATTGAAAGGAACTTCCTGAAACTATTGAAGGGCATCTACTCAAAATTGACAGTGGACGTCACACACAAGGGCAGGAGGGTGAACGTTTTCTTCCTAGGGGCAGGTACAAGGCAAGGCTGCACTCTTAACACTCCTCTCCCACACCATCCCTAAATTCCTAACCCGTTCAATAAGGCAAGAGAATGAAGGGGAAATATCATACAGATCAGAAAAAGGGCAATAAATCGGTCTCTATTTACAAGTGACATAATCACCTATGTAGAAAATCCCTAAGAACCTCCTAAAAATCTTCTGGAACTAAGTGTCTTTAGCAAGGTTGCTGGATGAAAGGTAAAAAGCACATGAAAGTCAATTTTATTCCTACAAGGACAGCAATAAGCACTGGAAGTGACACTTTTTTTTTTTTTTTTTTTTTTTTAAATTTTAGAGTAGCCCCAGCAACATAAAATACCTCCATAGAACTCTAACAAAATAGGTTCAGGATCTTTGCAAGAAAAAATAATGATCTTATTGAGAGGCCTAAATAAGGAGAACTAGACTTCTTTATATTCTGAAAGAAACTATGTTATTGCGATGTCACTGTTCCCCAACTTGATGGGGACAGCCAGCAGGCGTCTTTGCTGACACGGAATAACTGGTTCTAAATTCTAGACAGAAACGCAAAGGAAATAAAATTGCCAAAACCAAACAATTCTATAAAAGAGGTACAACTCTGAAAAATTCACATTATGCAATTTCAAGCTCTATAAAACTTTAATAATCCAGATAGCATGGTATTAACAGAGGGCTAGAGGTGGATATCCAGTGGGACATTACAGGAAATTTGGAAATTGACACAGACGACGATAGCCAACTAATTTTTTAACTTAAGACTTTGGTTGTTTAGAGCGGTATGGAATTTGGGGAAGTTCAGAGGTGACCCACGCGCCCCCTGCACCAGGCTGGCCTGAGGTTACAGCAGATCAATCCCCATGACAATCCTCTCCCTGCATTCTGTTTTCAAGAAGGGTCACTCTCCACAGATTTGGATGAACGTACAATGAATGACATGTGGAAAAGCTGGGTAAATTCAAGTCAGATCTGTTGTTCAGCTTGTAGAATTGTACGAATGATGATGTCTTAACGTTGTGCAATGCTCCATAGTGTATACGATGTTAGCATTAGGAGAAGTGGAGGAAGGGATTGCAGAATGGAGGAATAAAGATATAGTAAATATATTAAATAAATCAATAAAGTCAGGATATTGGGTGCTCTCTTCACTGTGTGAAAGTGCATAAAATCATGTAGATTTTTTCTTAAGATTCCTCTTGAAGGCAACAATATAAATACAATAAATTTTTAAAAATTGTAAGTAGCAGCAACTTTACATTTTTCTCTTCAATTTTACACTTTTCTGCTACATAACATTAAATTATTGACATGAACAAGTTATGGGAGAATCAATATGATGATATGTAAAAACATGGGTTGAAAGCCCAGGCTGGTGGCTCAGTGGATAAGGTGCCAGCCTGCAAACCCAAAGGTCACTGGTTCGATTCCCAGCCAGGACAAAGAACCAGGTTGCAAGCCAGGTCTCCAGCCAGATCTGTAGCTGGAGGCAGGTGAAAGGCAACCATACATTGACGTCTGTCTCCCTTTCTTCCTCCCTCACTACCCTTCTCTCTAAAAATAATTAATAAAATATTTTTAAAAAATTGGTTGATTTAAACATTTTTTATTTTTAGAGAGGGGAAGGAAGGGAGAGAAAAAGGGAGAGAAACACCAACATGTGGTTGCCTCCCTTGCGCCCCCTACTGGGGACCTGGCCCTCACCCCAGCCATGTGCCCAGACTGGGAATCGAACCCGTGACCCTTCCATTCGCAGGCCGGTGCTAAATCCACTGAGCCACACCAAGCAGGACAATCTGGAAGTTTTTTTAAAGGAAAAAGTGAAGTTCCCCAAGAAACAATGATTTGAGGAATTACATCGATGGTCAGAAAAATACTTGTTCTTTGTCAAATACTCCAAATATGAATATGTTTCAAGTTATTTGAATGTACCCCTCCCCCGAGAGGCTGTTCCCCCCCATTTCCTTTTCCGGTCTGGGTCGCCTGGGCAAGGAGGCTGCAGACGCTGCGGAGACTGAGGACGCGCCCCAGGGAGAGGAGTTAAGAAGTTAAACCGCCCGCACAAGGATGCGGCAGCAAAAGGCATGTTCCTTTTCATTCCGTTGGTTTAAACGAGAAAACCTGTCACTGCAAAGAATGGATGTGCTTTGAGTCATGGGTGGCGACGTAAATCACGAGCTTAGCCCGGCTTTTTCGCCTGCAGCCGGTCCCGGTTCCCAGGCGGCCGGGGTGGTGCGCCCCGGGCGCAGGACGCGCGGTGCCAGCCAGCAATCACGGGCTTTCCTCTGGGTTGTTCCTGGCTAAGTTTAACCTTTTCCTGTCGCTCTCATCTCAGTGAAGATGGAACTCACAGCAGTCAGAGTGAAAACAAAAAAGCAAGACAGGTTTTGGACTTAAAAGTGAAAAGCAAGTAAGCTGTCCCAAGGCTCCAGTAGGATGGAGAACGTGAGGAGGAGGAGGCGGGGAAGGACGTGCTTGGGGAATGGGGTTCAAGGGGAGACGCCCGGATTGGGTTCAGATGTGTTGGACACTCTGCCGAAGGACCTGGAGGCCCAGAGGACAGAGGACAGGCTCTGACCCGTGGCGTGGCCAAGAGAAAAGGTTACAGAGTGACGACCCGTCGTTCAGTGTTGATGGATCGGGCCAAGTCAGCCTCCATCCTAGGATCTACTTTCGGCTCCTCAGGGCGTGTTTGGGAGCTGAAGGGGGCCTCACAGGACACATTCCTGTAGGTGGGGACCCAGGTATTCAGCTCAGCGCCCTGCCAAGCTCCAGGCGCGCCGACAGCCTCTTCCAAGGCCTGTGGGTTTCACGTTGCTCCACTATTGTCATCCAGGACCAACCACGTGGCTCTGCTCCAGGTCAGAATAGATGACCAGCCTCTGCCTTCAAAGTCAGCCTCCGGGAGACCCATGAGGCACCCCTTCCATGGCCTCTGCCCACCGTTCGGTCTTCAGCGGGGCTTGATTGTCCATGTCTACAACTAGTTGGTAAGCCTCTTGCCCTACAAAAAGAAATGGTACACACAGGTTCATGCCTGGCCAGACAGGGTGTGCCCGAAGGAGCCCAGCTGGTGATGTATACACGCAGGCAAATGATGGAAATGATTATAACGCATCACTGTAATAAAGATGGCGTGCAGAAGCTATGTTTGAGGACGTGACTTTTAAATGGACCGCTTAGTAAAGGATCTGCGTCCAAGGGAGCCTTCCAGGAAGGGCGGCAGCTTGCACAAAGACCGTCGGTGAAAGTTGGGGGATTGTTCAAGAACACAGGGGGCTGGGAGTCTGGGGAATTAAGAGTAGGAGGAGTCAGAGGGCTGCGAGAAGTGGGTAGAGACATGGGACATCCGAGGTGGAGCTTGGTAGGTGAGCCTATGGGATCCCCAATGCCACAGAGGGCCACTGGAGTTTTCACGGGGGCAGAACATCCGCTTATTTTGGTGTGGAATGGTTCCCTCTGGGTTTTAGGGGGTAGGACACAGGAGCCTAGAAGACGAGCAGGAATCCAGGAGAGGCGAGGTGCGGACCCTTCCACGAGCCCTTTTCTAACTCGCACAGGTGACTGAGCCCCTCCTGATGGATACAGTCCTCAGGCAGAGATACTGATGTCTTTCGGCAAATGACAGGCAGGTCTTGCTGGCATCTTTCTTCTAAGAGGCTTTTGAAAATACCTGCCTTGATGAACCAGCTCTGGATTCACGGTTCAACTCTCAGAGAGCAACTTCATTTTCGGCCGCTAAGAACGCCTTTCTGTTACAGCCTGTCACTGTACTGCCCATCCCATCAACTCCAAGTCCGGACAACCTCGCAAACAAAATTATTGCAAAGAATAATCTCTCGAAAATATTCGTGGAAGTAGAGGCATGAGGGATCATGGAAGGCATTAAACATATCACCCCAAATTTATGTAAAAATGTTCCTAAGAGCTGAGCCCCGTCAGATTAGTCATCGCTGCCCTGCTTCGCCCGGTCTTGTCTCATCTAGATGGCGAAGGCTGCTCTGCAAGGTCTCATTCGTGTGGCGTGCACTTCAGATTGCGTCAGGAAGGTGGGGCAGAGGCCATGACCCGAGAATCGGGCCCTGCCCTGGGGACACTCTGTCTCCGAAGGGGGGCGGACCTGTATCCAATTAGAACACGGTTGGCCCGGACCACGGTGGACCCAAGCGATGCTTTTGTGCTAATTAGAAAAGCGGTGTTCCCCTTCATCCAGGTAATTGATTTGTCGCTGCCAGAACACTGCTGTCATATATGGATATTTTTAGAGCAAAATCCTTTACTGCCATCTGCCTGAAGTCGGTCTCAGTAAATACACAAGTACGTATGTCTCAGTGGATATCCAGCGGGAAAGGCGCAGTGCAGGACACCATCCTACACGACCGGGCTCAGAGGTCCTGCTTAGCTCTTTGAAAGAGGATCCCTGGAAAAAGAGGAAGGAAGACAGAGAGGGAAGTGGAGAAATGGTTTGACAGGCCAAGGAATACTTGCAGTTTGCTCATCCCAAGGGAAGCATCTTCCGACCGCCCCAGCACCAGCTGCGTTCACCCCTCGTCCCTGTGCCCCGAAGGTGCAGCGTCTGGCTCTGTGCAGAAGCCACAGGTAGGGGCTGGGATCCGATGCTCTGAATCATCCCGCCTGCCCCCACCTGGCCAAGCGGTTTCCAATGGCCCACACCTTTACAGCCTCAGAACTAACGGGTTTCAGGTATAAACACCAATTATTCCCAGAAGACCCCCTTAACACCGAAGGCTGTCATTCTATGGCATAAAATCCAGAACTGTTCTGCACCGCTTGACTCCATCCCAGTCAGCGCCCTTCCTACCCCAGGCAGGAACTCAAGCCTCCTGACAGTGACTCGCCGACCCCCACCCCACCCCACCCCGGACAATGTCTGCGCTGTGCGGGTGCTATCCTTTGGGGCCCCGGGCCGGGCCCTTTAGATACTTATAAGTGAAGAGTTCATAACAGTTCTCAGGTGTGGAACACTGGCTTTCCAGAATAGCAAATCAACAGTAGGAAGAAAGAACAAAGAGGCACAAAACTCCACACTATCTGCTGCTGTCTCATGATGAACTGAAATATGCCCATTACCCCAGTTTTCAACATACTCGAAGCAGACAGGATTTCCATGGGAAGTCTGGGACTTAAGACCCCCATGCGCTGGGGAAAACTCAGGGATTCGCTGTGGATGGAACCAAAATATCCACAGTGACCTAAAGAAAAACTACAGGAGGACCAGCTGTATGTTTGCAGGGTTATTCATCTTCTGCTCTTTTCTCTTCACCTGTCCTCCTGGGTCATTTCCATTTCTAAGACCACGGAACACTTGGAATCCGTATTCCTCAACTGTTTACAGCTGTTCAATATAGAAATTCAGAAATGAGACAATTTAGCTTCAGTGGGTTGGCGTTATATTATCCTAGACATCTTCAGCCCCCAATGTTTTCTACTCTAAGTTTCCTATAGGTACAACAAACCAGCTGTTTTATTTTCATCTTACCTTTTCTCCTGGTTATAGCACTTCACACACACACACACACACACACACGTGCATACTTAGCTGAATACCTCAGTTCAAGGGAAGGAATTCTCTTACAAAGTTCCAACAAATACGTTAGGAGGCAGTACCCATACCAGCTGCTCTCCTCAGGTTCTACCCTCCCATACATGCATATGCCTTTATCATCTTCTCTTTTACCTTCTGTAGAGAACTCATCCCTCATCTTTTCATCTTTGACTGGAAACCTCTGTTCTCAAATATGGAAGAGGGTGAGCAGCTGTGAAGAAGACCCTCAAAATAGCTTTGCTTACATTTTTACTTGATTATTCAGGACTTAATTTTACAATTGCTACTAAAAGCTTCCCATGAAATACGTAATTATTTTGTTGGGGGGTGTGTGTGTGTGTGATTGTTTACCTGACCTGTTCAAGCACCGGGGCTGCCATGGACCCACCCCAGCTGCTCCTTGCTCTGAGAGGAAAGGCTGTCTTCTGGGGTGACAGTGGGGGTGGAAGTGAAGATAATGTGACTTTGTTTATTTGCTGCACTGTACTGTTGGCAGTTGGCAGTCAGTCCAACTGTAAGAAATCAGGGTGAAAGCTGTCCCTCAAAAGGTAAACAAACAGCAAGAAGAGCCATGTTTGGTGGGCTGGTTCCTAGGTTGCCACCACGGGGCAGAAACTTGGGTTTGTCACAGGCGGCTGTCTTTGCTCGTGGATGCCTTTCTTCTGAAAGGGTGTGGACAATTTTAAGTGTAATTAAACCATATTATGTAAGTCACCCATCTTCGCCATGGCAGGTTAGAAAGAGAAATAATTTCTCAACTTGTTTGATACTTACTTAGCCTGAAGACGTATCTTATTTGGACACTAAATCAAGAGTATTAACCTGTCGTGGTTAGCTTGCCCAAATACAAAATATGTACTGTGATAGAGATTGCTGTTTGAACACACACGCAAACGCGCGCGCGCGCACACACACACACACACACACACACACACACATCACTGAACTCTAAAGCCTTGAGAAGTTTGGCTAAGGTGGGATAAAATGTAAAATATCAAACAGGCTACATAAGAAGGTACTTTAAGTATTCTTCATGATGAGAACACTTGGATTAGGGTTGAATACGAACATAAAAGACTTTTCAATTAAGTGCATTTGTTGTTGCACAATAGTACTTTAATACCAACACTTCACATTTATTTAGCATTTTTACCTTTTAAAAGCACTTGCAAATTTATTGTATCATTTTATATGTCATTTTATTTAACATAAAATCACCATTGCAGTGGTTCTTAAACCACAAGTAATTTCAAGAGACAATTTGTATAGGTGCATTTCCAAAACACTTTTAAAGTTCTTCATATATGAAACACTGAAGTGTCAAAATTGATTTCTGAGAAATTAGCCTCCTCCAACACACACAAAAGGAAAGTATTATAATTTAGGCTCTATTTAGGCAAGATGAGGAACTGAAGTAATGATCAGAGTAAATAACAGAAAAAAAATTTATTTAAAGTTTACAGCATTTACCACAAAATTTGCAATGAACTGACCAATAGATTGGCATTATGTGAACAAAAAGCAATACTCCTCTATAATATGGTCAGGAAATATTTCAGACCAAATAAGTCACAGTTCCATGTGGCGAGACCAACCACAATATAATTTGAAGCTAGTCAAGTTATTAATAGAGACTGAGTACTAAAATGTGATACATTGAAGGTAGTATTCACCTCATTTATTTTTGTGTACAGCTATCATCTTTAGAGAATAATATGCATCTCTTAAAGTTGTATTCAGAATTGATTTCATATTTGTTTTCAATTCTCTATTTTTAAAAAGTTTTGTGTGAACAGATGGTATATGCAACTCATTGACTGTGTATAATTTGTCATATAAAATGGAATTAGTTATGCTGTTGTACAATGGTAACATAGAGTTTATAACCCACCTGCTCTAACTATTTTTATAAGTCCACAATACAAATTATAGATTTTATATCTATTTTATGAATGCACTGTAAGTTCTGTATTATGGAGGATTATCCAAGATGACAAATGTCCTAGAAAACAAAAAGGAAATAGTTAAATATGGAAATGACCCAAAGTGCTTAAGTTTGAAAAATGAAAATCAAATTCACACATAAAACAAATGTTTTAAAGTTTTAAATATTTTTGACTGTGACTAAGCAGAAATGTTAGTCTCCATGGAACAAACCCTTGTATTTGTTTTCAGTTATCTCGAGTTTGAGTTTAACACAATATTAAAAATTAATGATTCTACACTTCTATTAAAGAGAACCTCATCTCTAATATTTTTTCAAGATTTTATTTATTATTTTTAGAGAGGAGGAGGGAGAGAGGGAGAGAGACATCAATGTATGGTTGCCTTTCACCTGCCTCCAGCTACAGATCTGGCTGGAGACCTGGCCTGCAACCTGGTCATGTGCCCTGACTGGGAATCGAACCAGCAATCTTTGGGTTCTCAGGCCGCCACCTTATCCACTGTGCCACCAGCCAGGGCCTTTATCTCTAATATTCTTAATTCCCATTGTGGCCCTGAGTCCCATTTCACTCTGACCTTTTCCAAGTGAAACACTCCGGAAGAATGTTGTGTTGCTGTCCCGCATTGGGCCAAGGGAAGCAGAAGACCTGTGAACTCTACATGGCCGCAGCCTCTCAGCAAACCAATGTGAACATGAAACACTGGCTCCAACACCATTCCAGAAACACATGTCAGCCCCATGGAGTGCCATCCCCTGCCAAACTTTTAACAGGAGCACCAGGGGAGGATCCAGAAAACTGTTGACTGGTGCATTAATTTGTAGAGCTACAGTGCCCTGGGCGTGGACGTGTACTTTCATTATGAACTATAATAGCAACAACATTTCATCCTATCTTCATCTACTTTCTGGCTAAGCTTGCAGGGCAAGTTCTATCCTTTCATGATGGGTTGTATATAATTGATGATTGGCACCATTATCAATACAAATTGTGGTCAGAGGACTCTATCAGATGCACCTAATAAAGTTAAATGCTCTAAAACATGGGTATCCCAGAAAGCCGAATCCTTGAGCAGCTAATTAAAGTAGATTCTTGTTTCATTTTTCATAAGAATAAGTTACTCTGGACATCAGCCAAAAAAAAAAAAAAAAAAAAAAACAGAAGAAGAAGAAGAAGAAGGTAGGTTAAGAGAAGGAACTGTTTTTATTCACAGTGATTAGCCAAACAATTATGATTGCTCCCACAAATAGAATGCTTTCCAAAAATTAGTGCAAACTTTACATCTAGTTCCACATTAGTAGGAACATCTTTAGATAGTGTGTCTTATGGCAGAGATAATAAGTATTCCTATGGCATGTTACATAAATGCTAAACCAAGAAAGCTGCTATATTTTTGGACAGTTTTGTGTCTATTTCTGTGAGAAGTATTTCATTTGAAATCAAACTATAAGCGAAATAAAAGAAAAATCAGTACTGAACTTTTTAAAGGTAACCAGTGGATTTTTGTTGGTTACATTTAAAAACACTAAAAAAACCCAAAACTTTATCAAACAGCAATGAGCCACCAAGCATTTATACTTCATTCCCAAGGGCGGGAGAAATCTTGAGATCTAGTTACAAGCTGATCTTCTGAAACAGTTTTCAAAAAACGAGTGACACATACGGATGCATCCTAATTGAATTGTCCACTTCATTTTGCCCGTTCTGTAGTGTAAGCAATAGGTAAATCCTGGGTTTAACTACGCAGGATGAAAGCCCATTTGAAGTTGGAGTCTGTAGTTGGCTTTTCACAGTAAATTGACCTTGCTCCATGCAGCCAGTGTCATAATGCTCAGAGTTAGCTGGTCGGGAGAGAAAATCGCAAATCGCTTCTGCATGATTAGTTCTGCTACTTCAAACGTGTTTCTTCCGAGTTGGCGTCCACACTTGCTGCTAAAGATATGTGCCCCTGGGAAATGCTGATCCGACTCTGAACTTCTCTGGTTAAATAACCCTTTAACCGCCAGTCGAGACGATGAATTTGGCAAAGCTAAAAGGAAGCTATCTTTTAACCAGTGCCACTGAAAAGCAGTTTTCATATGCTATAAACATGCAAGAGAACTTTCCACAAACAACACTGTATCTTATGAAATATATCAGTATTAAATAAATGCAAAATTAGATGACATTATGAAAAGGATTGAAATTTGAATTTGAGAAGTTGGCGAATATGTTTTATCACTGGGGTAAGGTATAAAGGGTTTTTTTTCCCCAGAAATATCTGAGATACTCTAAAAATTGAAATCATTAAACCAATGAACTGTACCTCCCTATACATATAAAAGTTAGTACCTTAAATGCCTCAGAAACTAATATAGGTTTGAATTGAACTAATAGGAGTACAATTTTATTTTTCCTGGGCAAGGAAGAAACCATTGTATGACCAACTGCTACAAAAAATATTAATAAGCAGTAATTCTCAAAGAGATAACAGACTGCCCATTGTACAAAAAAGAAAAAAGTAACAGATGAACTAATACCAATTTGACTACCTGAGACACAGTTATTTGAATAAACAGTTACGCCAAAAAAATATGGTCCATACTTCTGACTTCTTATAACGCTCATTATAGGCTTCTAAAGCCAGAGATACCTTCATCGTATGCCTCACCAAATTATAAGCATAGTAACTTTGATAATGAACATGAACTGTATTAACTATTACAAATTCCAGAAAACATAGTTAGTATTGAACTGATGATACTCAAAAAAAAAAAAAAAAAGTATCTGAATATATTACTCTTAGCTAATTTCACGGATCTATCTTCTTTAAAAAACTGCACAATCATAAAAACCATAAGACAATAAAAATATAGCAAATGAGATTGGATTTAGTGAGAAAAAATATTTTTGTTGTTGACTTCTTTATTTGTGGATTTTTTTGTTTTGTTAAATATTAACATTCTAAACTACGTATCTTGGGGTCAGATACCTATATACAATTGAAAGTTCTTGGTAACATGTGTTACGTTAGCCAACTTTTCAAGTTAGATATTAAATGGTATATATCATTATGAATTTGGTATTAGATGTGTAATATATTTAAATGGAAATGAGGTCGATATCAATGTATTTTACCAGTAGCGGGAGACGAGACGTTATCCTCTGTGCCATCTTCTACCTGGTTCTTGCTGTGCTGCTGCAGAGGAGACTTGCCCAGGTATTCAGGAAATAAGGTAGGTTGAGTGTTTTGCAGAAAGAGGGATAACAGGAAAGCCAGATTCACGGGGCTGAACTGTGCTGAAGTCCTGCCCTCAGACACAGACAGGGTGACCCCAAGTAGCTAGATCCACTTAGAGGGGCGGAGAGACCAGAAAACCCGTTCCCTGACAAATAATTCTGCACATCAAACAGGTTGGCTAACTGGCCTGACACATAAATGGCACCAGGAGCGATCACGTTCTCCTTCAGAACTGGAGGCTTTCACAAACTTCTAGGCATTTCTTGGGTCAGAAATGCACAGAGTTCTAAGTAATGAAAAACCTTGCAATTCTTTACATAGCACCTAATTTGAGGAAGGGAATGGATTTCAGTGTCGAGCAGAAGCCTGTGTGCCTGATGTGGAATCACGGTACTAACTTCCTGGGAAGAGGCTGACATCAGCCATAAGCATTTCATCAGCTTGAGGAGAAGCTGGAACTCAAATACGTGGAGGAATGAATTCAGTTGTGCACTTATAATTTTAAAAGGGATTGTGTTCAAATAAATGTGGATTCTGGAATGAATTTGTTAAATAGTTAGAAAAAATGCATACTCAGGTGTGTTGCTTAATAATGAATAAAGGTTGTACAAACTTCCCCCTAAACAAGAGAAGAAGCCTAAGTACAGGAGAGCCACCAACATGATAAAACACAGCACCAGTCAGCTGACTTTTGTTAGGGGTCTCCTGTCAAAGTTACAGATAACATTAGCATCCACGAATTAGCACTCACAGAGGCAATTTGCAATAAAATATAAACGTGAGTCTTTCCATTTCTACAGATTTGAATTATTGCATTTTATTACATTTGATAAAATCCCTATGATTTGCACCTAAACATACACTAACTTCACATTTTTTCAATGAACTGTTAGCAAAGAAATGCTCCAAATATCAAGATGGTGCATAGCCAACCTCCCCCACGGTGAGCAGCACTTCCCATTCACTGCCTTGGCTCATTTCCCTCAAAACCACAAAGTAAAGTATGTAAAGGTCAGGGGTAGGATTAGATCTCTACATGCTTGAACATCCCCAATTTAGGGTAAAAAAAATGTCTTACAATCCTGGACTACGGCCACCAAAGTAGTATTATGCCCTGGAGAAAGCAGTGTCCGCCGCCTGGCTGGGTAAATTGGCTTCCCTGACACCAGCAGAGCTCTGTTTAACCCAAGAGTCCCTTCCAGGATAGCTATTCACTACATTGGGTTCATGCTCAAATATTCCTTTTCATCTTTCCCTTCTACTCTACTGGCTTTCCCGTACCTATAAACAAAGTAGGAACCCCTTTTGTACCCCACCACCAAGTCAAAAAAGCCAAGAAAAGGGGGAGGGGAAGCCAGGGAAAGAAAACAACAATAAAATACTTTTACTTTGTTCTCACGTGAGTTAGTATCTTCTATTTCTTCTTCCATGTCTGCCGAGCCCCTTGAAGCACGCCTTACATCCACTACCTCCAACACTGGTCTCTCCCTACCCATCGGGTACCTAACTCCCCCCACCCCCAGCGCCGTCCAAGGTCATTCGATCAAATGCGACAACCAATTGTGTCTTCTTCCACTTCACTCAGATTCAGTTTTTATGTTTTTCTAAGTCTCTTTTGCTGGCTGTTCCATACAGCAGTGAGGGATGAACACCCTTATTATTCACCAGATTAATCAAACCAAACATCATTCTCCTATTACCCTTGATTTTTGTGACCAGACCTTATCCTTGTTCAACTGTTTTCTCGCTAGCTTCCCGTCACTGTCTAGTTAAACAGGCAGGGGGGTTGTCACTTGGATGTTCAACTTCGACCAAAAACTGCAGACATAAATAAAATCCCACTGGATGTCCCCAGGCCTATAGCAGCACCAAAACAATAGTTAATCATTGTTCAAAGTTTTAAGCCATTTTTCTTCTGCTTTCCTGCATTCAACTACTCATGCTGTCATCCCTATTCCTGTCTTTTGTGAATGTTCTCCAATTCCAAAGCAGTATTTCTAAATATAACCCGCAATGCTCTCTACCTGCAGGCCTCACCAATACCTCACACCTAAAAATACTCAAAGTAAACCATGAGTTTATGTTTTCTATTCCCTCACTCAGGATTAAGGACATCACCTTTCTCCCATTGCCAAGTCTCAGACATGACCATCACCTATGATTCCCAATGTGTGGTTCGTCATTTTTAATCTGCTTCCTCATTTTCATATAGTCATTTATAAACATCACTGAGCTTTGCAAAAATGAAAGGAACAAAGTGTCTGTCTTTAAGTAGCTCATTATTACTTAATTGGAGAGCAAATTTATAAAGTGTGGTAGTATTCCAGATAAATGTGGGGTCACTAACTTAAGGACTTGAATAAATATGACTATTAGCTAAGAAAGATCTCTCAGGAGAAAACAGATTTTGTAGAAAAGCAAATGAACATATTTTATAATAAACTGAAGGACTTACAGGAGGAAACAGCTGGTCTTGACTTTGGCAGGAAGGAGTGAGCTACCAATATTGAGTTGGACATTAAGCAAGGTAGACAAGATAAAGTAGTGTTGGAAAAGAGGGATGGAAAGGTGATTCTTGAGAATGCTGGTAAAGGAGTTAGAATAAAAGATAAATTAAGCCTTCCCAACCCAAGTAAATGTTCTTTCACTCATTTTTTACTACCACAATCCCTCCAGGTTTCTATATGCTCTATTATAGCAGTTGATAATGTATGTTATAAAAGTATACTTTCTGGTCTGTGTGCCTCAGAAGATCATCAGTTTCTTCAGAACAGGAGATGTGTCCAGTTGGGTGCATCTTCCTATTCCTAGAGCCTAATACATCACCAATAATATGAAAGCTCAAGGCTTTTCAGAATTAATTAATAAATGCCAATATGACCAAAGAATCTAGAAAGAAAAGAAAAGAAGACAGGTTGGGAAAAGATTATTTGACTACACAGCAGAAAGAGAAAAAAATTAAAACTAGAGAATTTAATTTGTGAACTCAACTTGAAGGTCATTGATTTTTCCAGAAAGAGTGGTTTCAGTAAAGTGCCAAAAGTAAAACATAATGGCAAGAGAATGAAACATCTAAAAGAGTTTAAGAGAGGAAATACAAATAAACCTCTCTTGAGATAGATTTAAAAGCATAATGAAGAAAGGATTTAGGATGGCAGATAGTGAAAGAATAATTTGCCCCCAGTCAAATCCTCCAGAGAGGGAACAGGTAAAGAGAGAGAGAAAAAAAGAAAGGAAAAAGAAATAAAGAAAAAAAGAGAGAGAGAAAGAAAGAAAAGAAAAGGGAAAGGAAGGAAGGAAGAAAAGAAAGGAAGGAGGGAGGAAAGAAAGAAGGAAGGAAGGAAGGAAGAAAGAAAGAAAGAAAGAAAGGAAGGAAGGAAGGAAGGAAGGAAGGAAGGAAGGAAGGAAGGAAGGAAGGAAGGAAGAGAAAGAAAGAGAAAGAAAGAAGAAAGGAAGGAAGGAAGGAAGCATACATTAAAGTAGAGGTGACACTGAGCTTGTGGGAAGAGGAGCAAGGTAAATCTGCAGATAACAATAGAACAGGAAGTGAGAGCTGGGAAAGACCTGGAGAAGTTGAGGAGCATCTGGGGACATGTGCTGAGACAGAGAAGTGGTCCAGTGGCTTGTTCCTTGCATGTGTTTTTAAGCAGGAGCAAGAGATGTATTAAAAATGAATGGCCCTGGCTGGTGGCACACTGAATAAGATGCTGGCCTGTGAACCCAAAGGTCGCTGGTTCAATTCCCAGCCAGGACATGTAACCAGGTTGTAAGCCAGGTCTCCAGCCAGGTCCATAGCTGCAGGTAGGTGAAAGGCAACTATAAACCATACAATAATGTCTCTTTTCTTCTCTGCCCCTCTCCCTACCCTTCTCTCTAAAAGTAATAAATAAAATATAAAAATACAAAACTTTCCTCTAAAAAATGAATGAAAGAGTTATGATTAGAAAAAGAGAAGATACTCTAATGTTCAAAATCCTGGGAAAGAATGAAGCTTTGGGAGAAGAATTATCTTTGGAGGGAGGGGTAGATGGAGCAGCCTTTGATTCTGAGCAGAAGGAAATGTTGCATTGAAGAGAAGAGGTTAGCCAAAGTGGTGAAGCTGAGGAATGCAATGTTTTAATTGTTCCCTGAGTAGGGGATTCAGAGTAAAAACAATGAGAAAAGAATTGGCGGTTTAAGAACAACAGAAACCATTTAAAACAATTTCTGCATGTATTTGCAAACTTGAAAAATGAGATAAATGAGTGAAATGCCTTTAAAAAAAAGATTATGGGGTAGCATCAAGGGTGAAACTTACATGGAAAATCATACATTTATACTGAAGCCCATCCTGATTCTGTAATTTTCTCCAGCTATATCCAAATTGCCTGAGAACAGAATTAGAGAAAATTGATAGTTTGGCTGAGCCAGGGTGCAGATTAACTGGTAAACTGAAGCAAATGTTTGAACGGGGTTAGGAAATTGGAAATGAAGTGGCTGCGGCATCCGTCATGATGTGGATAGCAAGTGGAACAAGAAAGGGACTAACAGGTGAGTAAAATAAAAATGTGATTAAGCAATTGATGTCAGCTCATAGTCAAAGGCAATGTCTAAGGAGACAGGGGAGGGATGGAATTTCAAAATATCAGGTTACGGAGGTGGAACACTGTGGGATGTTGACAATGTCCGTAAATTAAGCAGAAAAGGATTTTAGACACGTCTGTTGCAAGCATGAGGAGGGACCCAGAAGGGTCCCCATCTTGTGTCCTTCTCTTCAAGTCCAGTCCAGAGGTTGAGCAACAACACTATGGAGCCAGACAGGGCCAGGCTCAAATCCCGACTTGTTCTTCTTATGTAGGCATCACGGGCAAATTACTTGGCATGCATCATGTTTCTTATCTTTACCATGGGAATGCATCCACATCCCTAGATGGCTGGAGAGGTTGCCCGAGACGTGAGGGTTGAATTTAGCACAGTGTCGGCAGCTAACAGGTAGTTTCGAATGTGAGCTCTGGGGTCTCACGGCGTGGGCTTGAACCCCAGCTCTGCCGCATGCTGCCCTTACAACCTTGGGCAGAGCCACCTCTCTATGCCTCAGTTCCCTTAGATGGGAATCCAACTAGTAACAGTAACCAACTCCTGTGGTTGATGCGAGATTAACTGCACCATATGAAGCTGCTCTTGAACCATTTTTCACCTGTGAGAATGGCAACTTCATATAGTTCAACATGCACTTCACACGCAGTATCACACATTAATTACCTACTGATCAGCAAACGTTATCAAAGGATAGCTCCTATTACTATTTTTACTGGTATGACTAATGAAATAAGAATTCTCCAAGATTCAGGGTTAACCATGAGAAGACAGTTCACAATTAAGGTAGGACTGTGGAGGGAACAATGAAAAAGTATTAAATTTAAGTTCCTTGTCAATAGAATATCACCCTAGAAGGTGTATATTTTGCAATTTCCTCTTTGAATTTTGCTCCAATTTACTTTTCTGATTTTAATTTGTCTTCTTGGACCTCTTTAACATAATATTTTGAAATTAATCCTTCTAACAGGTTGATATTCATGTACCTTCCTTAGGGGGAAAAATGAATAAAACTCATACTCCTCAAGTTTATTTTAAAGAACTGGATTAATTTGACCCAAAAGACTCCCCAAAACCCATACTTCACATATGCCCTACTTCATGAAACCAGGCTACAGGGAATATGATGCAAACATTCCTACTTTGTTTCTACCTGGCTCTTGGTTGGGACCTATTTGTATCTCCAGGTCCATTTCAAATCCACATTGGCTAGTAAAACATCAGCTTCCTCATTTCACTTGTATCTCTCTCAGCCTCAAGCTCCTCAGGTAAAAAGATCTGTAACCTTACTTTTTGTTTTGATTTGTGTGTGTGTATTCTATTTTCTCATGAATCTGCAGTCACCTTCCAGATAAGAAACATGCCTTAAATTTTTTGCATTAACCACTGAACTACCACAGATGCCTTGTATAAATTACTATGATAATGTTTATCGATTTTTGCAATAATTTTTAGATGACAAAGATTGGAAGAACTGAAAACAAAGAATGTGAGTCTTTGATACACTAATAAGTATACTCAATTCAGATGGGAAAATTTTTATATAGTAACATTTAGAAGAAAACAAAGAAAAGTTCAATTGCTGTCTTTCTTACATCCAGGTTAGTGTAAGGTCTTTTTGGTTGGTCTTACAGATAGAGATGTGGATTCAAAAAAAGATCACAAGGAAAAAGGCTTGTTAACATAACTACTGATCTTGTCATTTAGCTTCCTAAATAATGGGATATAAGGTTGCATGATCACGACTTCTATAGAAGAAATACACTAAGCAAGCCTCTATTTCTTTCTCATAAACTCTGTGGTTAAGTTCGGAAATACTTTATATGCAAGGTTATTAGGAAGTTTCTTTAAATTTTTGTATTACTGTAATAATAAGAGGCATATTAGAATTTCAAAGATAAATATAATGTCAGAGCTGGAATAGTCGATTTTGAAAATGATGCTCATAATGATTGAGTCACAAACTCCAAGTCAAGACATTGACCTTCAACTCTTTATTGCATAGCAGTATATTTTTAAGTCTGAAAAATGGCAAATTAGTACATAAGTATTAAGTGTTCACATGTGGGGTAAATAATAGCAATGGCGTCATTTAGACAGTTTTATTTCTTTCCCTTTTAATGCAATTCATGGGTATATAATTGCGTGTTTTGAGTTAGCCAAAAAGTTTGTTTGGTTTTTCCCCATGAGATGGTTCTAGTAGTGCTTAGTTCATTTGAAACAATTTTGTTAGAATGTATGTGACAACTGTCATATTAGCGTTCATTTTATAAAATGTTATCTAAACTGGTAAATTTTTGTATAGCCATTTTAATATTGAAGATGGAAGAAAAATAAGTAACAATTTGGCATATTATGCTTTATTATTTCAAGAAAGGTAAAAGTACAACTGAAATGCAAGAAAAGAAAAGATTTGTACAGTGTAGGGATAAGGTGCTGTGACTGATTGGATGTGTCAAAAACACCAAGGTGCATGCAGATTTTTCACTGGATGATGTTCCGTAGTCAGGTAGAACAGTTGAAGTTGATAGCAATCAAATGAAGACATTAATTGAGAACAATCGCTGTTCTACCATGCGGGGGACAGCTGACATACTCAAAATATCTTAATCAATAAAGTTATCGGTGACCAAAAAAAATGTGTCTTTTATTTTATGGGAAACAACTAAATGGACTTTTTAGCCAACCCAAAATGTACTACACCTTTGCCTGTATATACTAGTAAAGGATGCTAGCTAGAATACAAGGTAAGTTGTTATGACAAAGATTCCCCAATAAAATAATTTACATGAAATCGTTATTTACTTCTGCCTTCGGGTGGTCCAGGCAGAAAGATGAGGGAGTCCCAGGCTGTCATTCAGAGGCCCAGCTTCTGTCCCTCTTCCCGCTTTGTCATCCCACGGAACACTGTCCTCAGCGTGCTCCAAGCCAACTCAGAGTCGAGCCGGTGTTCCGGTTCACGAGGGGAGGGGAGAGAGAACGCAAGACTGATAGCTTGCCTTCGGTTGGAAATATCAAAAGTTTCAGACACCTTTAATGCTAATATAACAGTGGCATGAACTGGGTCATATGGTTATAATCAGCAGCAAGACAAATTGGAAAATGGAAACTAAGAAGTCTTTTTTTTAAATTATTATTATTCATTATCTTTAGAGAGAAGGGCAGGGAGGGAGGCAGAGAGGGAGAGAAACATCCATGTATGGTTGCCTTTCACCTGCCTCCAGCTACGGACCTGGCTGGGGACCTGGCTGGCAAGCTGGTTGTGTCTTGGCTAGGAACCGAACCAGTGACCTTTGGGTTTGCAGGCCAGTGCCTTATCCACTGAGCCACACCAGCCAGGGCAGAAGTCTTAACTTGGAAGGTCCTGGCAATGAAAGAAGAAAGGAGAAATGGAAACAACTGGTGCATTTAAGCATGATAAACACTGGTGCACATGAGAGCATTTACTTGCTAACTGACTCATTCATTGACTCCAGAAATGTTCAGCGAGCATCATGGTATGTGTTAGGTGCCAAGCGGCACCGAGAGAACAGAACTGGTCCCAACCACAAAGCAGCTGGCAGGGTAAGGGCGAATGTGTGCAAATGACAGAAGCCAGTGGCAAGGGTCCACTTGATCAGCGAGCAAGCCCACCAGGCCCAGCTTCAGGGCACGGAGGGTCAGTGACCTCCGCAATGCTTCTCTGGTGTTCATTTATCTCTGTCCTGTCTGCATGTCTGTCCGTCACCTACAAATTAGGTGCAATGATTTCACCTACTCAACTAAGAGCCTGTTAGAAGAAAACACGGTAAGTATAACGAAACGAGTGTCAGGTTGGGAACATTCAAGGAAAGTCTTCATTTATAAATATTTTAAGAAACTCTTCTAGTCAATTATTTTAAATATTTGGTGCTGCTGATGGAGGGTTCCAAGCTCACCACTTCGAAATGGTGGCTCCATCCCTTTCTCTGGGTTAGGCAAGCCCTTCTCAGGCCCGTCCGCAGGCGCATGTCCTGAGCCGCCAGGTACTTGTGGGTGGCGGTCGCAACGCAGCTGGAAGCCAGAAATAAGTAGGAGGGCCCCAGCCACACGCCTCCCTCCATGTTTCATTTTCTCCCGGCACTGTGGCCCCCTCCCCATCTTCCTGCCACCAACGACAAGATTCTCCTATTTCCCTTCTACTGTCTGTTTGTTTTTGTCTCTTTACATTCCATTATTGTAAATGACTTAAAAGAAATGTTTTCGGACAGCAACCAAATTGGAAATGGTGCCTCCATCAAGCAAGGCACAGCCCTTCCTCAAGTATGCTTCCCCAGTCGTGCAGAACGCTGTGACGCCCTACCCAGGGCCTCTGTGACGCCCTACCCACGCCCTACTCCCATGGGGCACCTCTCCCACTCCCACCCCATTCCCATCACCACCCACGGAGTGAACGGAGACTGAGGATTTCAGAGCTTGCTGTACCCCCGCCCCCCATCCTCCCGTTACCATGTAGTTCTGTGTCAGGTGTAGAAAGCAACGCACGTGCCAGAAAAACCTTTGATTTTCCAAGGAGGACAATCAGAATGCAGCACATGAGCCCTCCAAGTCAGTGTACCACCATCCAATAAGGGAGCTTGCAAACCGCAAGAAGGGTGTGATAGGGTTAAAGGATGTTTAGTAAGCCATTCAAAAGGATCTTTTCAGCTGGAGGCTGATTAAATAAATACTTCTATGAGACTTTGCCATTGCTTTATCCATTTAAGAAATGGTTTAAGACAGCAACACATGTGAAAGATCATAGTTTCAGACACCAACTATTTCACGAATATCCTGGATGGCCTCTTACATGCTGTGCACCTGGCAAAATGTGGTGCGGTGAGGAAACAGGGAGGTATGCTCCTTTACATGTCATCATGGAAGACATCGTCCTGGACCAGCCCCACTGCTGATCACGCATGGCTAAAGCATTCTCCACTCCGGGTGGCTTTATGCCTGCATCAAAGACAGAAATGAGCCTGTCCCTGACGGCACCGCATTCTTCTTTTATCTGACTTGGAGATGCCTAAGTGTGTTTTTTTTAAATCAACACCATTGTAGTAGAATTTCCTTCCAATAACATTCCTGTGTTTTAGGGGCTTGATGAGCCTTGACAAGCACACAGACCCATGTAACCATCATCACTTTCAGTTTATCTTACAAGAAGAAGCCTTCCCTGGACCGCCTCGGTGGAGGGTGTTTGGTAAGGACCACGGTGCAGGTCAGCGATGGGACATCAGCAGGCTCTCCTAATGTGCTAAGTAGAGTCATCATGCAAAATGAGGGGCTGAAGGGTGAGGGTGTGCTCCTCAAGCTCACTCCTCCCGTGGGCACTGGCCGGGGCGCTGTTGCTGGGCGACTTGGGCACAGCTGAAAGGTTGAAGTGCACCCTTCAGCACCTGTCGCCGGGGTAGAGCAACCCTGCGGCACTCATCCTCAGCTGGCCCGCAGACAAGCCACTGTCCTGCCTGAGAGTCCTCTTCACCGGCACATTCCGAGTCGCTGGGGCTGGGCAGAAGCTCACCGTGGGCCTCATGACAGATAACTCAGATCTTTCAGGAGAACCCTGAGAAAGAAGCAGAGGGAAGGGCCAGGCTGCCTGTCAGCTCCCGCCGTGTTGTCACCTGCTTTAGGTGCCTGAGAAACACAATGCGTTCTGATGGAAGAAGTTTCCGTGATAAGCTTGTTGGGTTGCCCTATCAAGGGACAGGGTGTCACTTAAATGTGTAACTTGGTACTTCCTATCAGCCCCCTTCACTCTGGGGCCATTGTCACCCTTGGAGCGGCAGCAGTGGGAGGGCACTGCTGCACAGGACTGGGTGCCGCACGCTAGGCGCTGTGCCCACCGGCTGTCCCGGCCTCCATAGCACCAGGGTGGAAGGACTCATTCGCCTAAGCGTGTACTGTCCTAGCACCGTCGCCTGAAGCGGGGTGCTAACTTCTGCTCCTCCTGATCCTGCCATTTCCTTTTCAGGTTCCTGCTTTGTAGTGGAAGCTCATGTATTATCCTTTATATTTATTGGCAGTTCTAAAAAGAGCAGGGGGTTCGCTGACTCACTGTTTGAGTTGCAACGAGCCTCCCCCCACCCCCAGGGGAAGGCTGAATAGTCCGTATAAACAGCATGTGTGGTCAGGTTCACAATGAATGAGCAGCATCTTAGATATGGCGATAATCAGTCAAAAGCATGTGTGCGAGGGTGTATGTGAGTGTGTGTGTTGATTTTCACCCAACCAGTTTTTACTTTGTTTTTTTTTTTTTTCCCCTTTGATTTGTATACTCAAAATTCTTATACCCTTTGGCGTTATTTCTTTAATTTCTGAAAATTAAAGAATTAAGCATATAATATAGCAAACTAATTTTTTAGAGGTTTGTATCCTCAAACTTTCTTATCATCATTGGTACATAGTTGCCTGAGCTATTCTATTCACCTGTTATAATTATAAAATAAAAAAGGTCTTGAATTTTTATTTGTAAAAAACCTCACTTTTAAGTTTAATATATGAAGACTAAGTTTATTTCATAAGAACATGTTTTTTCAAAAATACAGTTTCCTTTAATAACTGTATTGAAAAATTGCTCTGTTGATAACTAGGGAGATAAAACACGTCAGTGTTTCACCTTCTCTCCTTTCATTAGTAAATCAAAAAATTTTTTAAAGTTTTTATTTATTATTTTTTAGAGAGAGGGGAAAGGAGAGAGAGGCAGAGAGGGAGGGAAAAACATCAATGTATGGTTGCCTTTCACCTGCCTCCAGCTACGGACCTGGCTGGAGACCTGGCTTGCAACCTGGTTATGTGCCCTGGCTGGGAATCGAACCAGAGACCTTTGGGTTCACAGGCTGGTGCCCTATCCACTGTGCCACCAGCCAGAGCCTCAAATATTTTTTAAAAATTAAAATTACTAGAAAGTACAGAAGAATCATTCAAATTTTATGCATCAGTTACTTTTATAAAATAAACATAGTCACTAAAACAATGTTCATGTTTTTGAAAAAGGTGATTTGGCTCTATTCTTAATAGTTCTCAACTTGAACTTAGAAATCACCAGCAGTTTTACATGGCTCTCTCTTTGTTATCTGAAGTTAACTTGAATAGCAAGTGCCAATAGTCCATGGCCAAATTTACGGGTGCATCAGTACTTGACTACAGAAAGGATGGGTGAGGATTTTTAAAATTAACCCTTTACCACAAACCAGACTCCTGACTACTCTTCCGAGGTATCTACTGTCTTTCAGTGTTCATTCAAGAGATATGTCAAGTGTCTATCACATGAAAGCCCCATTCTCCAGACAGTGCAACCAAAACATTAACACTGACCAAGGAAGATGAAAACCATATGATCTCATTTATACGTGAAATTTAATGAACAAATAAACTGATGAACAAAACAGAATCACAGGCATGGATATGAGGAACAGACTGACAGAGACCAGAGGGTGTGAGGGTGAGGGGACTGGGTACAAGATGAGATTAGCCAGAGAACATAGGAGCATACTCCATAGACACAGACGACAGTGTGGTGAAGGTTGGGGGTGGGATAGTGGGGCTGGGAGGAGGTGGGCATGGTGGGGAAAGGGAGACATCTGTAATAGTGTCAACAATAACAAAAGAAAAGAAAGAAAGGAGAAAGCAAGATGTCCAATTCTTTCTTGATTCCTAGCCACTTTTTCGTTTATTTTTGTCCTTGTAGGTCCCCCTGAGTCCAACTTGGAAATACAGCCACCTCTCCCCCAAGAGTGAAGAGAGGCATCTGCTAACACACTTGCTTTAAGTCACAAAGCATTTCCCCTGCGACCAGGCGAAGGCCACATCTCTGCCCTGACCCTGGTGAGAAAGATGATGGCTTTCTTTCATGAAAACTAAAAACAATGGAATACAGTCAATCCACACCATATTCTCTTAGGCCAGAAGGGTCTCTGACTTGGTCCTGAACACAGTGACAAGCAACTATTTTGCAGGAGGGGCATCTCAGAACTGACCTCACATCTCAGGGGAGCATCAGCGAAACTAACCGAACGCACTCCCTCAGAAAGAGCCAAAACTGTCGCTTCTCTTCTGCGTACTTGAGTCATTAACTCCCTGACACTCACTCTCAGCCACTAGAAGAGTAGAGTTGGCATCATTTTTTAAGATCAGCTCAGAAAGGGAAGTACTTTCTTTTTTAACTCCAACTCTCTTAGTATCATAACTCTTAAAAAGTGTTTAAAATGTTCCCCTGTTTCCAATACATACCCTAACCATGCTTGTATCTGATATTTCCATTACCTTCTATCATTTTATGACCTGATGTGGACATAGTAAACAAAGGAAAAAAACTATTTGTCAAAGGATTAGGGTGCCATATTCTTTTTTTTTTTAATTTTACCTACAATAACCAAAATTACTAAGAATGCTTACTCATTACAACTGGCTCTCATAGCTGAATTACTTTTTCTAAAAAAATGGGTTAAAACTGCATTGGATGCTTTCTTTATGCCTCATAAAACCAAGCATAGAGCTTCACTTAGCTTCTTCAAAAATCAATGAATTTTGAGTACTCAATAGCAACTATAACCCAAGTGCCCATGACCATCCATGACTGCTGTTTGATTTCTAAAAATATAACTTACAGTTGCTGATATACATCATTCCTTGTGACTCTTAGGTTTAGATTAGTGATATAAATATAGACTTTTTTAAAAGGCCTAAAATATTTTTAAAAATAATAAAAATATCTAAGAATTCTACTACCATCCTACCACCATTCTTATGATGGAACATATCATACCAAATCATTTCTATCACCATAATGAAATTTTTACTTCATTTCCTCAGAAAACTAATAATGAAGAGACAGTCAAACTCTTAACAATTTCAGTTGAAGTTTAAATAAAGTAAAATTTCTTAAAGTTAGCAGATGATGAGTGAATGAAACCAGCTACTTATAGCAGCTAGTAATAACTCAAAATGATAATACTATTTAGCTATTTAAAAAAAAAGAAAAGAAAAGAAAAAATAAAAATGAAAAGAGATTTCCCCTTTGAAACAGCATGGATGGACCTGGAAAGCATTGTGCTAAGTGAAATAAGCCAGTCAGAGAAAAAAGACAAGTATCATATGATTTCACTCATATGTGGAATCTAATGAACAAACTGAACTAACAAGCAAAGTAGAGAAAGACTCAGAAAACAGGCTGACAGCTCTCAGGGGGACATGGAGGGTGGGGCTGAGGGGCAAAGGAATGGAAGAAAAAAGAAAAAAGAGAGAGAGAAAACTCATGGGCATACACAGCAGTGTGGTGATTGCCAAGGAAGGGGACCGGAGGGAGATAAAAAAGGTGAAGATGGATAAATGGTGATAAACAGAAACTTGAGGTGCTGAACACAGAATACAGGGTACAGATGATGTATCGTGGAAAAGTGCACCTGAAACCTGTGTAATTTTGTTAATAATGTCACCCCGATAACTTCGATAAAAAATAATAAATAATTTAAGATTATAATTTTGCTCATTTGTATAAAAGGTAAATACATTTAAAACTCTTATTCTAAAATGGTTAGAAACTAAAAATGTATTCTCTGTAGAAATTAGCCCAGAATAGAAAACATAGAAAACATTTAGTTCATCTCCAGGAAAATATTGCAGTATACTCCCTATACTCTTGGTCTAGCTAAATATCTGCCTTTTTAAGTTTCCAATGCAGTATAGCTAATGTATGAATATGTCAACTCTAAATCATTCTTTCTTAAGGAATAAAAACTAAATAAATAAACAAATACTGCTGTTTTCCTAGTTATTTTAAGCATTTTGAGAGTATGAATGCATTCAGACTACTACCATAATAGTTACACAGTTCAAATAAATCAAACCACTTCATCAGACATCAGTTACATAACTGCTGTGCACATTTATAAATCAACTTCCTCAAAGTGTCAATACCTTCCCTCTAAGTAGTCACTACTTATGACAACCAACACTGAACTTCATTAATCTGTATAAAAGCCCAATTAGATCAACTTTGCCATCTTTGTCTGCAGATGAGGAAGCTGGGGCTTGGACAAGATAAATAGCTTATCCAAGATCACTTCACTATTAGGTAGTGCACCCAGAGTTTCAGCTATGTTCTCCCTGACATCCAGGCTGTGTGTGCCACACAGTACCACCACGCTTCTTGAGACCCTCACCAAGCCTAAGTATACTTTTGGTTTCAGACAAATGTGTAAGTATCACTGATACTTAGCATCAATAATATTACACATCACCCAGTTAATATAAAGAGCTAACTTGAATCTGTAATAATTAAATCCCATATATGAATGGTTCATCTTTTTCAGAATTCCTCACAAGGAATATCTCATATGTCCTTCGACATCTTGTGACTTAGAGAAGGGATTTTATTAATGTTGCTGGGCCCATGAAGTAAACTGAGACACAAAGATATTAAGTGGCCTGAGTGAAGTCATGCACAGGCTTCTCAGTGGGAAGGTGAGATCGAGGTCCCTTAAAAACCAATAGTGGCCCTGGCTGGTAGCACAGTGGATAGGGCGCCGGCCTGTGAACCCAAAGGTCACAGGTTCGATTCCCTAGCCAGGGCACATGACAAGGTTGCAAGCCAGGTCTCTGGTCAGGTCTGTGGCTGGAGGCAGGTAAGAGGCAAACATACATTGATGTCTCTTCTCCCTCTCTGCCTCTCTCTCTTCCCCTCTTTCTAAAAATAATTAAATAAAATCTTTGGGAAAAAAAAAAAACAATAGTGGCTGTAAATAATGTTAAATATCATGTGATCCTCAGATTAATTACAAAAGCCACATTTGTTACTAACATTATAATTTAAAACAAAACAAAAATACCGATTCTATGATACCATCTAAAATATTTGATTTCTAAGGCAATAATTCAGGATAGTGGTAGAATTCAAGTAAATAATATTAGTTTAGAGAAATTCCTATTTCACTTGTACAAGCTTTTACCTTAGGATTGATCAGTTAGGATCTAGACAAAATGTTCCAAGAATAAATAAATTAATAGACTTTTAAAGCAGTATCATTCTGTATAACTATTGTCTACAAATAGAATTTTAGAAAATCAAGTGTCAACTGTCTAAATTTAAACATGTTTCTCTTTTCTGAAACTTCATCCGGGTTTCTTTCCACTGAGGCTGAAAGACAGTCTAAATGAAGAAAAAAATGTTATTTCAGCCAAACTCGCTTCTATTTTCTTACCAAGAACAGCAAGCTGACGTACGTTGACCTACATAACTCATCACCATCTTTGGAAATGGTAGCTGCCCTCCTGCTTGAAAGATGTAGACAACTTGTTTTCTCTTGAAATCTTTTTGTCTTCAAAAGCTTTCATACCTAATTAGTAGCTGTCCCAGAACCCCTCCAGCAGGTCAGTGCTACGCCTGCGGGAATGTGTGCTGTGGGTCTGCTGTAAAATAAAATCTCACCTGAACAAGCACCGCCTTGTGCATTGCATTGCGCATGGAGGGGCGGTCCTGCTTTCACCCCATGTTCAAGGTCTCCTCCCATTATTCCCAGCCCCTTCCCTCTGACAGAGGGGAACAGGGTGCAGGAGTCCATTTTTCTACTCTGAATGGAAAACTTCAGACAGAGAAAAGTCCTCTTAATATCCTATGTGTTTCAAGAATCTTTTGTCCTTATTTGTAAATATTTAGATGGATTTGCCATATGAAAACTGTTAGCAACGACTTAGTAAAAGTTTAGTAAAATATTAGGGACATTTTATGGCCTGTCATTTCCATTTCATGAGCGATGAACTGCTCAGAGGTAGCCTCCCCTTTTTTTCCTGGTGTCTCTGTGATAAACACCTGCGACCCAGGGCGGTCCACCCAGGCCACTCTGCACGCTGAGACTGCAAGTGGCTGGCAGGATCCACAAGGACACACTGCACCACGGGTCCTCAGCATGCACGCCCATAACCAGTGCTTTCACACGAGTTTGTAGCTCTGCTCCGACAACTTACCCGCATTGCGTGGGCGGTTTCTTTCCCTCCACTCCAACAGAGGCCTTTGCGGACATGGCTGTACCGTGGTTTCCTAAGCATGCCTCCCACTCACCTCAAGTGCCAACGGCCGGACACCGGCTGCTGCCCCAGCTGTGTTCCCCTCTGAGTCTTGTTCACTTTTCCAGGGTGTTTCCGCAGCAAAGCCTTTCTGTCCCTCCTGGGAAAGTCCTTTCCTTCCTGTCGCAGTTGTCCTTCCAGCATGCGACAGGGGCAGGGACACGGGCAGGGGGAGGGACACGGGCAGGGGCAGGGGTGGCCAAGGCCAGGCAGGCTCCCAACCAGGGGATTTCTCCCGGGAGCTGCAGTCCCCACCTCCAGGTGAGTATCTTTGAAGAAACCCACGACTCTACCATCAGATTTGCTTCTGCCTGAACCCCAGGTACGCTCTGGGTTCATGGGCTCTTCCTCGCGGCTCCGTGGCCTCCGGATGACGTGTGCCGTGCAGACACGCCGTGGAGCCACTGCCATTGCACCGAAGTGATGGGATCGAGCACAGGACAAGAGTCCTAACAGCACGTGGGAATCTTCTGAATACCCCGGAGAGCCTCCAGAGGCAAATATGGAAGAGATAAAAACCTATTTGTAAACATTAACCCTCACCCTGAGTGAATGCTAAAGATTTGTACACCCTGTGGAGGGACAATGGTTTAGAACTGCTGTGCACATTGTGACCTCAATGGTGGGAAAAAATGGAAACATTTGGATAGAAAAGGTTGAAAGCAGATGTGAATAATCGCTGTCTCTGAGTACTAGAAATATAATAGCATTTTATTCTTTTTCCCCCTGTTTGCTTTCTTTTTGTGTATGTGGCTCTTGTGATGTTACCAAACAAGCATGTATTGATTATGGATTTTAAAGAATGCCAGCAGCATCACACTAAAAGAGGTGAGACAGTTCCCCAGGATGAATTTTCTGAAACTGGACCTCATCTCTAATTTTTATAAGGATAGATTAGCCATACAGAAAGCAATATTTTACTATGTGCATATTATTTAGGTGCATATATACATATATTTATGATGAGTACTTATTGGCACATAAATAGTAAAACCGATAAATGTGGAAAAAGTAACTTATACCATTGCAGTGACTTTCTCCAAGTTTGAGTCCTGATGGGTTTATGTAAAGTTTGGATTGAGAAGATGAGGCCAACCTTCGTATAACTGGGGTAGGCCCTGGCTGGTGTGGCTCAGTGGATTGGCGCTGGTCTGTGAACCAAAGGTTGATGGTTCGATTCCCAGCCAGGGCACATAACCAGGTTGCAAGCCAGGTCTCCAGCCAGGTCCCCAGCTGGAAGCAGGTGAGAGGCAACTATACACTGATATTTCTCTCCCTTTCTTTCTCCCTCCCTACCCTTCTCTCAAAAATAATGAATAAAACCTTTATATATAAAACATATTGGGGTGTAAGCTGAGAGATCCTGGGGAAGGTCCTCTGATGTAAAACATCTCCCCCTTTCATGTGTGCTCTTTGCTGACAAAAATCCTGACTATTGACCCCACTTTTAAAGCCAAGAGTCCACCAGAAATGCTCTGGGAGCTGAGTGGCCCTTGGAGGGAGAACCAGCCCCCTGAGCTCACACTGGTTTCGGGTTCCTGCCGACTGGAAGCCAAAGAATGGGGCAGCTGGGCTGGGACAGGGAGAGGGGAGGGTCAGCATCAGACACTTATGCTTTGAGTGTCTTGTCACCAGGCTCTGAGCTCCTGAGGCAGGTTTTGCATCCTGCTACCATGTTCCTTCATCTGCAGCCCCTGCAATGGTGTCCAGAACCTGGTGGGACATAGAGAAAGGAAGGAAGGGTCGGGGGAGGGTGTGGGGAACAAAGACCAACCAGTTCAGGAGATGTGCCCAGGACCTAGCAGTGAACAAAAGCTGCCATGCCCCTAGGAAGCGGCTGTCAGGAGAATAACCCTTGGGGTTTCCCCCAGGCCTAACGTGGCTGGCTGCTCCTACCCACACTCTCCAGGAACCCGTGCAGGATGGGACGGGAGAGACAGGAGAGTGCTGAAGGTATTTAGTGACAGCAATACAGTGTGAAACACATTACACACACACACACACGGACAAGTGGGCCAGGAGAGCGTTGGAGATATTTGGTTACAGCAATACAATGTGAAACACACAACACACACACACACACTCAAGGAAGGAGAGAGAGAGAGAGAGGCAGAGGGAGGGGTGGGGGAGGGAAGAAAAGAAGGAAATCCTTTCTCTAGTTTATTTATTTTTTAAAGATTTTATTTATTATTTCCAGAGAGAAGGGAAGAGAGAGAGGCAGAGAGGGAGAGAAGAATCAATGTAGGGTTGCCTTTCACCTGCCTCCAGCCACAGACCTGACTGGAGACCTGGTTTGCAACCGGGGTATGTGCCCTGGCTGGGGAATCGAACCAGTGACCTTTGGGTTCGCAGGCCGGTGCCTTATCCACTTACCAGCCAGGGCCCTTTCTCTAGTTTAAAAATCCAAAGAATCAACTCCTTTCTGTGCAAACACAGTTCAGTAATATTCAGTGGACTCTAATGGAGATCCTGTAAAAATTCTCACTGTTTCTTTCTTCCCTCAAAGGAAAAGGCATAAGACCCTAACTGCAGAACACGCAGGCAGTCTGCTGGTTAGGGTCATGGGAGGTCCCATATCCAAGTACCACTGATTTCCATAACTGGATGACTGCACAGATTTGTCCCCTTGTATTAACTCAAAAATACCTACTACCATGGGATCAGAAGTTCAGAGATTACTAAACCTCTCAAATTTAGCCAGTTAAGACTCTTTATCCAGTTTCAATATTGGACTTTTTTCGGCATGCAGTCACGCCCCCTATAAAGAACATTCGACACACACACAAAATGCATCTTAGAACTGACACATTAAGGAGATCCGATCCACGTTAGAAAAAGGTTACCTTTGATCAAAACAGCTCTAGAATGCCCTTTAAATTAGTTCTTGCACGAAAATGCAAACTAAATATAATGTTATAAAAGCACTTCTGCGGTCAAAGTGAATTGCTTCTGTACAAGTAATAAACGAATACATTTGTATTGCTGTCAGTGTACATTTTCCCTTTAAAAATCTAAAAATTGGTGTTTTGTATTTAGAAAAAAGAGTGTATATAGATATAGATGATGGATAGATGGTAGGTAAATAGATTTAGAAGTAGAACATAAGACATGTTGAATTATTATTTACATACTAATACAAGAGAAGAAGAATCAATAGCATTTTGTGGCCAGGACAAATGTTATATACAAAGATAAGGGTATCTATTAGGTCCATATTTTTATTGAAAGCATGGAAGAAGAAAGAAAAATCTCTGACAATTTTTCAGTGCTTTAACAGAATTAAAAGGTACAGTATTATGTGTTGAAAAACATGCACATTGGGTACTTAAATTCAAACGCAAACTTTTCACTTACTTCAGTAGTTAAAACTACACAATCCATAGAACAATTTACTTAGATATAAAAGGATAGTGGCTGTTCAAAAAGAAAACTCAAGCCATTGATTTTATACACGTTTTCAAGATATTTTTTCCTCTTCTCTGTTTGTTTGTTTGCTAGTTCAGATTTAAGTCCTTCAGACTACAAAACTGGCACCATACAAAGTTGGCTGTGTCTGGTTTCAAAGATGGCCTTTTTTTTCCCTTTTCTTTCCTTTCTTTTCTTTTTCTTTTCTTCTTTATGCACAAAATGTCTGCCAAGCCTGCAAATGATGCAGATCATGTTTCTCTGTCTGTTAGGTGGCGCTTACCAGGCAGTCTGGCTCTGGCCGGGGATTTTTCAACTGCTGGCTGTGCTGGAATTACAGTCGGGTTCCGAGTGGGGTGAGTGGGAGGCAGTCTTTGTCCTGCTGCATTTAAAATTGCATCTAATCTTATCAAGGCGCTCGTCATTGTTTCTGGTGGCCCGGAGCAGGTACAGTACCGCTTTTGTTCCAGTCAGTAGCTTTGCTGAATCGGGTCGAGGGAAAAGCCAAGACTAAATCATATTCTTTCAGGAGCTCATGTGCTGATTGAAAAAAATGCTTTGAAAGAGAAAGAGAGGATGGTGGGGGGAAGAGAGACAGGGAAGTCACAAGAGAAAAGTATCAGTGTAGTAAGAAAAGAAGCAGGGGCTTGGAGATTAGGAAAAACTAGTACAGGGAAAAAAAAAATGCTCCAAAATGCTCTAATTCTTACCTGTTAAAATGGACTGGTTCCTCTTCTCTGGGATCATCCCATCCTATGTTTCAGGAAACGTTGTTTGTCAAACTCTTCCGTTTGAGAGAACTGAAAGATAAAGCAAGACTACTTTTTCAAAACAGCATAGAGACCAGGCATAACTTCTCTCACACAAATATCGCTCAACTTTGTTTGTACCCAGGGTGTCCCGTTGAGGTTCCTGTCTTTTGAATATGCTAAAATGTCAGTTGAAGAGTCTTTGTCACAACGCTCCAGATTGCCGTAGACTTAAGACAAGTAAATGGTAATAAATCCAAGTTCAAAAAACTTGTCCTGACCAGCTTTGAACAAAGCAGAGACACTATAGAATTCTAACAACCAGAACAACATAATTATCAGCCAGAAAAGAACCCCCAGTTCTTCATGTGTCAATAAAGATGGCAAGTTAATTCAGACAGAAATAATTGGCATTAAGATTTACAAGAGACCCCATTATTGTAATCTGAAAATTAAGACAAAAAGGAGCTTGTTCAAACATGTTCACTCCTAAAATCTGGTCAGTGAACCTTAGCTTCTCACAGACATACCTACCCTGGAAAATGAAATTTCTACCCAAAATGACTGGTTTGAATTTTTACCATTTACAATTCAATTATAACAAGCAAAACACATTTTCTGATGTACAAAAATATGCTTCATTGCATGTACTTACAGAATATTAAAGACCAAAATGAGTGAAGCTCCTGATGGATAACAATCCTATGGGAACTTGATTATGTCTATGATTCTCATCTTTTTTAGCTTCAATGTATATAATTGTAATATTCAATTTTCATAAGATCAAGAAAGTACCTCAAACTGTGTGCTATGGAGGAGTGAAAAACATAAAGTCTGGTTAAATATGTTTTAGTGACATGCCTTTTCTCCATATTATATTTGACTATTTAACAGACAACTATTTTGATCTTTTTCAAAATAGTAAGAGAATGAAGATACAAAAACTACTATAATATAAGAAATTTTACAATCACAACAATGCCTTTTGTATTTTGATAGACCATGTAAAATTAACAATTACATTATTTCTGATGGATTAAAATCAAATGTATACTAGTCAACTATTTTAAGGTTATGCCGTTGGTGGGCTAGCTATCACTTTATTCTTATATCCATTTGTTGTATAGATCATCATAGAATTGTCAGACTAATAGCTGCCTTGTAATCATTGTGCAAAGTTACTGAAATGAACTAAATCATGATTTTATAATAGTTTAGAGTGTATAGTCAGATATTCTATATACATTTTGTCATTTGATTGCCTTTCAAGTAATGTATTTAAAATAGTGAAATGTCACCTATTTAAATGGATCAGTCATTAATATAAAACCTTGCATAAACTACCTTTATGCATTTGCATTCACTTCAGTGTTTCAGTCAGGAAACTCCATCACATTCCATGACCACCATCAAAAATCACTGCTATTAACGTTATGTTATCTTTTATCATTTGATTATAGAAATCAAGGACAACATATACAACTTCCTACATTTTCAATTCATAGTTTTCAAAATGGAGTTTTAAAAATTATTTAGCAACCCCTTACAATGTCCTTTTCCTGCCTGACTTTTATCCTAGATTTTCCCCCACTCCTAAGAACTAACATCTCTCCGCAGTTGTCGGTGTTGTTTCAATACCCACCGATACAAGTCTGAGCCCCAATGTGCCGTCAGGATTCTCACTGCTGGTCCTACTCAATAAAAACATTCTCACCATCAACATTTTAGATAAATACGAAGTGGTCAGATATTGGTTTTTATTTGCTTACCAATTTCCAAATTATGTGTCTATTTTTACCTTCCTTAAATCATTTCTGTATTTTTGACTAAGTTATACTTCACTCTCCCTGGTCCCCAAATTGACCTTATATACTCAGCGTTAACAATAAACCAGGGCTTTCACTACAGGGCAGAAATGCACAAGGAGGAGGAGCGTTCCTAAAAATAAGAGTTGGGGAAGAAATGTACTTCTTATGGATGTTATTAGTTCTGCTCACTGACCCTTTGAAGCATCTGCTACTTCTTTATTCTTTCATTCTTAACATGTCCTCTTCATTGCTCAGTTGTGTATCGTAAAGCTAGATCCAGGGTTGGTCGAAGTGTGTCAGGGATTCAGGGAAAAGTCAGGGAAATAAGTTCACATCATTTTTTCCGACCTCTAGTCCTACGTATTCATGTATCTTCATCAATGGGTAGCTATGCCACATTTTATCTAGAAATGATTAAGTATGATCATCAATTTTGGAAAGAAAAATGACGCAGAAGAAAATGAACTGCTTCTAGCCTAAGCTATGGACAATCAGTGATATCACCCTGAAGGCTAGATGAAAACTCAGGTCTTAAGAGGTAAGCTAATCATTTGACTATCTTGCAGTTTAGGGGCAGGGGGGAAATTCCAATGTTTTTTTAAAGCTTCTTTCCCTTTGAATTTTCCTTAAATGATTTACTTGAAAGGGTAACTAATTTGTTGTTTTCCCATTTACTGATGCCTATGAAATTTTTACCTCCTAGAACGGGGACAATCTTTTCACCGACTATAGCCATACGTCTCTCTGGCAGGCACAAGTGCCTCCAGCCTGTCCCGTACAAAGACACAACTCCCCCATTAACTATCCTGAGCTTCATGTGCTCAAAGAATGGTCAAAACTGTAGATGACGTCTGAAGACTTTTTGACTCAGTTAGAGAAGAGCTGGGTCTTTTATGGAGCTTTCACTCATGAACAGTCGATGACCAAGTTTTCTCACCACCAGCTACAAATGCACTGTCCTGCAGAGTTTCTCAGGCTGAGCCTACAGGGCCCGGACCCTCTCCCAGCCCTCTCCCCTCTCATCCAGAACCGGGGGGCACAACCACAGTAGCTGGGAACTTCCCACGGCCAGCCACAGGCCCCTTCACACTCTGCCTCCCGCAAACTCAAGAAGCTCAAAAGGAGGGCAGTAAAATGGAGGAATAGGACTCAAGACCCAGGGGCTCTACGAGTTTGGCCTTCGTAGTTCTTTAATATTATTTCCCTTACAATGTGAGGAAGTGATTAAACAGGCTAGTCTAGGAATCTAGAGTCTAGGAAGACCTCACCCACACGGACAACTATGTATATATAGTCTGAGTTCCTACCAAACAATTCGGAACTTTTTTTCACCAAACCCCGTTCATGCACTGGAAATATGTATTCCAAGGGAATATAAAAGAGCAAAAATTTCAAATTAAAAAAATGCAGTGCTAATGCTCAGGCACACTACGAACAGAGCAAGTTGGGATTTAAGCAGCCACAACAGGTCCAAATAGCAGATATTTATGTCATTGTAAAGGATATTGTCAAACAGACACGAACTGTCGTTCTGAGACCAGGAGGTAAAAAGGCAAGAACTAAAAGCCTAAGTTGGTGTCTTTAGGAGGAGAAGGAAACAGTCTTGTATTCTTCATTAACATTAGTTTTAGCGAATCAGGAAATTTGCTAATGGGGAACCTACCAACAGAAATGCCAGAAATTAAGTGTCACCAAACCCATCGAATACTGGGGGACAGAAACTACGGAGTGCACAGACTTGATTTCACAAGACTCCTACTTGTAGATCTGATTAATGTTCAATTCATCATAAGATATTCTTGCTGCAATAGGCTTTCTTGTTCCATATCCTTAATACAAGTTTATAGTGTAGTTTTTGTCCATTTTCAGACGCAGACCTCCATTTTCCAAGGAAACCAATGTCCAAAATGATTGATCACATTTAATGAGAAATTTCAGTCCTGCAGAGTTGAAAATATAAGCTGTGCATTTCTTCTCTTTTCTACCAACGTAGTGTTTTATCAGACCTTCCTTAGGTTAACTCTGTTCAGTTTCACCGTATCAGCATAATTAAAGAAAATACGTGGCCTGATTTAAAAGCACTGCAAGTCACAATTATTTCTCCGTTATTGCAGTGCTGCACTTCCAAAGGGTGTTGTTTACAAGACGGCCGGGCCCCAGCAGGCTGGTCGGACCCAGCACAACATGGGAGGCCGCCAGGACAGTGGTCGGCTCCTGCGTGGTGAAAATAGAAGGCTTTGGAGGGGGTTCTGTGCCTGCGTGCAGGACCAGCCACTGCAAAGTTGCAACTGCTTCCCTGAGAACAGGTTGAAGTATTTCTGAGCTGAACGTAGCCAAGCGGGGGCTTCGGGACTCATTGGGGTGTATGTTTGTGAGTGCTGAGCACAGCCTGATTGGGGTGGAAACTGAGGGCAGGGACAAGGTGGTTTAGCAGAGGAATTATTTTATGTTGCTTCCACGTATTCTTGTTTTCTTCTTAACTGCTTCCCATATTATTTTACCAAAGAGTTCATCTTACTGACCTGACGTTGCCGATCTCTGCTGGAATGGATCTTCTTTCTGATGGTTGCATGCGAGCTGGGTCTGAGGTCAGGGAGCTGGGATGAGGTAGCCTATTGGCTGCTTTGGACTTTCCACTCCAGCAAGCAGCCCAGCCTCCGGCTTCACAGAGCCAACTGCGGCGGACAACCTCCTGGTGAAGCTTCCCCGTGACCCAAAAGAGTGTGGTGGTCTCCTTTGTACATCTGCTGACTTGATATCATTCCGACTCTTTCTGGGGGAAATAAATATCCCTTTCATGACAACCTAACCTTTAAAATTAGTTTAAAATGTTTATTTTTCAGTCTAAAAGGAAATGTGTGTACATGTTCAAGGTCATTGAAACACTGCCAAAATGATACTCTGCAAGATATCTAGTTGGCTAACTAGAAATCGAAAATGTTGTTCCTTTTCAGTCTCCCCCACTAGCGTCCCTCACAGCATTCAACATCCTATGGGTTTGAAGCCACTGACACCTTCTGAAATTTAGTGTAAGTGCTTAAAAGTGCTTAGTGAAAAATAATAGAAACACTTCGAAATTGTTGTGATTTGGGAGAATGGATCTTTCTTCCCCTGAGGGTTTAATGAATGCTCCAACTCCCCTCCTAATCTTTAAAAATGCATTGACAGCTTTTCCAATGTTCCTTCATCAGCTTTAATTTCTTAGTAATTTTAGTAGGTAGAGTTACTTTATTTGGAAAAGATAAAAAGAATCATTTAAAGGAATTCTTTGCCCTTCTTTCTTTTCATTCCATCTTTAAGATACAAGGCATGGAGAGTGATAATTACTGACTTCTTGATAGCCATCCACCAAACTGTTCACGAAAGAGAAATAGCAAAAAAGGAAAGAATAAAAATTCTGGGTTTTAGCACATGAAAACTTTGTCATTTCTTCTGTTTTGTTGTGCAGGTGGCAGTCAGGGACACGAACCTTTCACCTAGTCTTTGCTCTGGGAATGTTAAGGTGTTTCAGTTTTGCAGTGCAAGTGGCTGAAACAGATGAAATTGTGCTTATATCCCAGAGAAAAATAACCCAAATGAGACCAGGTTTAGCCTGAGAGGAGAAACAGGGAACCATGGGACTGGAGCCCCATGTGGGGCCCTCAGACAGCCAGCGGTCCACTACATGGGCAGCTTCTGGCCATCGCTGAGCCATGTTTCACAGAAATGCAAGTATGTGACAAATTTCAAGGGCAAAGGAGAAATACACCATCTCTTACAAGGTTTTCCTTCTAGATGATGCCTAAGCTGTGATAGCACAGTGGATCAATATGTATTTGGGAAATTTTTCTCAGATAACGAAATGTGGTCAAGCTATACCTGATTTCAGGTGATCTCTAGGCAGATTTCCAGCAGGAATAAAGATCTCAAACAGTATGCGCTTCAGGACCAAAGAACTGCATTATGTCAAAGATCCATGTCTGAATTATGGGATAGCCACCAATCGACTCAAAATATTTATGGAAAACCTACTACCTCCCAGGCATGATAGTTATCAGTGGATATAATATAGTGACTAAGATAAGGGTGGATGATAAAAAAATAATAATAAGTTGGACTATTACCTGAATAGTAAAGTCAGAAGAATGTGGCTCTGCTGCAGGCAGCCTAGGAGAGGGGCTGGAAACAAGAAGACAGGGGAAATGCCAGAACGATCCCAGCAAAAAGAAGGAGGCTCCTGGCACCAGGCTGGGGGCTGCACCGCACAAGCACAGGCAGCCCCCACAGCCTCTGGTGGAGGGACATGGCTGGCAGACCACTCGGAGTGTTCTTATGTGCCCTGCGGTGAGAGTTGATGTAATGTCATGACTTTCTGTAAGCCTCAGGTCTGTAGGAAAAGGCTGCCACTCATGAGCTTCCATTCCTGCTTATTTGCTAGGGGGCCAGGAAGGGGAGGACAGGGCGCACACACACACACACACCCTGTACCCACCCAAGGAGGGAGCACCCATAGACATGCAGGGCAGGAGTCAGGGGTAACCAACACAGAGATGTACACAGACGTGCATGCCCTTGGAAAAATCCAGAAAGATTGGAAAGGATTCCGGGTTCCCCATGATAGAGTTCTACCTGTGATTGATAGAAAAAAGTTACAGATGACCATGGGAAGCTTGCAGGTAGGAAAGAGGGAAACATCTGGATCGTAGTTACTTACATATGAGGTTAAAACCCAAGGTGGCCAGCTAGATAGCCTTGTTCACTCTGAACCAAGTGAAGTCTTGACAATATTTTATAGAAATTCCCCATTGGGGCTATTTTTGCAGGTGTAGCTAATTAATAGCTTACTGAATAAAGAAATATACTGAAGTTTCAAATGTTACATAACCTACCCAAATGAAATTAATAGTCTCTTCATCAGAAATACAGAACAGTCAAAGTGCATCGATATGTTGCTATGAGGCAGGCTGTGACATTACTCCTGGTGCTTTTCTAGCAAATCCTGGTGAAAATGACCAAAAAAACAAAAAAACAAAAAAAAACAAAACAAAACAAAACAAAACAAAAAAACCCTGGCCTTTATAGATGAAGATTGTCATAGGAAATGGCAACCAAAATAAGAATCACCAAGAAAGAAGCCTCCTATCATATGGTCTTTATTAAAATACCAAAATGAAACACTTGCTCAAAACACTCCTGTTCCAGGGACTTGCCCAGGCTATTTTTTTTCCAGTTCACTTGAGTTTACAGAAGGATTTCATCTGCTCTTACAGAGTCACTGGTCTCGGTGATGAGGCCATTGTCAAGCCAGCTGTTACCCAAGAAATTCCATGAGCATCGACGGTAAAATATGCACCCGTAAAAGCATAATAAAACTTCAGGATGCTTTGTGTGGAATAGTTTGCTAAACCTATATAGTCATTGCTATCCAGATCCATCAGAGCAAACATTTTAAATTTTAAAAAATTATCTCGATAATGTGTCCAAGGCAGAATCTCCCTGTCCTAGGTGTGGCTTACTAAGGTGTCAGCTCTTAATGTCGTTCTGTTTTCTGCTCAGCTGGGATTATTTAGGACTTTTACAGTCAGTCTGAAGCTCAACGGTAAAGCAGTGTAAGTGGTGGTTTTTCCTAAAAGTACTGTCTCCTTCCATTTTCCTTTAGTTATTTATATTCCAAACTGCTCAGCTAAAGAGTGACAGAGGCTTCCATAAAAAGACAGGTTTCCATGACATCAGTTCTACAAAAGGCGCAAATAAATAGTTTTGTGAGGTACTATTATTTTGGCCTTCGTGAGCCCACCTGCACAATTCTACCTGAGCCCACGACAAGCCAGGCAGGCAGCTGCTGAGCCTCGTGGAGCAGACGGGAACGGCCAGGGGTAGCTCTCGGGCCCATGCCTTCACGGGGAAATGAAAGGCAAGAGATGGTGCTTTCATTTCACAAGATTAAATTTGTATTTTTTTTTAAAGCAGGAATGTATCCTACTGTAAGATCTGTGACTCCACAAACTCCATTGCTATCATTTTCCAATCACTCACAGGCCAAGGGAAGTATTACCATCAACAGGATTCCCGGTTTTTTCCCCAAGAAAGGCATTATCTGTGACACTGGAGAGGTGATTTTCTGAATCCTCCCAAAGCATCAGCTTAGTCGAAGACTAGATGACCCTCTCTTGATGTCCTCCACATTAGTTTGGTTATGGAATTCTTGCAAAAGTCTCTTGTACGCAGTCATCTTTTTTATTTTAAAGAATAAAAAAGTAGGATCAACATTAAAGCCAACCCACTTGACCCTCATGGTAACTCAAGGGCAGAGGTGCTCAGCTCTCCTGAGCTGGTCCCCCAGCACCCCAAGCTCGGGCACCTCGTTATCTTACTCATCCTCACGAGAACTCAAAGCCGCTGAACAGCCTTGCCTGTAGATCCATGGTTCTCGCACTTGAGCATGCAGCAGAATAATCTGGAAAACGCTTGCTGTCCTGTACCCCAGAGGTGAGTCTTGGGCAGCGCTGTCTGGGAGGCTGGTGCTTGTGAGCGTGTGGCCCACAGCTGGACCGCTGGGGACAGCCACTGTTACAGATCACATTTCAGCCGAGGGTCAAATCCGGGAAATGGGGCTTTGTTCTTATTTGGGCCTCAAGCTAAGATTGGTTTGGAATAGTCAAAAAAGCAAACCCTTTTTTTTTTGTAAGAAATTACGTGACGCATAACAATCATGTGAAAGTCAAATTTCAGAATCCGTGAAGTCGAGTTTCTTTGGCCCAGAGCATGCACGTCTCATCCACGTCCATTCTGCACCTGCTTTCATACTACAGGGTCGACTGGCTGTGAAAGGGACTATGTGGCCCCACGGCCCAAATTAGTTCTCCCTGGCCCTTCGCAGGGGAAAAAATCAATGCCAGTTACCATCATGGGTGGGAGCAAGGTCTAAAACGTGTTAGCTCACAGGCCCTGAATCAAGCTTCAGAGCACATATTCTTAACCATTTTTAAGAGATCCAGAAAGTCACTCCCTTGAAAATGACACATTTGAGTTAGTGATGTTAATAATCCCTGGCACTGTGTCATTTCTTCAGGGCTTGTTACCTTTCAAAAAACGTTCCCTTCTCTCTGTTGGAATGGCCTCTCTGTCCTTTGTTTCCAGAGGAATCTCCACATGGGATAGAAGCTCCTTGTGTACCTGAGCGTGATTTGGACCTGGTGGGTCTGTGGCTTGGAAAATTAGTTTGTTGTTTCAATGGCATACTTGGGATAAATAGAAGAGTATACATTTCACAAAAAGCCTCCCCCATTATTTCAGCAATAAATTGTGATGGGGAAAGCAGAAAGGCTTCTCAAGTTCAGCCTGGATTATGTGGAAATAAAAAATGAAGTAATAGTGATGACCTCATAGGTCCGGGCGGTGGGGGTTGACGCATGTGGTTCAGCCCTCTGAAGGCAGAGCAGGGCAGCAGATTTCCTGGGGACATCAGCCCCCAACAGGAGGAGTGTCAGCAACCCAGGCTCCTGAACTGTCACCGGCCTGTCAACAGCAGCGCATTCAAAATGCCTCATTCAGCTCACCTTGTTCCAATTCACTGGTTCAGATTCTTTGTTTTGAGAGGGAGAGGAAAAAAAAAAAAAAAAGGAAGAAAGAAATTCAAAGCATTATTTAACATGCACAGACAATAATTTGGGAAACACCCTAAGATTTCAGTCAAGAAAATGTCTATATGCTTAAAGTATTGAGTTTTTCTAAATGCATAATCAAATGTATCCCCTTTTTGTCCAGAATATTTCACCAGCTCTGCTAAATTTCATTATTGTAATAAATAAATAAAGCTTTGGACCCATTCATAATTACAATGAGATAAAATTGGATAAGTAAAGTGATATTTGGGGCTGTTTATATTTCTATTAACTAGGACAGATATAACACAAATGGGAAATTTCTCTTTGCCAAGAAAGTCATGGAAGGTCTTGATTAATTTCAAATAAAACCCTCACAGTTCAAGTCTCATTATATCACTTTCAGTTTCAAGCATAGTAATTATTAGCTCTTTCCTTAATTAATATTTTCAAGATCGCTGCTCTAATTATCTGCAGATTTTTAAGGTAGTATTTAAGAATATAAATCCCAAAGAGACCATGTATTCCCACTGTTACTTAGGCTAGTTGCCAGCCTGTCTCCCTTCTGACAATGCTGGCTTTGACCCAGCAATGAAGAAAGGAACAGCTGACATTTGGGAAACAAAAGTTCATACTCCACCAATATTTTAAATAATAGCTACCAAAAGCAAAAATAAGAGCTAATTCTTTAAAGTTCAGTATACCACATCTGGTTAGGGTTCTATAACTCATATTCTACTTTTTGAAATGAAACTCAGCCCCCAAGCCTAGTTCTCTACGAGCTGAGGGATCTAACTAGCATTTTTTAATACAGCAAGAATGATTCTTTCTATTCATATCTAGTAATTATAAAACAAACATAGCGGCAAAACGTTGATGGTCATTTAAGCCAGGTGTTGAGTACATGGGCGTTTACTATAATTTCTAGTTTGGGTTATGTTTGGAAAGTTTTATAATAAAAAGGTTTTTTTTTTTCTAAAAGAAAAATACACAAATATAAGAGTCATGTTCCCACCCTGATGGAGCTATTAAAGAGATCAAATTATTTTTAAGTTCAATTAATCCTTAGAAGACTAACTAATGACACAGCTTGAACATTTACTCCTGAAGTTCTTATCCTGAAAATGTTAATGAAAGAATTATTGAAGTTCAAGCCCAGACTATGGTGACTCACATTAAAATACACCTTAGACAAATATGTCATATTATTTTTTGAAAAAACTGAAAGCTCTGATTCAATGCCAGTCTGTTCTGGATAAGTCATAATACTGACGAATATTGAAACCTAATGAGAGAGAGAAAAAAATTTTTACCTGGCCAAATTTTACTGCTGCACTAACAGCTTCCTTTTAAAAGTCCTCGAGCCTTTGCTGCTGTTTTCCCTGGTGAAGGAAGTGAGCTGTAAAATAACCATGAGGGCCCCATCTGAGCTCTAGGGTGGGACTGCACCAAAGCCATTAAAATAAACCCTGGGCATTTTCAGAGGGGTTAGAGTTTTAATGTCTGTTCCCCGGGCTCAACGTGAGGCAAGTCCCCAAGGCCAGCCTTAAATCCAGCCTCCAAACCTAAGTCCGCGAAGGTTTCCAACTTCCTCTCCACACCCAACTAAATCAGACAACCCTCAGGATCGATTAATTTGAGGAACAGTTAATAGAGCTGTCAGTGGACAGTAAAATGACCAGGAGGTAAAGGTACCAACTGGAGAGAGAGAAGAACCAAAGAGCCTAAACGCTCAACCTGCACGTAATAGCAATTGGTGATGAGAGGCGAGTCCAGTCAAGAGAAATATTTTAAGTACCAATAACACTAAGGCTGTAACTTACCATCTCCAGGTAAATCCACTGTGCATCAGAGGCATATTTTGGGATCCAACAGACAAGTCACTTTTTCTGATATGCTAAGTAAACTTTTTGGGTGATTACAAAGGTCAGGGCTCCAATTGGTCAATGCAGGTCAAAGGTATCTGGGAAAGAGAGAGGAAGGAGAGAGAGGGTGTAGGTGCTAATGGGAAGCATCCTGGTAGGGAACAAGTTTAAGTCCTGACCAAGGATTTTGTAACAGAGCTGACTGGTGACTGATTTTAATCTCCTCCTGACTCTTCACTGAAGCACTGTCCTCAGTCCCTGGTTTCTCTTTACCCTGTAGCTCCATGAACCCACCAGGGGTATAAAAGACAAAGGATTAATGACTATACAAGCTGACAAATTAGCAAATGACACTGGTGAGCATGTCCATTTTCCATTGTTTCCACCTTACTACATCTGTATTGCTCATTCATCATTTGGGGGGAAAAATAGGAAGTATAAAAACAAGTTTACAATAACATACCCTCCAAAAACACATTTGGCTGAGTGAATTCTTAGAGTTCAAGAGGACTGAATGGGTCGACATGACTTACTCTTAATATCACCCTTCTGCGGATGTACAGAACACTCCGCAGGTGTGCGGACTCTCTACAAGACTATAGTTCTACACATTGTTCTTTCTGAAAGAAAGGAGGGAAGTTCCCTAGAGACAAGGAAGTTAGCTTGTTCTTCTTCAGTACTATATGCTTTACACGTAGCGCATAGCAGGAGCTCAGCAAGTACTTGTTTCATGAAAGAATGAATATGTAGTCTGAATATTGCGGAGATGACAGAGAGATACCAGGGTGAGACACCACCCCACCTCATGTTTCCTCGGGTTGGAATTCCCATCTATGTTACCCCTTCCTTTAAGCGTGAGGCTTCTCACCTCAATTTCCTCTAAGAATTTAATTCAAGGACGTAGGGAAATAAAATACGTATAAAGAACAAGAAACCCATTTTTCATTCGTGACTACAAGGCATAGTCAGAAAATAATTGACGTCATTATCCCAACTGCACTTCCCCTGGGATAGCTCATTAGCATCTAAGGATGAGCGTTACGTTGCTGCTTCTGTCCCAAGATTTCAACTTGGATTTCCCGTCAGCCGCCCATCCCTGGCTGCTGTGGAGTTCCCACCAGGTGCCATTGGGAAGAGGTGAAGGGATCAGACCTGGGGGAATAATGGTTTCGCCCCCGGATTTCTACTTGGTAGCACAATTATTGCAGTTCCATTCCTCCAGGATAAATTTCCCAGTGGCTGGTTTACTTCTTTGTGGAGTACAGCTTGTCCTCCGCGTAAGTTTGCCGTCCCTTTGCTGACCCGTGTTGAGTGGGATCCGCCCCCTAGCAGTTGTCTGGGGCGTTAGAGTCCCGCAGGCCTACATCGCCTGTGATTTCGAGCTCACGGGCAGCTGACCCGGCCGGCCTTGTTGCCTCCTTGCTCTCCTACATCAGAGGAGCCGGCAGCAGGCGCTCCGTGTGGCCTAGTCTCTGTTCTCAGACAGTGAGCCCCAGGGAGACCACAGGACTGCAGCGTTCTCTTTTCTCTCCCTGGTTTCACACCCTGGGTCTTTTTCTTTTTCTTTTCTGTAGTCAACGTTCCTTTCATCAACTTTTCAATATTCTATTCTAAAAAAGGATGGGAGAAGCCCCGGCTGGTGTGGCTCAGTGAGTGGATAGACACCAGCCTGCAAACCCAAAGGTCACTGGTTCAATTCCTAGTCAGGGCAACATAACCAGGTTGCCAGCCAGGTCTCCAGCCAGGTCTTTATCTGGAGGCAGGTGAAAGGCAGCCATACATAGATGTTTCTTTCCCTTTCTCCCTCCCTCCCAGCCCTTCTCTCTAAAAATAATGAATAAAAACGAACCTTTTAAATAATAACTAAGGATGGGAGAGAATACTAATTAAAGTGACACATGTGTGGTAACATGTTAGAGAAAATGCGATATAAAATATGAATTCCTAGGCTCTTTGGCTTGTATATAGACCAGCTTACTAACTGAGCCTGCCCAAGTGTAAAGGAATAGCAAGAGCAGGGCATGGCGGGAACAGCCCAGGGTTACAGCTGTGGCCACAACTACACGGATTAGCTGCTGGTCAGAATTATCAAATCACAAAGGAAAGTTCGAGTTCACACTACCCAAATTCAGTGTGGCACACGCGGGGCCTGAGGCTCTGAGGGAAACAGAATTCTAAAATAAAAGCCTGGTAAACTGTTACTCAAAAGGCTTACGCCATTTAAAATTCATTTCAATAAATTGTGGTGTCGTAAAGAAATAAAAACTCTATGTTTGGACTATAATACTCTGAATGAAAGTGCATTCTGACTCTATATAAAAGATTATACAATTGATGGAATTTGCCTACGCATATATATATATATTTTTTTTTTGCAGTAACACTAGCAAGAAAAAGCAAGAACTCCAGTGACTAATATTAATCAAATATTTCACTGAGGTAAACTGGGGAGGAGGAAGGAGGGGAAAGGTATAAACTAAAGAACAAAAACTGACGAATGCCTCTAGCAGGGAAAAATAAGCAGCGGTCTAACTGTATGTCTAAAGGATTAATAAAGCCCTTTACTTCAGGGAAAAGTCTGCCTTCGTTTATTTTCTTTGCTGTGAGGTGGGTCCACTAGCTGATCTCTGAGATCCCAGCATTTCTGGGGCCCCGAAGGTGACAGGTATTGACAGCAGTTGTGTAAATGACACACAAGCCAGCAGCGCTTCCAGAGTAACAACTCTAATCAAGGTGTGACACCTCTTTGTGAGAATAAGAAGACTAACAAAGGTAGAAATTATGGCTAGACCATGCCCACTAATGATCGTATTTTTGAGTGTCCGACCTTCAGCTGAAACAGCAATACAACTGCAGTAGCCATTTGCCCTTCCCATATAACGTGCCCGGCCCAGTGCTAGCCATTGTGTGTCCAGCTATACACACGTTTTACTCGAGGGGCTCACATTCTATGGTGCAGGTAGTAGACACAGGCAATGACTAAAGATGTTGCTCGATGATTTCAGGGGCTGAGAAGTGCTAAATACAAATATATATACAGAGAGTGACATGCTAGAGAGTAAGTTGCACGGTGCCTTCATTGGGGAATGAAGAGCAACATCTCGGAGAAAGCAGTATGTGAATTAACACCAGGATGAATGGCGATCACGTGGTCCAAGCTCCTGGACAGAAACAAATGTGACTTACTTGGGAGCCAGAACAGAGACCAGATGCTGGTGCAGAATTAGCACATGACAGGAGGCTGGGAGGTGAGATCTGTCGGGTGGGCAAGGGGCTGGGTCAGGAAGCATTTGGATGTAGATTTAATTGTAATGGTAAACCACTCCAGGGATGACCAGGGTGTCTTGTGGTTAATGCCCTGGCTGGTGTGGCTCAGTAGATAGGTGAACCCAAAGGTCACTGGTTCAATCCCCAGCCAGGGCACATAACCAGGTTGCAAGCCAGGTCTCCAGCCAGGTTCCCAGCTAGAGGCAGGTGAAAGGCAACCATACATTGATGCTTCTCTCCCTGTCTACCTCCCTCTGCCATTCTCTCTAAAAATAATAAGTAATATCTTGAAAAGAAGAAGAAGAAAGTCATTGTAGCTATTAGGTGGACATAGATGTGGCAGGGCCAGTGTGATGGTAAAGAAACAGGTTATACATAGTTGTCATTGACAGGCAAATGGCAAAGTCTCCTTAAACTGGGATGGTAGCAGTAAAAATGGCAGGAAGTGGGTGGATTAAGGATATTTATATTTAGAAGGCAGAGCTAACTGAACCTACTAAAGTATCAAGAATCAGCGATGACTCCCAAGATTTGGGTCTGAGCAGCTAGGTGGAGGATGGTGCCCTTCACCAAGATGAAAAAGGCTTCAAGGGATGATTCATAGTTGCATTCTCACCATGTTTATGCTGGAATGTCTATTAGACATTCAGGTGTGAGGTAGGGAATTAGATGATTCTGGAACTTCAGCAGAAGGCCTGAACTGTTAACTGAAGTGTGTCTTCTCAGCAGGGGGCCAGCCTTCTGCTCACATGTGAAAGTCTCCAAGGCCAGATTAGACTGGCTGGAGAGCACAATCTTCTAGAGGAAGTGGCCAGTGGAGTGACACAAAACCCAAAATTCAATCAATGGATATCCTAGAACCTAAGGAGGAAAAATTATTCCAAGAAACATTAGGGAGGCCTAGTCTTGGCTAACCTTCGAGACAATGTTTTTGTTTGTTGTGTGACAGCTGCCTCAAGTCATTTTTAGAAGCAAGTAGACTTATATAGTAGTTTCAGTACACTCCATATAATTGTAGACTTTAGTTTTATTTATTGAATTGTTTACTTGGAAATGCACTGACTTCTTTAGTCAGTCATTGCAGACATTAACAGAGAATATTGTCATTAGCACAGCTTTCTGTTCTCAGAAAGAAGATGGAGCTCTAAGCACCCAGAAACCATGAGTTGAGGATCCCAAATGTCTAAAGAAAATCTTGAGGCATTTAAAATAAAACGCTTGAGAAGGAATTCTCCAGAAATACAAAATTCATTGTATTTCTTAGAAAAAAGAACAAGTACTTTCTTTACTCCCTGATTGCTTTGTGCATAGAGTGATACTTAGACTTTGTCGGGAAGAACATGGGTGAAGCATTCATTTTTATCCGACTGTTGTTCTGAGCAGTAGGAGGCTCATTCATGCCCAGTTTCTCTGAGTAAAATGGGACTTTGGTCCACTTTCTCCATTTGCATGCTCATTGCTTTCCTAAGGTCTCAAAAGTTAAGTATACAGCTAATACAATAGAGTTAGAAAAGTTTTGTTGTTGTTGTTGTTATTACTGCTGTTTAAAAAGTCTTTACTGAATTTAAACAGATGGTATAGTATTACCATTCTGAGTATCTATGCATATTTAAGAATTAGAAAAGAAAATTTTTCAGTATATGTTCCATTATTTTAATCACATCAGGAAAAAAGAGAATCTAAAAATAGGATTCATTACTTTGTGAAACTGTGAAAGGCTTACCTGATTTAAATTCTCACCCAAGTTGATTTAAAATTAAAGAAAAATATGTGTATATGTATTAATATTATGAAGTGTGTTTCCAGTTATTTATCGTTTAACCATTCTGGAGGAAGGTAGATAAACCATCAGTACACTTATTTTCTAAGTTCAAAAATTTGTTTCCCCATTGTTAAGGCTCATTCATTGGGTTTTGTTAGTTTTTGTTAGCAGTTGGCTAGGAACAAGGAATGCCCACACACTGACTCCTGCCCCCTCCTCTTCCCAGGACCTTCCATGGCAAATGGAGCATGCTGAATCATTTTATTTCCATCATAATCATACCCATTATATCTGGTACGGAGCCCGCTGGCTCCTGTGAACCTAACCTGCAGGTTTATAGAGACCTCTTCCTGCTCTCTGAACCCAAGACCTCTCCATTAGTGGCAGTGGGGGGAGGGGTTGATCTCAGCTCAGCAGAGGGGCTGGTGCCAGAGCAGACAGGCACATCTGCTGATGTGGGCAGGAGAGTGGTCGTGGCTCTGTCAGGGGCCTGTGTGGTGAGGAGCAGGGTCCCTGCTGCAGGTCCTCCTTCCTGCCGCAGTGACCACCCTGCCCTGTGATCTCCGTCCCACCACCCAGGATGGCCAGCATCTGTCCTTCCATGCCTAAGTTCATACCGAGAATCTCTAACATTAGCACTGGAAAAATAATTCTGTTCCCTGAATGTCCCCCTTTGGGGGTTCTCATGGCTCTCCCCACTGTCACCACATCCCTGACACTAGAACTGGGTCACTCTCCCAAAAACTCTTCTCTTAGTTTCTACTAACCCAATGGCTAACATTTTCATGAGCACTTTACTGAGTATTAAATGAAAATAAAATAGAAATTTAAAAATTTTAAACAATAAAATTGTTTGGCTTACAAAAATCTAAAATATCTTTCCTCGAGCACAGGAAAGCAGCCAGGAACCATTAGGGGTCAGCTGGAGCACATCTCTTTTTCTATGGCAGGTGCCACCTGACCTTAACAATCAGGCAACCATCCTCTGAGATACATTAGCTTATGTCAGGGCTGAAACAGCTAAATTGCATTTCAGCTAGAGCTCAGCCAGGTGTGGCCATCAGCGGTGGTCTCTAGCTGTACATGTTCCATTGGGAAATGTTGTTTGGAGTGACTTTGTTGTTCTGGGAGGCTAATCAGATACAGGAGTGCTGGAGCCATCCCCGGCACAGGTGTAATCATCAGAGTTAGCCAAGTGAGGCTATGCTAAGAAAGACCCAAGTCTCCATGGCTTAAGGCAAAATAATTCACTTTAAATCACATCCTCTGGAAGTTCTCTAAGGGGCCAGAGTTCTCAACAGCCTTCTCTGCAGGAGCTGATTCAAGGACCCTGTGTACTTCCTTTCATCTGATTTCCCTGTATTTTCCAGAAGGAGCAGGGTTTTCCCTGTCCCATCACAGAACCGTCCCACATGAGCAGAACTCATGGTCGGTTAACTGAAGCTAGTCACATGGTCTAGCTACTGGGGCAGCACATGCATGGTGATGAGTGATCATCGAAGACCCGCTACAGGTAGACCAGGAATCCCCAACTCAATGCTTTTCAGAGGCTGGGATGGTGACGTGAATATGTGAGGCTGCTTCATATAATACACAGCCCAAAGGTTTCATATCCTAATATGAGTTCAGTCATCTTCAATGAGTATATTGGTGTCTTCATAAAATTCCAAGTCTAAGAGATGTGTCCAAAAGATAGGCAGGGAATTCTGGAACTAGAACCACTTATTAACACAACCATCTCTCCTCTGCTGGCTCCAGCTCCATCCTCATCATCCTCACGCCAAGCAGCCCCTGGGACGAGGAGGGAGGCAGGGCCAGGGAGTAAGAACTGAGACCCCAAGGTGCTCCCTGCCCCAAGGGTCCCTGGGAGGCCATGAGCAGCCCCATCCAGTCCTGAGGAAAGATCTAAACACAGCAGGTTCTGGGAGGAGCTTGTCAACCCTCCCAGATACCTACCTCATTGTCATTTCACTTTATTTATCTTAGTGAGTTTTTGAAATAAGTGTGCAAGCTATTTAGATATGCCCCTTCCCCACACCCACGTTTCTGCTGTCTCACTTTGTCTCGTGCCCTTGCCAAAGCCAACGGTGAACAATAGGAGAATTTTTCAGAAAAGCATATTCCAAAACAGCGTTGGTGAAATTTTGCTGTCGTTTTGGAAACTAATCTGACAAAGCCTACTAAAATTGAAAATACCTCGGCACATCCACCTGGCAGCCCTGTGCCTAGGAATCACTCACAGAAGAAACGAAGTCCTGGTGTGTAAAGATGGACGGAACCAGCTGCTTAACCGTGAACTGCTCAGCATGGGCAGGAACCAGTCCATGCCTGACCGGAAGCCAAAGGGGAGCTTGACAACATCACAGGATGCCCACTGCTGCCCTCACATTCCAACTGCCCCCTTAACATTTGTGGGGGGAGGTGCTCACAAAGTCCTGGTGGACAAGAATAGGGAGAGAGGCGTGTATTTTATGATCTCATTTTCAGAGAGCAAAATCCCTCCACACTTCACGCGAGCAGAGCAACTCACAGGGTGCTGGGTCTCAATGTTGAAAAGCTTATTCGCACCTGCATGTCCTTCACAATCAATGATGGCCACTCCCAGCATTGGTGAACCAAATACCGATGGGATGGGAATATTAAATATTATCATTTACATTCACATGTCAGGCATCGCGTTGGATACTTTATGCCCATCAATCTTCTCAATAATCCTATCCACATTTTCCACTTGTTCCAGAAAAATCCAGGGTTTAGAGGTCTGAAAACTTGCCCAAAGTCATGGACAGAACTAAGAGTTGAAAACATCAAATTCTCTTCCCAAAGAGACATTTCCCATGCAAAGGATGTACCTTAGTGTTAAGTAACTAGCCCTAAGATGTAAGTTCAAGATGGACTTGAGTAAATATGCAAACCAAATTATTTCAAAAGGGATTAAAAACATGGAGTTTAAAGTCAGAGAGATGTGAATTCAAACCGTGGCACCATCCCTCAGTAAGGGTGTTACTGTGATCAAATTATTGCACATCTGAAGCCTTAGGTTTTTATTTTTTAAATGGTAACATTGGAATCCACCCCACTGCCGCATGGCTTGTGGAGAGAGCAAACTGGAGAATAATACATAGATAATGCTTAATATAGGACCTGGAATCTGTACACACAATAAATATTAAGATTATAACCTTAATCATTATTACCAGAGAATGCAGGTATATTAGGAATGGTAACATCTGATTGAAATGTATTTATTATCAAAATAATTATTGCTAAGGTCTTTACTTCTTGTCAACCTTATGAGATACTCACATCAATTGTAACCATTATACCTAGTGTTTTCTCCACTTTAATGCTATCCGAGTCACATCTTCTTTCTTTCTTTTATCATCAGTTTTTTATAAACATTCTCTTTCTTGTCCCTTTCTTTTCTAAAGCACCTAGAAAAAATATTTCCATCACTTCTTCATGGTGACTTCCTCTCAGATTAACAAGTTCACTTTTTCTGGATAGGTAAGGGTTTTTTTCTCAATAATTTGTTTTGATTTCTAAAAATGCTTCCGTTGACTTGGAGTGGAACACAATACAATATGCAGATGATGTATTATAGAATTATACACCTGAAACCCGTATAATTTTATTAACCAATGTTAACCCAATAAATTCAATAAATTTTTTTTAATGCTTTGATTAAGGTTTACCCATCTGTCATTATTTCCTAAATATTAGGAAAGAGTCTGAACAACAGGTTGAGTACTGCCAACTCCTTAAAACTCTTCAATCTATTGACAAAACACCTTTGCTGACGCAGAGACCTGCCACTCCGGTCCTCAGGGAGAGACATCCATGCGACGCACCCTGCCGCAAACATCTCAAGAGTGAAGTGGTTTTTAATTGCATAGGTTTTTTAAAAAGCCATCTTGTTATTTTAACTTGTATTTCTTCAATATCAGTAGGGTTGGATTTTTTAAATAGATTCTTTTGGCCACTTGAATTTATTTATGAAGTGTCTAATTGAGTTCTTTTGTACTTTTCTCTGCATTTCTGTGATTTGACACTGAGATTTCTAAAAGCACTTTACACAGGGCTCCTATTTTCTTGGGCAGCACATGAATGTTTACAACTTCATGGTGGCTGCGCCAAAAGTTCATACGTGCCCGCCACATGCACTCCATGTTCCACCTGAAACACGGGCTCTGCTTGCAGGAAGCATGGGCGCAGGCCGCAGGTTCAAAGCGTGTATAAGAATAAAGAGCAGTAAGAGAAGGAACGTGGAAAACACCAGATTAACGTCCCCTGATGGACGCCTATGTGGGACAGGAAGCCATCGGTGGGGTTTGTACGTGCGGTAAGTCCTCTCCACAGCGAAGCCTGCACTTGGGCGGTCTCAAAGAAAAGGGAGAAATGTGGATAAAGACAATGAGAGGACATGTCTTTTTGACATGTGGAGAAAGGAGAGGTGGGAACACAGGTTGCTTTTCTAGGAAACTACAGGGGAAAACCTTCCATGTTCATCTAAAGAGGGAATTTTAATCAACTTCCATCATTGTTTGCTCATTGGAGGCCTGCTTTTAGCACTAACCTGGGATCAGCGACCATAGAGGTTTGCCTGGAGGTTAAAACCACACTGAGACAGCACCTCACACCTGCCAGAATGGCCATCATTAACAAATTAGCAAACACCAAGTGTGGGTGAGGATGTGGAGAAAAGGGAACCCTGGTGCACTGTTGGTAGGAATACAGACTGGTGCAGCCTCTGTGGAATACAGTATGGAGGGTTCTCAAAAAACTAAAAATGGCCTTTTGATCCAGTGATTCCATGGTTAGAATTATACCTGAAGAACCCTGAAATACCAATTCAGAAGAACCTATGCAGCACTATTTACAATAGCCAAGTGCTGGAAACAGCCTAAGTGCCCATTCATGTATGAATGGATCAAAACACTGCAGTACATTTACACAATGGAATACTATGTACACAGCAGAATAAAAGAAGGAACTCCTACCCTTTGCAACAACATGGATAGAACTGGAGAGTATTACGTTTAGTGAAATAAGCCAGGCAGTGAAAGACAAATACCATATGATCTCTTCTAATACAGGACACTAATGAACAAAACAAATAAGCACAATAGAACCAGAGGCAGGGAAACAAGGAACAGACTGACAGTGTGCAGAGGGGAAGTGGGAGGAGGAGGAGTGGGGAAGAAAGGGAAGGGTTTAGTCAAAGAACTAGTATGGATGACCCTGGACAGGGACAACGGGGTGGGGACTGACTGTGGGAGGGGGGATGGAGGGTGGATCAGGGGAGAGCAGTGGAGTAAAAATGGGACAACTGTAACACAACAATAAATCAACTTTTAAAAACCAACCCATTTTATCGTGTCACTGCTCTTTAAACACGATTCTCAGAGGAAAGAGCCCCTCACAGTACATTTGTGGTCCAAATGTAAAGCTGGCTTCTATGACGTATCTCCTGGCCATTGTACCCGTTTATCTGCAGGGGCAAAAAACAGAACCCCTGCTCAGGGGGCAAGTGCCTAGACGGGCGTTTTCTCACGAGATGAGAGGCGGAGGCTTTGGTTCAGAGGCCCGGGGATGGCAGGACCAGTAAGTCTCTGATTCCCAAGCAGTCACCCCACCTCCTGAGTTTGCCGTGACACCTCCCAACATCCAGTGCACTTTCAGAGGCACTGCTTCTGACCAGGTCTCCCCTCCTTGGTGGAAGGAAAGCAAAACCCTTTCAGACAACCCACAGCAGCATCTCAAGAGGATCAAATCGCACACAGGGGGAGCTAGGAAAGCCGCCAGGGTGAATGGGCCAGTCGCAAGCTACACTCCCTGAAGGAGGGACTAGGAAACTATTTCAGGACTCAGAAACGTCAGGATTAGCACTGCCAGATCACAAAGCAGAAGGACATGGGTCACTCTGATCCATAATTTGTATTCAGAACTTTCCAGCTGGAATTGAATATACACTAAGTTCAGAGGTTTGGCTCCTTCTTGTACCAGCGTTCTGTATGAGAGTTCTGAACAACCAAAACACCAAGTATTTAAAGCCTTAGGTCCCTACCAAAGATGAAAAAGGTTCTCAAAGGTTTTTTACGCTCTGTATTTTGAAGTGAGTGCAGTTTGGCAGAATCCCATCATGGCCTGCATTATTGATGGGGGTATCTGCAAAGAAGCAGATGTTTTTGCCAAGAAAGGGAAAATGAATCATTGTCTCTAATAAGATGAGGCTCTTAGGAAACAGTCTACACAGCTCATGAGTGAAACCAGCAATTAATCTTGACATGTTTTGCAAAAGGTTTGGTTGCTTCACATTTCTTCCCAAGTCATTATTGTTATTATTATTATTATATATTTTTTTTTTATTTTGCTGTAGGCAGGAAGGTAAAAAGACTGACGTGCAGGAAACTGAACTTTCCTTTGCTCCACAGGCCAACGGTACCAGTTGTGTATTGAAATATGAGGTGCCTTGTGATCGGAGATTAGACAGAGGCATTCCCCAGCATGCCCTGAGCCCCAACTTGCTACAGGAAGTGATGAAGTGGCGCCTTTGGAGACAGGAGTCACGACCAATTTATTGCTTCATTCTGGATGTTGCATATGCATGTGAAGTTTTTTTTATGAAGAGAATTTATGTGGCAGTTGGCTTATGTGGTAATCACATCATGTCACACTGGCAGGTAGACAGAAATGCTCTTGTACTGATCTACGGACGAAGGCGCCCCGACAAACGCACTGTGATCAAAACACACCCGCTGCTCCTCTAAATGCTTCTGTGAGGAAGAGAAAATGAAAACCTGGCATTTTCGAGGTTCACTGATGGTCCCCGCCATCCCTGTTTGGGTCCACCTTTGGCTGAAAAATAAATTATAGATCTCTTACATCAATAACTCAAGATGGCTCTCTTATACTTCTTTAATTTTAAGCATATGTAGGCAAAGTTTTATTTATAAAGATAACTGAACAGAAATCCAAACAGTATGAGGTCAGAGTTGATCAGGAAGCTGGGTTAAATAAGGTCCGAGTCACAAAGTCTACATTTGATCACAGAGCCAATAACCAATCCAGTCATTGGTTATTTTTCTGTGAAAATGTCTATTTTTGAGAAAAGTAGGGAACAACTTGAACCTTTTTGAATTCTAGAAGTTTGTTCTCTGTGTTTTATATCCAGCTATTATATTTTTGAAATGAATAAGCTGCACTGTTGAATTGCTTCCAAAATATTGAAATTCACAGACACACTTTTCTAGAATGACACATTCACTCATAATCCACAACCACGATCCCTAGAACCATCACATTTTCCAAGACAACAACAGGATAACAACAGACAATTGAAGGGCTGGAATCCCATCAATGTCTTCATTACCTGTTGTTCTCTTTTTCCCACCCTTATGAACCTCTGCTCTGCTCTGCACTTCACCCTCATTCAGTCTCTTGTTCCATCTGGTGCCTCTCAGCAAGGCTCTCAACAGACATGCACACAAAGCCTTACCTCAAATTCAAGGAGAATGTTTCTCTGCATCTTAAGTAACCAGACACACACACACACTTTAAACTATGATGTAATGTCACTACACAGTCACTAGAATGAATAAAATAAAGACTGACAATACGCAGCGTTGGCAAAAATGGGAAACTGCTGAACTCTTATATGTTTCCAGTGAGAATGGATGACACAACAGTCTTGAAAGTGAGTTTGGCAGAGTGGGATAGGTTTAAACGTGTATGTGTGATGTGGCCCATGTCTTATTAGTAGAGGTCCTTCAAGAAGCTGACACACCACTAGGACTGGCTTCAGATATAAAAGTGTTGTTGGGGGAATTTGCAATCTAGAGAAGGTGGGAAATAGCCTTCCCATTAGAAGGCAGGTCTGTCACCTGTGAAGGAGAAGGAAGAAAGGGTCAGTACAAAGAGGCTTGGGTTATCATCAAACCCAATCAAGGCATGGTCAGGAGCCCCCAAGTCCAGCTTCCACACTGGAGGAGCCACGCACCTCACAGGCAGGGCTTATGTGTGTCCTGGTCCCGTGCAAATGCTGGGGACACCAAGGGGTGACCACTGCTGCTGTTAACAGCAGGACGCATGAGGAGCACAGTTTCAAGGCAACCACATCCTAGCAATTTTAATCAGATATCTACCCAATTTAATAGTGTCCTCTCTATTCTTCCCTAACACTTTGTTGATACCTCTTTTACACAACTTGCTAGCTTGTATTATGGACAATTATTATTAATGTAGCTCCATTTCATGAGTATAAAGGTCATAAAAACATCATTTGACTTCGCATCTTTTATTTTCCAACTGAATCATCCAGTAGTTCTGAAAATGTACACACAAGAGATCCCACACATATATTCGTAGAATCTTTACTCAGATTAGCCAAAAACTGAAAATACGTCCAACAAATGAATGAATAAACATGTAGTGGTATGGCCATACAATGCCATACTGCTTCTCAATGAAACCAAATTAACTACTGATACACATAACATCATGAATGAAGCACAAAAATCCATGCTGAGTAATAGAAACCAGACTTCAAAGATAGTGTGCTGTCTGATTCTGTTTACATGGGAGTTTAGAAAAGGCAAACTGCTGTTGCAGAGACAGACAGCAGATGAGCAGTTGCTATAAATGGGCCGGAGGAAGCTCCCTGGGAGAAGATAGCCCGTAGGCCTTGAAGTGGTGGTAGTTACAGGGGTATGTCTATTTTTCCAAACTCAGTGGACCATACTCTTTAAATTGGTACATTTTATTGAGTGTAGATTTTATCTCCAAAGGTCGGTATTTTAAAAGCGCACTAAAATTGTATAAAGTAACATTTTCTAATGTCTGCCCTTTTGTAAATAGGAAAGATTCAAGAAGTTTATTGTTAAAAAATGTGGCAGATAAACAATGCAGAAATAGATTATTCCTTTATATTTGGTCCTATAGTCCACCGAATAGTATGTAGTCATGCAAAGTGTTTCTAGTATATTTGACATGATTAAAAATAATTTTGTATTTAAAGCCATCTTTAATATCATTATTACTCACCTTTTAAATACTGGAAAAATTGGGGAAATACCACAGCAATCCTTAATGTAAAATAGATGAGTAAAATTTGCAACTATATATTTTAAAAATCCTAATATATGAAAGAAACTCATAAATCATTCTGTCTTGTTCATGAACTTGGGGCTCGCACTTTGGTTTCAGCCATTAACAAAGGAACAGGAAGAGAAACCACATTCCCAGAAGAGACAGAGAAGAAAAAGAATATTATGGGATGCCTGGTTTTAAAAAAGTTCTTGAGAGCCTATTGTGAACAAAGTCAGGACCATGGTTGAAAATGCAGCTACTTCACAGAGAGAAGAATGCAATAGCAACAGCTTTGGGTGGAACGTTCATCCTCATTCAACATCTTGTTGTTACATGTCAAGGGGCAAATGGAAATCATAAATGAACATGGTTAAATCATAATCTCTACCTAAAACTAATGGAGATGCCTGTCCTACTGGAGGTGGGTAAGTTCTGCTTTAACTGGGGAAGAGCCCTTTCACTCTCCCACTAGCTGAGTGTAAATCCAACAGTAGCAAAGGGCACTGAAGCCAGTGGAGAGATTATCTATGAATGCTACCATTGGAATCATTATGTTGAAATACAACTATAAAATTCAAGCAAGAAGTAGCCTTCTTTTCTTTTTTATTTAAGTATATTTTATTGATTGTCCCAATTTATTTTTCCTTTGCTCACCTCCACCCAGGACCCCCATTCCCTCTTGCACTCCTACCCTTCTTGGTTCATGTCCATGGGTTGTGTGTATGCTCCCTGATTTCACCCTTTCCTCTGTTATTCTTAACTTCCTCCTGTCTATCTTATACCCACCAATTATGTTTCCTAATCCCTGCACCATTTCCCCATTTCTCTCCCTTCTCCCTCCCAGCTGCTAACCCTCCAAATGATCCCCATACCTATGATTCTGATCCTATTCTGGTTGTTTGCTTAGTTTGTTTTTTGTTTTTACTTTTTTAAGGTCTATTGTTGATAGTTGTGACTTGCTATCATTTTAATGTTCATAATTTTAATCCTTTTTTTCTTAAGCACATCTCTTTAACATTTTATATAATAATGGCTCGGTGATGATGAACTCCTTTACTTTTACCTTGACTGGAAAGCACTTTATCTGCCCTTCCATCCTGAATGATATATTTGTTGGATAGAGTCATCTCAGTTGTTGGTCCTTGCTTTTCATCACTTTGAATACTTCTTTCCAGTCCCTTCTTTCCTGCAAAGTTTCTTTTGAGAAATCAGCTGGTAGTCTTTTAGGAAGCCCTTGTAGGTAACTCTCTTCTCCTGCTGCTTATAAGATGCTCTCTTTATCTTTAATCTTTGGCATTATTTTTTCATACAAATTTTCAAGTTCTTGCTCTTCCTCTTCTTCTGGTACCTCTATGATTCAGATGTTGGCATGTTTAAAGTTATCCCAGAGGTTCCTAGGCCTTTCCTTGTTTTTTCTTTTCTTTTTTTTCCAATTCCTGTTTCTTTATTCTGTACTCATTGACTGTCTGTTTCTTCCTTATGTTCCAAATCATTGATTTGAACCCCAGCTTCCTTCTCTTCATCATTGGTTTCATGTGGATTTTTTTTTTCATTTCACTTAGCACAGCCTTCACATCTTCCCTTCTGTGTTTGCCATATTCATGCATACCTGTCAAGTCTGTGAGCATCTTTATCACCAGCATTTTTAACTCTGCATCCATTAGGTTGGCTATCTCCTCATTGCTTAGTTCTCCTACTGGAACATTAATCTGTTCTGTCTTTTGAGCCATACTTCTCTGTCTCCTCAACTTGACAGGCTCCTGTGTTTACTTCCATGTATTAGGTAGAGCTGTTGCACCTGTTATGTTGTAATGGGTGGAGCCTTAGGTATTTGTCAGTACAGGTGACCTGTTTCATTATGCAGTATGGTGGGGAGGGGTCTGAGAAGGAACAATGGTGCTTACTGGTTCTATCAGAATCAGTCTATTTTTTCTTTTTCACTAGAAAATTTCTATTTTTCCATATGACCCACATGGAATACACGTGACCCACAAATTCAGGTGAGTTCAGAACAAACTTAGTATTTAAGTGCAGAGAGTTGAGGAGATCATCTAGGGAAGAAAGATAGAACAGAACTGGGAACCCAGCTCTGCTCCTGGGAGAATGCCAGTGCTGGCAATGGGCCGAAGGAGACCCAGCCAAGGAAACTGATAGAGGAGGGTCAGTTATGGACAAGAACATCTGGGAGAAAAGCGTGTCTTCTAAGTCTTGTTCTCCAGTCAACAGACCAGATTACTTCAAGTAAAAAGAACACTAACTCTAGACATAGAGTTTTCCAGGCTAGGGACAAGTGATTGGTGATGCTAGAAGCAGAATGGCAACACTGTGGGAGGTAGATGAGAGGTAAGACCATAAACACATATAGTCTCTGCCTAGGATGGAGATTTTAAATATCAAACAACATGTGTGGATACCAGGGGGAGAAATTCAGAAGGAAATAGGGGAAAAGGAAGCAAGAAAAAATTGTGTCATCAAAGGCATGAGAACTTGAGGAGGCTGGAGAGGGGACCCGAATCTTGGAAGGAAGACAAGACCATCCTCCCTGGGGACAGAAGAACAAAAGTAGAGAGCCATCCTGGCATGAGTATGTCTGAGGTCTAGAGGAAGAAAGATTGGAAGTTGGTATCTAGTGACTTATTTTTCCATCCAATCCTCCCAAGAAGTTTCCATGTTAGTACTTCCTCCACCCTGTCTTGGAAGGTTAGCTAAGGAAACAGCTACTTCAAATGAAGCACCATCCTTCTCTGTGGCCATTTCCCAAAGATTGTCTCTAAGCACAAAGGAATAGTTATTTTTAGAGAAAATGATATACATAGGTGATACCCAACATGCTGACAAACACACATGGAGCTTTTCTAAAGAAAGATACAGACCTAAAAGGACACACCATCCTCCTTTCTCTCTTCAACAGGTGCTTAGGGCAGATTAAGGCACAAACATATATTATCATTATCTGTGTCACCTATCAATTGAAGGAAGCACATGTTTTTATTATTGTTTAGTGAAGTCCACTCAGATGACACAATACTGTGAATATTTGTGCTGTTAGGAGCAGGGACAAGAGGCCCCCCAGAACTAAACCGCACGCCTCCTATGCAGGTGCGCTCCCACTCAGGGGCTGTGCCCCATTTTTGCCTTTCTCTCAGTAGTCACTGTATGAAATAAGGGGGCTCCCCTCCACACCTAGGGACCTGGGAGCCAAGGAATAAGGCCTTCATCTGGGAAAATGATAGAGATACCAAAGGGTGAAACTAGAATGGACTTCTGAGATATCTAATTTCATGGTTTTCACTCCCCGCCCCAAATGCTTCATAGTTTGCATTGAAACCTCATGTCAAACAGGTAGAAGTTGTGCTCAGACCCTGATGTTAGGCCCCACCATGCCTCCCTACTTCGATGACCCCCAAGGAACTCCCAAAGAATGGTACAGCTCCAAGAGACACATGGAGTGAGAAGAAATCGACCTAGCTAGTGACAAACAGCATTTGGATATACATCGGGCTTCAACCATCCCAGTTCCCAGGTTCCCAGGGCCACCACGGGAGTCCAGTCAGCCTAAGCAGCTCCAAATATTTATCCTGGCCTGAGGACGTTGACACGGGGAAGAGGACCGTGGTGTCTGGGCTCTGAGCCCACTTGATGGGTTCCAGTGGCGGCCTCCTGGGGCAGTGAGCCTGCCTGGCGTGGGAACCTCGCCCGGTCCCAGTGCAGAGCCAGCACCTGGCCACACACCGCACGGGCGCTTTGGCACGGGGCTCAGCCACATTAGATGGACATTCTTCTCACTCCCTTCAGAGAAAGTGGAAAGAGCAATTAAATAGTTAGAAAATAACAGTTTTTGTTTGATGTGGCCTAGACGCTAAAATATATAAACTTTAATAATATACCACAGAGGGAGATTGCCTTTACATCTGTTTGCATGTGAAATATAAAGCTCACTTTATATAGCATGGGACAAAAGTACTGAATTTTTACAATGTCAACGAAAGGTAGTTGAAGGAACAGATCCTACTGTTTAAGTCTGCCAGAAACAAGTCTAACTCCAGGATTACAGCATTCTTTTAAAGATTAATGTAGATTTCTACCATATTATGTGGCTGTATGGTCTACAATGTCTCCGCTTCCTTCTCTCTCTCTCTGTCTCTCTCTCTTTCTCTCTCTCACACACACACACATACACACACTTACGATAATATTTTCCTCCAGTCTGTTTGTTTGCTGGGCTGCTTCCTAGCAACCAGAGACTGTCACCATGGTGAACTTCCCAACGCCTCCCAGAGCATCTGATCCCTGCACCGCACTGCTGCCCCTCTTTAGCAATCTATCATTGAGAACTGAGTACATTTATATAGCACCTGTCATCATCCATCATCATCATAATTATAAAAATATATAGTAACAACAATGACATAATAATAACAGAAAGTCTACATAACCATCAGAGATGTGGCAAAGAGAAAGAAAAATTCAGTAGATTTTTCATTTGTCTTCCTATAAATGCTAGTGTAAACCTGTGGTGTTTTTTTTGTTTTTTTCCTTGGTGTAGCTTAAAGACACTTGAATTACTAATTCAGATAAGGAAAGATTCTGTGGCATAATCCTTACTAAACTGTTGCAAAGTCTTTCATAGAACCTTGAAAGGAAAGTGACATAAGAGTTTCTGCACCATGAATAGGGAAGGTTTCCTAATATGTAATTCAATTAATCATTATGCAGAACTCACTCTGCAATCCTATTAGTTTCACTATGTTCCTAAAATCTGAATTTCTAATAAGCATACAGTGGGGGGAAATGTGGCAGAAGAACTTCAAAGGTTGAATCAGTGAACCCAGAGACTATCATTTTCAAAAGTTCATTCATGTGTCCTCTGTGAAGTATCAAGAGTGAGACTGTAACATAGAATTGCTGTTTTGGATGATGATGCTGTGACCAGCATAACTATAAATTGGCACATTACTAGAAAGATATTTGATAATACAGATCAAAGATTTCACAACTCCACATATACTGTGATCTAGCAACTACACATCTGGAGCAGAGTCCAAAGAAGCAACGGGAGTACTTTGCAGAAACTTCTGTAGAAAGATGTCCCAACAATAAGAAGTAGGTCAAATAAATTAATGGCTGATCAGCATGTGAAATGCTCTGAAATTCTTACAAAATGATGAAAATGCATACACCAAAGTAGGGAGGAAACAAAGTCAACAGTGCTTGAAGCTGTTCCAGCTGGTTCTTACATACCTCTCTGCAAAGAGTCCAATTCATACCAGAGCTCCGGGCATACCTTGGCCACCAGTAGTCATTGTCAGCAAAGAAGTGCTTGTTTGGGAATTTTATACTGAGGCTTATGTGCAGGAACATTTGGTAATTTCTTCAGGCATGTGTGAAGGTCTTCCTGACTTTAAGGACTTCAGACAACAAAGAAGAACTTTCAACTTTCCAGAAGGCCTGGCGCACAAAGCTGGGGGTCAGGCTCCATTGTGAAGAACAATCAAGTTTGCATTCATGAGAAGAAGGTACCTCAACAACATATTGTGTTAATACAAAACTTAGACAGCCAAGGAGAGTGGACTGGAATGTGCATGCATGAACAATGATGACTTCACTGTACTAGTCAGTGGGGGTGTAGTCACTGAGTGAGCATGTGTACTGTGTGGCTGTCACATTGAAAATGACTGAATAGAGCGATAAATCTGCATTGAATTTAGCTTTAAGCTTGAACATTCCTCTGTGGAAAATAGATGATTCAGAATGTCGCAGCTATGCACAACTGGTGATTGGCAGCTTCATCATAATAACACGCCCATTCACACATCACATCTCATCCAGAGTTTTTGGTGAAACATCAAATCACCCAGGTGACTTAGCCCAGATTTGGTGCCCTGTGATTCTGGCATTTTCCAAAATAAAATCACCTTTGAAAGGGAAGAGATTTCAGACCATTGATGAGATTCAGGAAAATACAAGGGGCAGCTCATGGCAATTGGGAGAACTGTGTGAGGTCCCAAGGTTCCTACTGTGAAGGGGACTGAGGTGTCATTATCTTATGTACAATGTTTCTTGTATCTTATATCCTCTTCAATAAATGTCTTCATTTTTTATATTACATGGCTAGATACCTTCTGGACAGACCTCCTAATACATTATGTGTGTATGTGTGGGTGTGTTGTATGTGTGTGCACATAGGTGGGTGTGTGCAATTTAACTTTTACATATTTAATGTATTTGGACAATTGCTAAAAGAGCCAAGTGACAGTTTGTATCTGCTGAGAAGAATGACTCTTTAGTTTTATTTGAACAATAGTTGGTGGTGGGATGACAGACAAAAAGGAAACATCAAAAGAGGTTGGGAACCACCAAAGGCTTTGCTTATGGACGAATCACATTAAAAAAGAGAAAAAAGAAATTCACTTGGAAAAACATGTGGACTTACAGGTACCCAATCTCCCTGTAACTCCTTTACTTTGCTTTCTGCGGTAGGCAATTCAGAAAAAACCAATTCCATTTGATAAATATGTGCTTGAGACATGCATATTAATGGAATACTTGTCAACATCAGCAGTTTTCTTATTATAGTATCATCCCAATCTTCCTTACTGCAGAGGTTCATAAACTGAAACTTCTTATTTTTCAGCAGCCAATCTTTTTGTCAAGGAGGTAAAAACTAAATTTAAAAAATACACAAAGCCCTGGCTGGCGGCACAGTGGATAAGGTGCCAGCCTGTGAACCCAAAGGCTGCTGGTTCGATTCCCAGCCAGGGCACATAACCAGGTTGCAAGCCAGGTCTATAGCTGGAGGCAGGTGAAAGGCAACCATACACTGATGTCTCTCTCCCTCTCAGCCTCTCTCCCTTCTCCTATCTCTAAAAATAATAAATAAATACAATCTTTTTTTTTTTTAATACAGAAGAAGGCATTATAATTCAATATGCTCTAGGAAACTGCAACAATCTTTTGTGAAAGGCAGACAACTTCTTTTCTACGAGGGTTTATCATAAAGAATCTTCTAAAACCTTATTTGTAAATTTTAATAGTCTCAAAGATCATCTTCAAATATACTGCACAATCTATATTATTTGAAACAAACACAGGCTACCTAATTTCTGCTATATCACAACTCTTGGGGTGTATTATAATTCAAGGGCAATGAGCATCTACAGAAATTCAGACTCCCACAGTGAGTGCAGTTCTCAGGCAGGCTGACTGCCCTGTGTGGGGAGGATACTCACAGGATCACTGAGGGCTTTCACTGTAAGAACATCCTACCAGTATGGGTTGGTTGTCAGTACTGCCAGAGCCTGAACTAAATACCATACACATGAAGATTAAGATCACTTATCCCATGAAGTTCAGAGTTTGACAGAGAAGACAGACAGATGAAATAATAACTGAAGCAACGAGATGAGTGATGTAAGAGGGTGAACGGGCACTTACGAATCATAAGCATTGAGCTGCAGGTAACATGTTAGTAAGGAAGGATCCCTGAGGGTAGTGGAATTGAGGACTAAAAGGTAAGACTTTTCCAGGCACACATAGTATAAGGATTCAAGGTAGAAGGACCCACACATGCAAGAAACAGTATGTATGGGTCCTAAGAATTCCAAGTACTTTATAATTCCAAGGGACTAGATCATGAAGGCAACTAGATCATGCTAAATAACTTTATGTATTCTGTAGGTGAAGGGGCATTCTTGAAGAGTTTTACATGGAAGTATAATATTATTCCTGCATTAGCTGAGGTCCTTCAGAAAAACAGAACCATGTATATACATCCAGAAAGAGATTTGTTATAGGGAAATGATTCACAGGATTATGGGGGCTGTTGGGATCATTCCAGAATGGCACGGGGGGTGGGAGGTGGAGCCCAGCGTGGGCCAGGCCAGATCTGTAAGACTCAACCAGAAAACCAGGAAGGCTGGGTGCATTCAAGTCCTTATGCTGTGATCAGGAAACCCCAGTGGGAATGTGGTCATGAGGTACAATCTTTGAAGCTAGCAAACTTCCTTGACTTGTTTTCACTAACCTGCAGGTAACCTTACCCTCCCTATTTTTAATGAGCCACCTGGAGTCCTTGGCGTCTCCTTGTCTAGCTGACCATGTCCTGGGGCAAGACATCCGCATTCCTTCTGTTGATTGTATAAACAGAGTAACTCCTATTCTATAGAATATCCTTCTTTCACGATGACATGTACCTGCACCCCCCACCCTTGTTACTCAGTAAATACTTTTAGAGAAAGGTGCTTGAGGCTCTTGTCTTTCAGACTTCCCTCTCCAAGCACAAGGTGCTTGAGGGGTCTTTGTTTCATCAGAGGCACCAAGGCATCTCTGCGGGTCAGGGGTTGCTACAGTCTGCAAGGTGGGCTGGCATGCTGGAGACCCTGGAGGGTCCACGTTCCAGTTCAAGTCTGAAGGTCATCTACAGAACCAGGAAGTGCTGACATTGCAGATGAAGCCCAAAATCCCTCTGCTAGAGCAGTCTTTCTTGCTTGGGGAAAGCTGGTCTTTCTGTTCTATCAGGCCTTCAACTGATTGGATGACTTGATTCCCACCAACATTACAGAGGGCAACCTGCTTTACTCAAAGTCTGCAGATTTAACTGTTATTTTCATCCAAAAATATCCTCACAGAAATGCTGCTTATTCTTTCATCCAGAAAGACTTGCGAATGTGTGCAAGGATTAATAAAAAAGAATATTCATGTGTATAAAATACTGGAAATAGACTAAAGGTTTTGTTCAACTAAAGGGAAATGGTCAAATCTATTATAAATATGGTTCATTCATGTAAAGTCATATATATTAACTTATGCATCCTATAAAGTACATGTATTATTATAAAAACATGATCATAATATAAGGCTGAGACAAGGAATAAACTGTATATTGTACGTTGCACAGTGCAATAATAGGATATACTTTTAAATAAAGATTTTTATTTATTTATTATTTTTAGAGAGAGGAAGGGAGATAGGCAGAGAGAGAGAGAAACATCAATGTATGGTTGCCTTTCACCTGCCTCCAGCTGGCTTGCAACCTGGTTATGTGCCCTGACTGGTGATCAAACCAGCAACACTTGGGTTCGCAGGCTGGTGCCCTTCTACTATGCCATCAGCCAGGGCAATAGGGCATACTTTAAAAAGTGTACACATATGTTAAAATTTAGATGAAAATAACATAAACATGTGATAATGTTATTTGTTATGATTATTGGCGATTCTCAGGTCCTTCTTTTTGCTTTTAAATTTTTTTCTGTATTTTTCAAAACTTCACTACCTATTGCTTTTGCAATAATTAAAATAGATGTATGGGTTTCTATCCTGAACACATAGAAATCACGTGTCCTTAATTATCTAGAATAGTGTGTTTTTCACTCTTTTCCATAAAATTAGCCAGATGACAACATGTGATTTTCATCTTTGAAAAGCTTTGTTATGTAAATAAATTAAACATAAGAAGTTTCTTTAAAAAAAAAAATAGACGTACGAGTTTATAGAACCTGAGTATAAATAATACAAGATATTAGAAAATATGAACAGTACATCTTCATCATCTTATATTTCAGGTGAAATTTTGTTGGTAACACTTTTGTCTTCAGCTCTGTGGCATATCTCTCATCTTTGCAATTTGAAGGATGTAGAAACTAAGATACTTGAAGTCATCCCACTGATAAGTAGCACAGCTCAGGCCCTTCCCACTACATCAAGAGCTGCCTCCCACTTAATCCCTGTGTGGTGGTAAGAGAAGCCAACTGAGCTGTAAACTACAGTCTCTTGAGTTTTTCTATTCCAAATGCTTGTAGGAGCAAGCCAGTGTATCATTATTTTTCATTTCACTATGGTTTTTTAATGACAAATTTTGACTGCAAACTCTTTCCAGAGTGGAAAGTTCAAATTAAAATGTCAGTTTTGATTTAGGGAAGATGCTTTACTTTCAAAATATTTCAGGAAAACATTTTCATTAAAACCGAGATGATTGGATGTTATAGAGTATAGAAATGTCATGGTAAGTTCTACCATTTATTAAAAAAGATTCCAGGCCTTATTAGACAAACCCTGAGACTTTATAAAGCCGGTAAACATTAGTCTCATTAAAAACTATTCATGCGTATATGCGTATTTACATTAAAAATTTCAATACATGCAAGAAGGGCACAATCCTTATATCATAGTTTGTCAGTATTTAGGAGAAACAATCCAATCTGTGGACAAGTGGTCTCCAACAATTATTGACAACACCTTGTATTAAAATCTGTACAGTATTTAATATACTTCTATCCATTCTGTACACTAATGTCATTCTCACTGATGAATTGCTATACATTTTGCCCAGCCTCATTTCTTACTGTATAAATATGTTAACTCCTTCATAGTCCTTTTCCTTTACAAGAGATCAATTGTGAAGGTCATTTTAGTTGAGGTTAACAGTCTACAGACCAAAAAAACACAATATCTATATAGCTCTCATTACTCAGAAAAATCTCACAATGTAAGATACCCTCTACCAACCTATCTCCAAAATGGTTGAGCTTTGACAAATACTCTTAAAACTGGATCCATGGGCAATTTAATTTGAATTTAATTCACCCAGAATTAGGTACAAATCTCTTCAGCCATGGTCCAATGATTATCAATCACTACAGTTTTAGGAAAAGAGGATTTTGCACAAGTTCCATTTCATATTCCTAGAATTCATTGTGGTTTTAATTTGCATCTCTCTGATAGCTAGTGATGTTGGGCATTTTTTCATATGTCTTTGAGCCATCTGCACGTCCTCCTTGGAGAAGTGTCTATTCAGGTCCTTTGCCCATTTTTTTTAATTGGATTGTTTGTCTTCCTGGTGTTGAGTCATAGGAATTCTTTATATATTTTGGAGATTAAACCCTTGTCCAATGGATCGTTGCTAAATATAGTTCTCTCATATAGTTGGCTCCCTTTTCATTTTGATGATGGTTTCTCTAGCTGTGCAGAAACTTTTTAAATTTGATGTGGTCCTCTTTGTTTATTTTTCTTATATTTCCCTTGCCCTAGGACATATAGCAGCAAAATCATTGCTACATGGAATATCTGAAATTTTACTGCCTGTGTTCTTTCTAGGACTTTTATGTTATCACAACTTATATTTAATTATTTTAGCCATTTTGAGTTTATTCTGGTGTATGGTATAAGTTGGTGGTCTAGTTTCATTTTTTTTTTTTTTTTCATGTAACAATTCAATTGTCCCAACACCATTTATTGAAGAGACTGCTTTCATTCTATTGCATGCTCTTGTCCATTTTGTCAAATATTAATTGATCATAAAAACATGGGTTTATTTCTGGGTTCTCTGTTCTGTTCCATTGATCCATGTGTCTGTTCTTATGCCAGTGCTAGGCTGTTTTTAATACAGTGGCCTTATAGTATAGTTTGATATCAGGTATTATGATACGCCAACTTTGCTCTTCTTTCTCAAGATTGCTGAGGTTCTTTGAGGTTGTTTTTGATTCCATATAAATTTTTGAAATATTTGTTTCAGATCTGTGAATATATCATTGGTATTTTAATAAGAATTATGTTGAATCTATAGATTGCTTTGGGTAGTATGGGCATTCTTCCAAACCATGAAGATAGTATATGCTCCCATTTACTTGTATCTTCCTTAATTTCTTTCTTCAGTGTTTATAGTTTTCTGAGTACAGATCTTTTACCTCCTTAGTTAAATTTTTTCCTAAGAACTTTATTTTTCTTGTAACTATAGTAAATGGGATTTCTCTTTCTGACAGTTCATTTTTGGTATACAAAAATGCCATAGATTTCTGAATATTAATTTTGTATTTTGCTATTTTGCCAAATTCACTTACCAGGTCAAACATTTTTTGATGGAGACTATAGGATTTTTCTGTGTACACTTTCATGTTATCTGCAAATAATGACAGTTTTACTTCTTACTTTCTAATTTGGATGTGATTTATTTCTTTTTCTTATCTAATCACTGTGGCTGGAACTTCCAGGACTATGTTGAATAAGAGTGGTGAAAACAGACACCTCGTCTTGTTCCTGGTCTTAAGGGGAAGACTTTGCCCACTGAGAATGATACTGGCAGTAGGCGTCTCATACTTAGCCTTTATTATGTTGCATTGTGTTCTCCCTCTATTTCCATTTTGCTGAGCTTTTTTGGCAACCCAGATCCAGCAATACATTAAAAAGATCATACACCATGATCAAATGGGATTCATCCCAGGGATGCAAGGATGGTACAATGTTTGCAAATCAATAAATGTATCACACCACATAAATAAAGGACAAAAATCACATGATCATATCAATAGATGCGGAATAAGCATTTGATAAAATCCAGCACCCATTTATGATGAAAACACCCAGCAAAGTGCGAGTAGAGGGCACCTTCAATTTTTTTGAAATGTTCAGTAAAGATGAGAAGAAAAGCACTTTGCCAGTCTTTCCTCCTCTGAGAACTCCTGTCCTCTTGCCTCAGCCATGAAAAGCCAACTCGGAGCCAGAAGATAACATTGAAACTGATGTCCCAGCATTTTGTGCCACTGTTCTCACATCTCTGCTGCTTTTTCTGTTAGTCTTTATGTTCAGTGTCCTGCCACACACACGAGCACCACACGACCTGGGCCTACAGGAAACAGAAGGGCTTCTCCGGTGACACATCCTGGATCATCACGACCTCTGAGTCTTGCTTCATTTTGTGTTTTACCGCGCTGGGCCACTCACTGCAAGCCCTTTCCTCAGCCATACACCTGCCTTAGCAAGGGTGCTTTCTCTTAAGTGGTCTTTTTTGCACATGCAATTTGAAAACCACAAAATAGTTCCTTTTTTGCTGATTCAATCCAATGGAGAAAATGCTTCAAAGCAGGTATTTTACTGAGTTGAACCAGATCTCTTTAACCATTGTATTTACACATGGCATAGCAGATCCGACACATCCATTGGAAAGCAAATTAAAGAGGGTTTTGGTACCATCCAATTTCAAAGTTTTTGTCAGACTAAAATTCAAGTAACAATCACAAACAGAACACTTAGGTTCTAGCACTGCTCTAAATTTATTGGGGATTACAATAGAAAAACAACACAAATGAGTTGAGACCACAGAAGCAGCATACACAAAGAATACAGAGAATAATGCATAATATAAAATAGTGCATAATTAAAAGGCTTTCACCAAGGTAACAGCCAGATGTACTGAGGAAGTTCTCATAAGTGAAATATTGGTGGAGGAAGGTTCTATGCAGGACATAGAACTCAAAATAAACCCTGCAGATGAGAAGACTTCAGAAAAGGCCATGAGAAAGGACATGAAGGTGGCTATGCACAACCATACCAGGAAAGGGAACCAGGAGCTGTGAGGAGTCAGTTGCTTTATTCACATGTCTGATCCACACTCACCCACTGCTGCGGGAAATTCAAAACTGCCACTCCCCTTCCCTTCTCCTCAGAGCTGGAGTCTCTCTGTTTCCTGAGGGCTGTCATTGTAATTCCTGTTGGCCAAAGGGACTGTAGCTTGAAAAGCACATGCACCTTGGTGCTTGCCTTTGGCTGTACATACTTGGTATCCTGAGACTACCGTGGGTGAGCAAAAACCCGGGCAGAGCATGGAAAATGAAAGATGGAAGACCTCAAAGAGAAGTGAGATGGTCTAAAAGATGAAAGCAAAGGCGCACCTGCTGCCATGGGTGTCCATGAGCTGCCCCCCTGCCTTCTGACTGTGGGCACAGCAGTAACCCCTGATGGATGAGGGGAGCCAGCTGAGACAGGACAGCCTGCCAGACCACAGAACTCACTCGCAGACACACAGCCTTTTGGCTTCTTCATGCAAAATCATCATCATCCTGTGAACCAATAAGTCTCCAAACTGATTACCCAACTTCCAGTTTTTCCTTCCAAATTGCCTCACCATTGCTGTCAGATTCGCTTTTCCAAAAAGCACAACCTTGATTCCCTCACTCTCCTGACTGCAGACCCCTATGAAGTATTTCATTCATTCATCCATTTAGTCATTCAACATGTGTTTCCCACTACATGCTAGGTGCCAGCCTCAATGACTCTAGGTGCAGGGGACAGAGTCTTAAAAGTGCTGCATGGAGTTCCTGCTCCACAAGACAAACATTTGGGCCCATCATTTTCCGCGGTGAGGGTGCTCCAGCCTGGCTCCACCTGAGGTTACAGGGGGTGCTTCACAGTTATGGGAGGAACGTAAACTATAGAATGACCAGCCGCACATCCTTTAAATGGTCATCACAGGGAGAGGAAGCAGACAGGCCCACGGAACAGGTTAAGTTACTTAGCCAATGCCTTATTTCACTTGGGAACCAGGTCAAGATTCCATATAATCGTAAAACAAATCAAACATATCAATTCATCTCTAAAAATTAAAATAAACTAAAAGAAAGGAGCCTTAATGTGGAACTGATTGCTGGTGCCATCCAATAGGTGAACTATTCAAAATAACTTGAAAACAGAGCAACTGGTACATCCCCAGGGACTGAGAACAGAAGGATTAAAGACTGATCACGTTTTCATTCGTAATATTATCAGGAAGTTGTTAATATTGCTTATCTGAAACTTCTCTAGGTGCCTTATAGAAGAAAGCAAATGATTCATTATAAAACGTTCTCATTTTAACATCCCTGGTGTCATTGAGAATGGGGGTTTAGGGGAACCTAGGGAAAGGGAGATGCCAATATAGAATAGAACTCTGTAGTGCTGGGTTTAAATTGAAAGTATCAGTGATCTGAGGAAATAATATCTTCCATAGTCTTTCTATGAAAAAGGTTCAGAAACATTGCCTCATGGCAGTGAGAACCACTAGCATCCGGGTATAATCTTAATATGCTTTCCCACTAAAAGACTCAGAGCTCCTTCAAGAGATGAATGACTGCCCAGGTTTGGGGCTGGAAATATACACAATGATTCTGATACATCTTGTCATAGCAGAAAGTAAATAATGTTTCATGTACTAGAAGGGTCATGTCAGTCAAAAGAGGTCAGGAGCCAAATTGAAGAGGTTTCCACCAGGCAAAGGAAGAACAATGTGAGAATTAATCACAGTAGCATAGCAATGGGTTGGAACATCCTCACTGTGTTTAAATTCCAGTAATAAATACTAACAAAACAAATTAGTTCAATAATTGGACCCCATGGCACAATGTTGATGAACAAATTCATTATTCTGAAAACTGGTAAATAAGAAAAAGAATCATGTATACTGGTTTTCTTAGCTAAACTTTGTGAGTAACTAGTAGACAAGAGAAAATGACTCTTTACAGGAGCATTCCATCAGGTAAATGAAGAAAAGAGAATATTATTTGGCAACTTCTATGAAATGAATGACTCCAGACATTACCCATCAGCAGTTGCTAACACCTCAGTAAAAGAAACAAACAGATATTCTATGCTTCTATGGAAGGACACACCACCACCTACAAACTAGTCTTGAAAAAAATGATAACTGGAACCTAAATTTTATTAAACCTCCGGATCCAACTATCTATTGGTAACTAGAAACTCCATTTCAATTGTATCATAGGAATGCAAAGAGCACTATGCAGAGGGAGGGGGGTGCTAGAGGACAGTGTAGTTTCTTGAACAAAACAAACTAGAAAGAGAGGGGGAGAGAGAGAGAGAGAGAGAGAGAGGGAGAGTGGAAAGGAGAGGAAATAGCTTAAGGGAAACATATCAGCCATCCCTCCTTAATGTGTGGGACTTGTCCCTGATTGGGACAATCTGTAAAAAATCGTTCACATACACACTCACATTTACGAAATAGTAGAAAATTAGAACACAACTGGTTATTTCATGACATTAAAAACTACTGGGGTTTTTGTTTTGTTTTGTTTTAAGTGTTACAATGGTCTTGTGGCACTCTCACGTACTTACTTAAAGATACATGCTGAAATGTTATGGATGAAACTTTACAATGTCCAAGATTTGCTTCCAAATCATCTACAAGGTGGGGGCGGGTCATAAAGGCTAGGAGTAAGACAGGGCTGGCTGTGAGCTTGCAATGGTCAAGGCCAGGTGATGGGTGAATGAGTGCTCACTATATTGTTCTGCCTTTTCTAGGCATATTTAATATTTTCTTCAGTGAAAGTATACACACATACATTGACACAAAGGCCCCCCCTTCAAAGGTTCTAATTTAATTAGCCTAGAGCTCAGGTGATGGGGGAAGGAAAGAAGGAGGAGGAGGAGGAGGAGAAGAAGAAGAGGTGAAAGAAGAAGGAGGAGAGGGAGGAGGATGGGGGAAGGAATGGAAAGATGAGGAGAAGAAGTAAAAGAAGGGAGGGAGGGAGGGGGAAGCACAGCCTTTCCCTGTGACCCTCAGGCCTGCACAGCCTGGGCCAAGAATGGCTTGTCTCTCCTCCCGCTCTGTCTGCTTGTCAGTGGCTGCAGCCAATTTAACTGGAGTCCCTCTCCCCAGAGGGACTGAAGCAGACTGTGGGGGCTGGAGTGTTCCTAGGAACACGCACATTTGCTAAGCCCCTCAGCTGACCCTGCTGTAGTTCAAGGTAAAACCCTGCTAGGCAGACAAGGACTTCTCATTGTCCCCTACGTGAAGCCCTGCCTCTATCTGTCCCTTTGTCTATTCAGTGGCTTCCCTGTTTCACCTGAAATGTGGTCCCCTTCCCTTCATCCCAACCATACCTAGCCTATGACCAAGTTCAAAGCCTCCCACCCATGAAGACAAATCCTCTCATCTGAAAAGGTTCCGCCTCCCCATGGACTCAGTTTCCCTTCTTGCACAGGCTCATCTTTATTTATATACAATGCTCAGGTCTCTTACTCAACAAAGTAGTAAGCTACTTTGGGTTCAAGGCCTTTGTGTCACAGCTTTGTGACCTCACAGAATTTGGACACTGTTAAGAGTCCAGTGAACGTTCACTAACTCAACGAAGCAACGAACACACACTCACCGAGCGCTCTGCTCTGAAGGGCTGGTGGCACCCATCCCACCTTCCACGGTGAAGAGGCACCTCTCCTGAGAAGGCGGCCGGGGAGGTGGCTCACAATAAATAACCACCAGGATTTCTCAAAAATCGGCTCAATCAGCCCTACAAGCTAAACTACTTTCTAAAGCAAAGTGCCATGCTTACCGTTTTGACAAACAGAAGAAAGTGGTTTAAGGGAGAAAAAATGTTCCCAAGTACCATTTTACTTATGATGTCTGTGCCTAAAAAGTGTTGAATCATCCTAAAAGGTCAAGTTTTATAAAAATGTAAATTAAGATGCCTGTATGTATAAATGGGCTTCATTGGATGAGGCTTCTAAACACAAGGCCTCTACTTCAGTCAGATTCCTGAAGGGAAGTGAAAACCTTTCCAACTCTGCCTGGGAGGGTGATCATTGAAATGAACGCTGATCTCGCCCTCAGTCTGCGATGAGCTAAGGTCCTGTGTGGTTTGTGGGGGGACAATGACACCTGGGAAGGTCAGGTAACCACCCAAGATCACTCTGGGGGCAGAAAGCGGGTTCCAGCCCCCTAGGCCCATTTCTTTCTACAGACCTTTGCTTTCAGAGAAGCCTGCTGTCCACAGGGAGGAAAGCCACACATGCTGGGGACAGGGGCAGGGAATAGAGGGGACAGGGAGCTGGAGGATGAGAGACAAGTCAGCCCGTGGAAGGCTTTGCTGTCACACAAATCCCCGTTCACAAGTTACTACTTTCCTGGTACCACTCCTCCCCATCCTCAGCTTCTTCTCAGCAATAACCTGGACCACAGCAGTGCCAGGAAGACATGGCATCTGAGGACCTTTACAAATAAAGCTGTTGGTAAAGCAGTAGGCAAGGTCAACTTCAGCCTTGTCAGGAACCGGGTGTCCTCGGAGATGCCAGCTAATTCAGTGGACTGAACTGACTGGTTTTTCACCCTCTGTAGTTTCTGCTAAAATCACAGGGATACCATTTGAATCTTTGTTATTTGAGAGGGAGTGTTTTGTTCACTATTTTAAGGCATCATTCAGATGTACTTATCATATATACGTGTATACACACACACACACATACATACACACACACACACACACACATATATGATTCCAAAATGCTGTAGACTGCACTGGCAGGATGGCTCCGTTGGACATATAAAGGCTGCACGTTCGATCCAGAGTCAGGGCACAGACAACCATTAACCAATGAATGCATAAATAAGCGGAACAACAAATCAATGTTTCTCTCTCTCCCTTCCTTCCCATCTCTCTCTCAAATCAATCAATACAACTTTTTAAGTGTTGCAGACCTCCAGCCAATCCCAAACCCATGAGCCGCGACCTCACTTCGCACCGTCTGTCACAGAGGGAGCAGTGTCCACTCTGCCCACACGACCTGCGGGAAGGGATGCGCGCAGACCTGCACCTGTCACCACTGCCTCTCCGGCAGCCTCCTGCGCCTGGGCGGGCTCCCCAGGGACAAAGACGATCGCTTTCTTCCTCCATCAAACCTTCCTACAGGCACAGCCCTGGCAGGAGGCAGTGGCCCAAGAGGGCCCTGGGACATGCCGTTCCCCGTCTCTGATTTGACTGGTTTTATCTGAAACCAACGAATAAATGTCTACCTCTTAGGAGGTTGAAGTTAGAAAAAAAATTTTTTTTTCTGAAATTCATCTATTTTATCCATTTAGAAGGCACAGAAGGAATTTTTTTGGAGCGGCGTCAGTTCACGGTTAAATTCTGAGGTGACAAACTCTTCTACCTTCAAACTAGTATGCGGCTCAGCAACAAAGACGCAGTCAGAGGTGCAAAACAAGACTGAGAGCAGCTGATAAATTACCTTTCCGTTGACCTGTCATAGCCACAGATATTGTTCGTAGAAAAACGTTGGTAATGTCTGCACTGTTTGAGAAACAGCAATTATTCACCCCTATAAACAATTTACAGTTTTTACATTCTGTGCATGACATTTAGCCCTCAAGACAAAATGTTTTGTTAGCACCTTCCTGGACATGAATTGAAAAAATAAGTAATAAAATGGTCTACTTAAGCCCTGGCACAGTGGATAAGGCATCAGCCTGTGAACCCAAAGGTCGCTGGTTCGATTCCCAGCCAGGACACATAACCAGGTTGCAAGCCAGGTCTCCAGCCAGGTCCTTGGCTGGAGGCAGGTGAAGGACAACCACACATGGATGTTTCTCTCCTTCTTCCTCCCTCTCTGCCCTTCTCTCTAAAATTAATGAATAAAAATTTTTAAATAAAATAAATAAAATGATCTATTTATAATTTATAAATAACTTGATAAATATTTTGAAAGACTGATTCAGATACCAATACTAATGAGAATATTTTTCTGTTTGTTTGTTTGTGTTTGTTAAATAGTGTGGTTCTCTACCTCCTCAAAGGCTGAAAGTCTCTTGCTCTCTGAAGAATGTTTCACATATTAATTTATGGAGGTGTTTTTATTCCCCTTTTATTCACAGAAAGGTAGGACTGAAGAATTTACCTTTTTAACATAGTATAGAATTTTCTTCAAACTAAATCATGTTATAATTTCCTAAAAGATATATTTAAATGTCTACACTTTTAATAATACAGCCACTTTTTACACAAATGCAGAAAACACAAGACATAAATATAATATTAAAAGTATAATCTTGTTATGGAACCAACACTTAAAAAAAAAAAAAAAGATTTTTATTGTTAAAATCTTCCTGAAAGCACTCTGCATTTATGAGCTTACACGGCAGGGAAGTCTGTTTTATCTATCCCTGAAATGATTTTGTCAGTCTCTTTAACTATCTAAGAATTTTTTACAGCTAGAATTAAAAACCCAAACCTATCATTAGACTTCTTATAAATCCTTGGAAGAAAACTGTTTACCGAAGAAAAGAAACAGAACATGTCTTCTGGAGCAGAAGATGCCCCAGCACTGGAAACAATGCATACATCTGGTACCTTGCACATTTTTCAAAACTCTTATTTTCTGCTAAAATGATGTAGGGGAACGTTATAACCAACTAGGCAAAGGAAGCCTGGTCATCCTCCCAATGCAAGGCACAAACGCTTTCTTCCTTGCTCTGTGCCTCTCGTGAGCGGCAGCTGAGTAACATCCTCATAATCCCAAGTTATTAAGAAAATGAGGGGTCAGCTTTCCTTTCCAGGCGAATTCAACCCATCGGAGTCAGGACAGAGTCATCGCCTTCCAGACGGGAGCCCGGGGGTGGGTGCGCAGCGCGCCCCGCAGAGCGAATGGCCACAGGAAGGAGGGAGGCAAATTGCCCAGAGCTATTACTGTCATTAGTTCCATCAGCCGGGGAAGCCCTGGCCCGGCATTTTCCCCGCAGTGTCGGCTGCAGGCCCAGAGCTCACCCCGTCTCGCTGCGGGTCGTCTTCTGCCGGCATAGTCACATAGCTTGACATTTCAGTTAGAAGGGAAAAAGAGCCTGGGCACTCTTGTTCCACACAGGCCTGTGTGTGTCATCTCTGCTGCCGGCCACTGAAACCGCCTGAGGGTGACTCACCACCCTTCCTGGAGGGGCCACCCCTGGTGCACACAGTGACATTTATCACGGACAATAGCCTGTGCTCCCGCAGCTACCCTTCCGGGGTGGCTCCATTCACTTTCTGAATATTTTGCCTTCATGAAAAGGGAGGAATCTCTGCCACTGGCCATGTGATGAAATGATAAAACAGACACAGCCATGTTCGTGGGATATTGCATGTAGATTGGACAACCACTGAGAAGCGCCCAATGGTGTCGCAAAGCCACTATCCTGAGGTGTTTTTTATTCTGGAAGTGCGCCTGGGTAATACTTATGATGGGGTATTAAGCTAAAAAATAAAACAGAACAAAACAAAACAAAAAAAAAACAACAGGAGAGAATATATTCTGTGCACATTATAATCACAACTATGTAGGAAGCTGTGGTGTGTGAAGTAAAACGCGGGAAAGAACTGAGTTTTGTTAGGGTGGCATGGTTTTTAAAGACTGTCCTTTAATTACCTTGCTACAATCCTTTTAAGGTTGCATATTCTACTCAGTCCAAGGAAGCCCTGTAGGCATGTGCATACCTGCGCTCTCCCAAGGAAAACAGGAACAACGTAAAGGGACACAAATGCAAAAACATGAAGCGTTCCCCACCCCACCTAGAACTGGAAAAAACAGAGAGACTGAGCAGCCATCGCAACAGGGAACAAAGGAAAAGATGCCAAGGGCCAAGCAAATTCATTCAAGATAACAATGCTTTTCTCACACTCTTCTCAATAACAATCATCCCCCAGCCGGGTCCAGGCACACACTGGACTAGCCCAGAAAGCCTGTCTTGCACACGTGGGGACAGTGTCTCGGACCAGCTGAGAATGTGCCCAGTTCACACAGCAAGTTTTCCTACCCAAGACGCCCTTAGCTACTGAGTTAGAACTCTCCCTCCCTCCCCACTCCCTCCTGCTGAGCCAGCTCCCCTAGTCATCTTTCTGAAACAACCCTCTTTCCTCTTCCTCCCTGACCCTTCTCCCTTAGTAGGGCGTGCAGATCTCACCCAACTCGGGCAGGTCTGATATGGACTCGGACGTGGTCGCCCACAGGACGTAAATGGACGAGCACCTGCTCTGCACTCTGCGGGTGCTGGGGTGCGCAGCTGAGGGAAACAGACTGGGGGTGCTGCAGACCAGCGGGGGACACACACTCCAGCAGGCTACTGTGGTGTGTTCCGAGAGCACCACGCTGGAACCCACCACCCCAGCTTCTTGACCAACTGGCGTCTGAGCCAGAAAAGGGGGAGGATGGGTTGGGATTAGTCAGGTGGATGGTGCACGTCAGGAAATAATCCCCACAGAGCACCAAGGGAAACAAAATACAGAGAAGACAGAGGTAAAACAAAACGCAGAGCATTTCAGAAGCAGAGCAACCTGCGGAGCTGGCACACGGGGACAACCATCAGGACCATCTACCTGGAACATTCTCATCTGGGGAGACCTGGGTGCTTTGTTTCTCAAGGAACAATTACTCATGATGTCAAAATGCAACACTAGGTTTTCGGATCGCATGTAAACAATGGATAAGTACATCTAAATTCATTGTTGTTAGGCAAATTACCAATGTAATCATATAAATGTAATTCTGTCTGTCTTCACAAATTCTGTGAGACGTGAGGCCAGTTCTCTGGATTGGAGAATACATTCCCCTTCTGCAGAATGGGATGCATTTATCTTACCCATTTGCAGATGAGAATGACAGTGTAAGACAACCACCTGGGCCGGTGGCTGGCACAGAGGAGGCAGCCATTACATGGTAGCTACTCTCCATGGGAGAGTTAGCAAGCCCAATTGATGTCACTCTCATTTTACAGGCAAGAAGAAGGAAGAGCTGTTCTTTCATCCGCCTCACACTTGGTTCCTGATCCTGATTGGCTGTTCGAATGCAGGTAACCCCCATAAAGCACGGTTGTTAGGTTCCTAAAAATTCCATGTTAGATGAATCTGTGTTATACAAAACAAAGACCTGGTACAAAAAAAAGGGGGTTTGGTTCCAAAAATTGTTTACATATACTATTATATTTTTTATAATTGAGAAATATCTTCATTAAAACAATTTTCAACAAAATATAACATATTACTATGTATTAAGTAACATTTTCTTCATCATCACTACTAAACACCATTGAGGTTGTTTTGCTTTTTGACAAGATATCTTCATCCTCTGAACTTTCTTCAGTATTATCTTGACTTGTGTCCTGTTTTGCAAAAAAATCTGTTATTTTAGGTAACTTTCTTTTAGCTGAGAGAGCTTCATAAATTTCCTTAATTTAACATGTAATTTTTTTTCTCTTAAAAGTTCTTATCGTGCTCCATGTTGTTCAGGGATTTCTCTAATTCTCAAACCATGCTATAGTGAAATCGTGTTCTAGGATGCTGTATTGTACGAGGGTTTCCTCCAATTTTTGAACCGTGTTGGAGCGAAACTGCATTTTGGAAGTTCTGTGTTATATGGGGGTTGCCTGTATATGATAATTTTACTAACAGCAAAGTTCAACTGTGCTAATGATTCAAAAGCCTTCTTGTTTTCCCATTGCTTCATATCCATTCATTCATACCCACCGACAGAAGAACGGGTGGTGTGGATCAATGGCCAGGTCAGAACAGAAGGCTTGATCCATTCAGGATAAGGCCTCTTGGGACAGTTAGGATATTACTAACCCTAAGAGAGGGTGTCACAAAAGTTCATTCACCACTAGCCATCCATCTGGCTTCTAAGTGGCTTACTGTAGAGCTGATTAGTTCTATAGCAAGAGGTTTGGGGACACTGGAGAGTGCCTGACTGCCATGAATTTATCTGGGAAAGCATCTTTCTGAAATAGTTAATTGAACTATCTTATAAAACCAAGACCGTATTTAACTTTACAACTTTCCACAATATGTTTCTGAGGGGCTCTTGCTGAGCATTAGTGAATGATGCTGCTACCATTCTCAGATGGTGGGTGGTAGTTGTGGGGGAATGAGTCTCATTAACTCTCAAGTATAAAAATAAATTGATCACCATTCCATTGGAAGAAAAATGGGTTTTTATCCCTCTCTAGAAGAAAACCAATTTTCAAAAAACCAACGTAGTCTGGACTGCTGTGGCACTCCTTTCCATAAAGAAAAACAATTTATATTTTGTCTTTGAAAAATATAGCTAGTATCAGGTGATATCAAATTAATCTAGTTATAAGAGGCAAATTACATTTCCATTATTAATAGACTTGGTTCATGATAGGCATTTTAGAAAGTGCATGGGGTCAACACAAGTGATGTTTCATTCAGAAAACAAATATCAAAGATTAGATTGGAAAACATTTTATATGCCAATTCTGGATTCCACAAGAAATGGAATAACTAAAACTTGACAGTTCTGAAAGTGTCTTCATTGCACTCCTTTGCTTTATACACTTCAACATAATCCCAAAATTAGAGCTGGGAGGAGAAGAAGTTGGAATGCCTATCATTCTGAGGGCGGTGTTGAGGAAGGAGAGCATTAAAACCTCACCATGACTAAATGCTTTTAAAACTAGGTATTTGGGAGTGTTAGCTGGTGGGTCATTGGATGGGTACCAGCCTGCAAACCCAAAGGTCGCTGGTTCGATTCCCAGCCAGGTCACATACCCAGGTTGCAAGCCAGGTCTCCAGCCAGGTCTCCAGCCAGGTCCATGGCTGGAGGCAGGTGAAAGGAAACCACACACTGATGCTTCTCTCCTTCTCTGCCCCCTCCCTTACCCTTTCTCTAAAAATAATGCATAAAATCTTTTTTCAAAATAAATAAATAATTTTTAAAACCTAGGTATTTGGGCTTCCTAACCAAAGTCCCTGCTCTGTCGGGCCCCCATTTTCCATGCCAGACCTCGTGCCTTCACCCAAAAGTTAAGTGTTTCCATTTCCTTTACATCAGCCCTCAAAATCTGACAAGGCTTTTCTTCCTCTATTCATTCCTCCCTCTTTCCCAAAGATTCTCTTTTACCCTCCCGTGTATACTCCAGAGTATCAGGAAAGGATAAGTATTCTTTTCGAACTACAAATAAGTAACCTAGTATATTTGCATGTGTTACTAGACTCAGTCTTTTTTTAAATCCTTTTTTTATTGATTGATTTTCTAAGAGAGAGGGAGAAACACTGATTTAATGTTCCATTTATTTATGCATTTGTTGGTTGCTTCTTATACATGCCCTGCCCAGGGAATTGAACCCACAACCTTGGCACAGGGGGACAACACTCTAACCAACTGAGCTGCCTGGCTAAGGCCACTGGATTCAGTCTTTATTTTCCCCTAAAGGGCTCACATTATAGGCAAACCTATAGCTGTACACTCCTTACCATGTCACACAGAGCAAAGCAAAATTAAGAGAGATTATCAATTCTTGGTAGGAATCCATTTCAGGAAGCAATTTTTGGCAGATGTTATCACTGATTTTCTCTTACTACGGACACCTCTGATGCCCTGGTGTTTTTAGGCTGGCACAGCCTCCGCAGATGATGGGTCGTAACACAAAACATATGAGGACTTTGCTTCTTGATACCTGAATTTCTAAGGCCCAACTTATTTTATTTTCTTCATGTGCTTTTCAGACATGTTGCCTTTTTTGCCCCCCAGAGTCTTTTCAGCTGGCTTTTTAATAATATGGTACATATAGCCCAAGGAATACTGCCTTCTAGGGAAACGTTACATATTTGAACCTAATGTCAACAAGACTGAACAAATTGCTAACCTCTCAAACAGTTTTACAATAGGCCAATGGCCATTTTCTCTTAGATTTCTGCCTAGGTTCTTATAATTACTAGGTAATTACCTCTCCTAGTCACTTTCTTTTGACAACTTAGTTCTAGCCTCTGGGATTTTAACATCTAATTGATCTGTCTGCTAGATTGTGGATTCTTGAATCTTTCTGACTTCAGCAAAGCCAGACAGACAAAGGGATTAAAAACATTTTAGGTACCTCTGTCCTCCAGAGCCCGCCTGAAAGGAATAACAGAAGTACCAGACTCTGGCCCTTCATTAGTCATTCTTCACAAACCTAGTAACTTCACTCAGTGAAGTTACTTTGGTGATCGGAACAGAACTCAGCAGAATCATTGCACTCAATAAATGTCTAGTAACAATGGTGAAGAGTTAGATGAACTATATTTAAAATATTTCCCCCTAATTCCCCTCCTAAATCTGGCTTCCATCTTTGGCTCTTTATGGTACCCAATGATCTCCATTCAGCCAAGTTCAAAGGCATTTTCTCCGTCCTTATCTGCCTTGATCTTTCTGATGTATGGTACACAGCTTTTCCTACCTGCCCCTTTGAAGACTTCTGGCTTCAGTTTCTGAGACATTTCTATTGTTTTTTATTTTTCTCCAGCACCACCCAAATCTCTTCCCCTATTCCTCACATCTATGATTTTCTTTTTTCCTTACACCTTTAGAGTCACTTTCCTTCCAACATGCCTTTGATAAATTACCATTTTCCTGTGCTTTCCTGCTGTTTTTACTCTACACAGAATCTTTTGTTTCTACTAAGTTATGTAAGTGAATAGAGATACTTCTCTACTAACGTTGACTTTTTTTTTTTTACCCAGTTCTAGACACATCAAGGACACATGAGAACTCAAATATACAGTTCCAATATAGCACTAATGCAGTACACAGATATCTCATTGTTGCTTTTGGGGGGCTCATCATCACTTCCAAAGTCACTTCCTTCCTTGGAAAAGCCTCACTGGATCACTCCATCTCAAATGATCTACCCCTTCATCGGCTTGATTTTTTTTTTTTTTTTTTTTTTTTCGCAGCATCTATCACTGCCTTCATTACAGTATGCATTTATTTCCACATTGCTGGAAGGCGCCACCCAAAGGTACGCTGCCTGAGGGCAAGAACTCTTTTTTTTTTTGGCTTGCTTCCATAGAGCCAGCACAGAAGAGAGTCTGGTGTGGAGTGAGCACCAGGTAAATATCTGAGTGGGTTAATGAGTGGGCGAGCAACCAATTAATTCACCAATCGTTCAGGATCTTTCCTCAGAACCATAGAGTCATCCTGACTTCTTACTGTCTCAATGCTCCAGCCCCGTGATTTCCAACCAGTGAGCTGTAAGAACTTTCAAAACATGCGGTCCCAACTTAGTCGGGGGCACTGACCTCATTGTCTTTAGACTGTCAAATTAAAAATGACTACAGCCAACGCAATAGCCATCGGTGAGAATGCCCTGTCTTAAACCACAAATATATAGGTCACGTAATAGATTTGCATCTTATTGATCGCATCGCATAATTACGCTGAATCTGATTGGTTCATTCTTGGTACCAGCAATCCTTTTACGCAAGTATAGGCACCTGAGTTTCTTTTTTAAAGTCACTGTGGAGCAGAAAGGGTAGGTAATTAGTATATCTATTTTTTCTAAATCAATCAAAATGATACTTTTTGTCAGATCAGCAAAAAAATATATATTTTGATGTGCCATAGAATTTCAGTAATTCATTTTTGTGTGCCATGAGATGAGAAATGTTGATCTGTTGTTGCCCTGGTCTTTATCTTTTTATATTAGGTAAGGGTCGGCTGATACAGTCCATAAGCACAAGAATGGTAAACAACTATTTCTCACTTACAGTTTGAGTGGAATGTCTCCAGCCGGCCAGCAGACAGCTCCACTCTTCGACTTCGCTTAGGGAGCTGGTCCATCCTACCTCAATGCTCCCCATCCCCACCACAAATCCTCCATCTGCCCGGTTGAGGCTGAACCTCCCTGCCCTCTGGCCAGTTGGAAGGGAAAGATGGCGACCAAAGCACATGTTCAACCCGAGGGTAATGCATGTTATTTCCGTGCAGGTTCCCCAGGCAAGGATGTGCTCATGTGGCCAACTCACAGCTAGAGGAAACTGAGCTACACGGCCTATCCGGATACTTACGAAGAACAAGAAAACAAGTTGGCAGGGACAACTGCCTATCTCCTCCACACCAGTCAGATTGTCTCGGGACCAAATCCCTCCTTTCTCTCCATGCCAATTCTGAAAAGGGCAGTCCCCTGCCTGAGTCACCATGATCTTTGACTTGTTATTTTTTCCAGCCTTCAGTCTTGCATCTCACAAGCTGAGCTCATTCCAGAAGCCAAGCAATTTTTCCAAATTATAACTGTCACTTCTAATTCCTTGCCTCAGAATGCTGTGGCTAGCAATTCTCACCTCTGTCAATTATGAATTATTTGTTAGGATTTCAGTGCCTCTCACTCCCCCCTGCCACTGTGCAAGGATAATGGATGAAAGGGTCTCTGGGAGACAGAGGAGCCCAGCCCATTCTACCGACACCAGCCCACAGTTGCATGTCTGTCTCGCTGAGAGGTTTTCAGAAAAGCCTTAAATTTTCAGTTACATAACAACACAATTCAGTCTGTCCTTCAAGGCCATGGATAAAGTGATTTGCAGATCAGCGTTTGGCGATGAAATTAAAAAGTCACAAAATAAAACTATAACCTGGACTTAACTTAAAAACAGACCTGTATCTCTGGGGCAGCGACTTCCATCCGGTGCCCTGAAATAACTTTTAAAACATGGAACACCTGAGGGGTCTGACCTCTTCATTAACAAAAGAGGGGCCTGACCTCTTTTCCCTTAGATGTCACATCAAAAGATGACAGCACGACCTTCGCCATCCAGGGTGAATGGGTCAAAACTGGACCAATTTTTTTGGTCAACTCAGAAAATAAAATATTTTTTGATATACCACAGAATTTTAGTGATTAGTTATGGGTGCCATGAGATTCAAAAGGTTAAAAACTGCTTCTCTAGAGCATCAAGTATGCAATTGAAGACCCTGAAGCAACACTTTCTCTATAATCCTTCTGTGAAAGCCCATTTTTCAGGCATGTGTTCTGGGGACCTTCAAGGAGGTGTCCTTGCAACCTTTTCAGGGGGGCACCTATGAGGTCAAAACTCTTTTTCTAGTAATGCTAAGACATTATTTATCTTTATTTCCATTCTCTTGCAAGTGGACATGGAGTTTTCTAGAATCTACAGGATGCACGATATTGCCATAAGGAAGTGGATGTGAGAATTAGGATATCTTCTGTGAAGCCAGGTATTTTTAATTACTTGAAAAAAAAAAAAGGAAGGAAGGAAAAAACTATGCCACTCTTTTCACTTCATTTTTTTGTTTTGTAATCTACTGTTAATTTATCATTAAAAAGTCACATTTTTCATTAAAAAGTCAGTAATGTTAACATGTAGAGTATTATTAGGTATGACTCACAAATCTTTCAAAATCCTCATTTGTAATTTATCAAACAGTAAATACTGATAGAGGTAACACATAAACCAAAGCTTTTTGAGATCTTTTCAAAAGATTTTCAAAGAGTGTAAAGGGCCCTGAAGTGAAGTCTGAGCGCCCCTGTTTTTAGAAGTGAGTACAGCTGAGCTATTTCACAACCCCTCCCCCCTTTTCCATCCAGCATCGCCCTCCATTCTGAAAGGCAGGAGAAAAGACATCAACGACCATATCTGTAACACGGTTTCCTACCTCTGACCCACCCAAGACCTCCCTGAAATCTTCGGGGACAAAGTTTTGCTTCTTGGATGTTCTGTCTTTCCCAGAGGCAAGACAGACATGCGACGTGTGCGTTGTGCTGAGAAGCAGGTACAGAGGTCATCAGGATGACGACCTGGCTGGTGCTCCTAGGTACCTAATGACTGCCTAGTGCTTCCGGGGGGAAGTGCTGTGTCAGGGCAGAACCAACCCCCAGGCAGCTCTTCCTCCGGGGCACACAGCCTGTTCTTTCCTATTCCCAATAAAAAGATTTGAAGTAGTCTTCTTCTGGATGTGGCTCTAGGAGGGTCCCACTTCAGTAGCGGGAAGGGCGTTCCTGCTGGGCAGCGCCCAGCACTGAGGCTCGGGGCCCACCCCAGGCCTGCAGCCGCGCTCCAGAGCGGGTCCCACACCCCAGCGTTGGCCATGGCCAACGGCTGCCGCGACACACGGGACAGATGCACACGGTAATCGACATGGGTGATTTCATAGAGTCCATCACCACTACACAATGGAAACAAATAAACGAAGCCTCACCCAAATTCCGGTCAATAATTCAGCAGAAACAACCTCCTACGTGGCGAGCAGGGAGTCAGCACCAGCTTGGGTCCTAGCTGTCCTACCTGCCTGGTAGGAACAGTGGCCTGAATGATCAGTGAACTACCTCAGGGTCACTCCTGCAATTCTAAAAGGTAGAGGAAATCATTTCAGGCTTTTTCATTTTCTTTTCTTTCTCTCTTTCTTTCTTTCTTTCTTTCTTTCTTTCTTTCTTTCTTTCTTTCTTTCTTCTTTCTTTCTTTCTTTCTTTCTTTCTTTCTTTCTTTCTTTCTTTTCTTTTCCTTTCTTCTTTCTTTCTTTGGTCTACAATGTATTTGCTTTTAAAGTCAATTCTAATCGCACCACTTCATAAGCTCCTTTTCACCTGGGAGACCGAACACAGTCTCTTGGCCTACATGTGATTGAAGTTATTTCTTAGGTCATTTTTGGCCTTGGAATACTTGCTATAAAGACATTGCTGGGTGAAATGTCCCCAAGCCCCTTTCATGCCCAACACGTGAGGACATTTCCCATTAACATTGATGCGACTTATGAATCCATTGATGGGATAATAGAACGAAAAGGTGAGTTTTTATTGGTGACATACAATCCTTCATGCAAGGGTTCAACTTCTGGTGAAGAGGCAGAAATCTGGCGATGCAAGAAATGCAAGAGTGGGTAGGTCTTTGAAGTTGTAAAGACTTCAAGGGTGCATCATAGCCGTAAAATGTGAAATGTACTTTGATACCAAAACACTTATAAGTAGTAATCTCTAAAACATTTCTATATAGTACTAAAGAGAGTCAATGATCTCAGAGCTCACTAAGCATTTTCATCTCCAGAAACTGATATCCGTGTTTAGACATCAGCATTCATTGTTAGTGAAAGCACGTTACCGCATTTTAAAAATAAATTCAGTCATTTTGTTTGATGAATTAAATCTTAAATCTTATTTAGGTTGCCAGGCTATTTTTATTTCAAGTGTTTTGTCTTGAGAATGGACCTCTCATAACACAAGTTCTTAGATTACTGATATAAAATTTTGAATAACTATCAGTTATAGTCTCTGAGTTTAAAATGACATTTTTACTATTTTTCCCTTTATTGCTTACAAGATACTGTTTCAAAGTATGTATGCTTTTTCAGAAATCTTTTTTCCCTATTTCTTCCTAGTCCTACCCCCCGCCCCAAATCAGATACACCTTTGCCTTTGCTAAACTTATTTTTTAAAGTAAACCTCCTGCATGTAATTTTAAAAATAGTTATCCTAATAAGTAATTAATGAAAGTTTTAAGATGAGAGATGTTTTTACCTAGGTGTAGGCATTTTTTAATGAAGGAAAAGAAAAGGTATTTAAAAGTAATTGAGAACCTATGTGATTTAAATGATCATAATAATTGCAGATTAGAACTTGCACAATTTGCCAATCATTTCTGTACATGGAACAACTGTCTGATATTACAGGACTGTGAGAAAGTAGATATAACATGTTGAAGACCTATTACTTTAAAAGCTATTGGGAAAAGTAAATCTTCATAGTCCTGAAAAGTGAATTCCCACCCTATTTGACTTTATCATATTCAGAGGCCTGTCTAGCATTACCTCCATATACCTGCTGGTTTAACAAGTTTCAAACAACACTTTGTATTTGTGACAGGTCAAAATAAACAGCAACCCTTACCCATGAGAAAAAAGAAAAGTCCGTGCCCGAGTTACAGTGAAGGATTATTTTCTGGAGAAAGAAATGTTGTACTTTCTTCTTTTTTCCCCTCTCTTTCAGAAACCCTGCCACAGCAGGAGACTTGGGTTGGGTCTGGTTTTGTCTTTCTTCACCTGACAGCCCACAGCCCTGAGGCAGACCCTGCCAGGGAAAAGCCCTACGGGCAGGTCTGGGGGTCTCCACGCTGGGTGTTTGCATCACCACCACGCTAAGCACATAACCAACTGCTCACGTTTTGGGTTTGCTTCCAAGAGGCGTATTATCCTGTCCACCAAGGACACGCTCACACGCGCACATCCAATGTTGTTTGCACACAGGAAGAGTGAAAAACAAGAATCCTGGAACGCTCCTGCTTTTCTGAGACAACACAAAGTGTCCATAGGGAAGGACCCAAATTATCAATTAACTTCATTTCACTCAATTCATTTGAAATGCCAGCCACACAATCCTTGATGATAAATGCCCAACCTCGGCTATGGGTCCTGGCGGAAAGGGCTTTGCAAGTTCTGTGCCGATGGCCCCCTTGCTCGCAGAGGGGTGGGAGCCCGCTGGGGAGTCAGGGTGGGGGGCACCCACGCTCAGCCGAGAGCGGGGCCCAGGAAAACACTGCCCCCCATTTCGTGCAGTAATAAGCTACCCCCACCTCCCTGTCCGGGAGCCCAGAGCCAAGGCGCACATCCTGCCCGAGGTGGTGACGCCTCTTTCTCGGCACAGGGAGGTGGGGGTAGCTTATTACTGCACGAAATGTTTTTATTGATCGCCCTGGAGTCGGAGCCCACTGACCTCGCGAACCATTAGTGGCTCAAGTGAAGAGCAGCGTTTCCAGGCCGCGAGCGGGGACGCGGCACCGGTCCGGGACCCTCGCCCTGGCCGTGCCCACCGCCGGCACCTCGGGCGGGAATCGAGAGCGCGCGGTCCCGCAGGGTCCCCGCAGGCCGGCGGGCCCCTCCGGCGGCGGTGGCCGCAGCGCGCGCCTCGGTGACCGGCGGGTCCCCAGGAAACAATAAAGCGAGCTGTAAAGCCTCAGGTGCTGTGTTTGTTGTGCCGCCCGCGCGGCCGGGCGGGAGCGCCTCTTCGGCTGATTCCGGGAGCAGATAAGGAGCCGCCGAGCCCCCGCTCCGTCTAGACTCACGACCTCACAAGTCAAGCGCCTTGTTTGGATTAGCCCTCCAGATCGGCCAGCCCGATCAGCTGCCGGCAGAGGAGGGCCCGCCAACACCCCTTCTTCCTCTCCCGGACCGCGACCGTCCAAGGGGGCCACGGGGCTGGTTAGACCAAGGTGGGGTCCCCTGGCCCAGCACCCGCCCCCAAACCTGCTACTCCCAGGCGCTGCGGGGTCCGCTGGGCGCAGGACATGTAGCAGAGGGGGCCGCTAGGCCGACTGGCAAAAATAAGTTGCCAACTCCACCAGATCCTCCAACACCGTCACCCTGGAAAGAACGGGCAGCACTTCGGGTCAGGAGGATGGGAAGAGGGACGCGGGCCGGAAGGGACCTCTGGGGACTGTCCTCTCGGGCAGGTCACTGCGCCCTTTTCCCCCACCTGGCGAAAAGCAACCTTACCCCCCCTCCCCCAAATCTAGGGAGAAAATGATTGTCTCTCAAGAACGCTTTGGGTACCACGGCTTAGCACCTTTTTTTTTTTTTGCAAGAGGGCCCAGCAAGCAGAAAGATTGGCAACATACATTTTCAAGAATAAGATCAAATAAAAGGAAGGCTGTAGTCTGACGTACAGCTCAGGGGAAGAGACCGGCTTCTCCAAGGCCCAGAAAGTGGCCCGTGGGAGCCGACAGCTTCAGCGCCGTAGGAAGGCAGGGAGGTGAGGGCGCCCAGGCTCGCAGCAAATGCGCCGCCGCCCCCGCCCGCCCCTCCCCCACCCGCTCCCTGTGAACCGGCTTCAGATCCCGGGGAGGTGTGGAGAGATCCCCCATCAGGCCTGGGGACAGGGTAAGCTGTGAAGTTTACGTTTGTGGCGCCTGAGCTCCCACAGCCATTCAGGGCCTTGCTCCGTTATCAAGAAAACAACAATCAGAAGGGATCAATAAACAGAATGGCGGCCTGCCCCTGAATTCACCACTTGCGTTTGGGTTTAAAAACACCGGACTCACAGCGTACAAGTTCATTTGTTTTTTTATTTATCTTTTTATTGTACATAGCGAACGAGAAATTCGAGATTTGGGGTCACTTTTTTTTTTAAAGGAACACTTTTCCAAGAAAGGCACAAAAATCGTCCCTTCCCCCTTCCTCCCAACCCCCAAAGGAAAGTTGACTTGCCTTCTGATGTCATCTTGAACTGTTGGCCAGCGGAGAGGAAGGGAACCTTAATGAACAGAGCCCAAGCATAATTTGGATTCGAATTCTCCTTTACAAAAGTTGACTGCGCTGAACTTTGCAAAGAAGAAAACAAGTACTTGCTGCTTAGTTTACTTACATGAGGGGTGAGATTAGAAACTCTAACCAGCTGGGTTCCATCCCAACTTAGATCCTCTGGTGGTTTGGATGAGTTTTGGATGAGTTTTAACTTGTTTTTCCTTCTTCTTTTTCAAGAAAAAAGAAAAGGCTAAGTAAATCCACATGACACTTACAAGATATTTCAATGAGAAAGCTCTTATAGCTTAAAAATCAAGGTGCTAGGCAGTGGATAAAGCACCGGCCTGCAAACCCAAAGGTCGCTGGTTCAATTCCCAGCCAGGGCACACAACCAGGTTGCAAGCCAGGTCTCCAGCCAGGTCCCCAGCTGGAGGCAGGTGAGAAGCAACCATGCATTGATGTCTCTCTCCTGCTCTGCCTCTCTCCCCTCCCCACTCTCTGAAAATAATAAATATCTTTAAAAAAAAAAAAATCAAGGTGCTAGGGAAATGCAAAGTACTTCTAGGTACCTTAAAAGCACACTGTTTTTTTGGGCTGGAAGTCAAAAGGATAAGACAGACCAGAAAACAGGTCATTCCAGTCACTTTATCAACCAGGGTGAACAGAGGCACAGCAGCAGCACAAAGTCCCCTCTCGCCACTGAAGTCCACAAAAGTTGCGAAGTGGCATGGAGACACACACACCCTTAGAGACTCCCCAATAAGCAGAAATGTCATCTCAATGAAGATAAAATATCATCAAATGTAAGATTCTAATTAGAAAGGACTTCAATAGTTTAAAGGAAAAAATATAGATCCCTGTAATGGAAAAGAGACAGTGGACTGAAATGAAGGTTACAGCTCTGGAACAATAGAGGGGAAGGGGGGAACCTCATCCTCCCTAAGACTATAGGTATTAATGTGGATTCTGATTTAAGGGGGCCATGCTGGAGGTTTTCAATCATCCTAAGTTTTAGCTCCCAGAAGCTGGAAGACATCAGCTATCATGGCCAGAAGGAAGAATTCAGAGTCATAGGGGGAGAAAGGATCAAAGATAATAGCAAACAGGAGAAAGTTCATTAGAACTCCCAGCTCAAAACTCTGTCTCCAGAGGCGCGCAGGGAAAGGGGGTGCACCCAGGAAGGAGGGGGTTTGCCAACAAGAAGACAGTTCAGCTGCACATGGCTGTAGAGCACATGCTGAGGAGCCTAGGAAGGAGCGCACCCTTCGCGTCAATAACACAAGAACTAGAGCACTTGGGACCCATCCATCCGCTCCCAGCCACCCTGCAACAAATACCTTGAATCTAGCAAGTGAAACCAAATCACTCATCGCGACCCTCCCAAATTACTGTACTTCGAGGTAAGCTGTGGACTTAGGAATAGACTGACGTCTCTCTATGGAAAAGTCACCACCTCCACGGCCCGGCCCTAATCTTGGAAATAAACGTCAAGATGATAAAGCATCGCAAAGATGTGGGCCTCACTTAAGCCCCTCCATTGCATTCAAGCCCTGAATAAAGTGTTTTTCTTCTCTCTCTCTCTCTCTCTCTCTCTCTCTCTCTCTCCAGCTCCAGGTCCTCAGTTGTCCCATGGGTCCACCAGAGGCTATGGCCAGGGCTCCGCCCACCCGCAGCCGGGGCGACCTGGTGACCAGGTATTCACGACGGACCTGCCACCCCTACACTGAGTAGTCAGCCGTCCCAGGTGCCTCCTGAGGAAACCCGACGGTCGGAAAGGGCGGACCAACAGAGATTGTGAATGGGAAGCTGCAAGAGCCAAGTCCAGTGCCAGACCCAGAAGAGGAGGAAAAGACACGGCGAGGCCGGGAAGGGCGCGGGGTCTTCCCCGGAGAGGACCTGCGCGAGATGAGAGGCAACCCCAGTTTTCCTCGACAGACCACAAGCCGTCATTACCGCGGGCCAAATTATCACCCGGCGGTCAAGAATTAGACACAACAAAGTAATCCACGAGCCTGTCCAACGCGCTGTAACATTTGCAATGCGAAGTTTGTTTTCTCTCTGCCCCCACGTGAGAGCCGTAATTAACCCGTTCGGCAGCCCCACGCGAACAAAAGCCTAATTGAGCCTCACTCCCCTGACGCGCGCGGGCCCGGGGAGGGGGCGGCACCCTGGGGGCTGGGAGCCGGCGGGTCTCCCCAGCTCCCTGGCACGGGTCCCGGCGGCCTAGCCACAGACACGGATATGGGTACCTTAGCCTTCGTATTTATTACGAGTCGTCAGGTATTTAAAACGGCCTGACACTCTCCCTACACATGAACCCAGTTTCTAAAGAGTCCAAGGACTACAGGTGGGGGGCGAGGGGTGGACGAGCAGGTGGGGCCTCAAATCCTAAGTCCACACCCGCCAACGAGGGCGTTTGGAGAAGCCTGGTTGGGGCAGGCAGGCGGGGCGCACAAGGCTTGGGGGGTGGGAGGTATCCAAGGACAAGTCCAAGCGGCCTGGCCTGCGGAGCCGGCCATTGGGCCCCCACCCCTAAGAGGCGGCTCCCCGGTGGAGCCCCCACCTCACGCTCAGACCCAGCCAGTCACCCCTCCAAGGTTTTTAGAGCGGTCACTGGGGGCAGAAGGCAGGGGTGGGGGTCCGGGTTCGGGGGAGGGGTAGGCAAGAAGATGCCCAGGCTGAGAGATCTGGGAGTTGCTGAGAAAACTCTTTTTCTCCAGGCCTGGGCTTCCTGCGCGAATCAGGCAGCCTTTCTCAACCGGCTGACAGCGGCCACTGGTAAATAATGGTCATACCTCACTGGCTGGGCAGAAAGCCTCTCTTTTAGCACGAGTTTACACTTGAAATATGGGTCATTTCAACAGTCCTAAGCAGGAGGCTTTGGTAGAAAGCAAGCACTTACTCTAAGAAAATAAAATAGTGGCTCAGAATCCAAACCCATTTGAAGCGGGAGCCTCTTCCTAGTTGGGGTGGGGTAGGGGGGTAGGGTAAGAAAACAAGACGGGAGGATGGAAAGGTGGGTTGCAGGCTGAAGGACTAGGTCCTGTTTTCCAAAATCAGCCACAGTATTGCAGCTGAGCGGGGACCCACTACCTGCCCTGCAAACTTGCCAGCTCCACATTCACTCTTTGCAGAGAAACGTCACCCACGGTCAGTTCACCCCGTTCATTTGCAGGACTCAATTTCAGACATGTTAACGGCTTACTTGTAAACATATAAAAGAGGGACCCTGGATCATTGCATTTATTTATTTATCTATGCCAAACATTTATTAGTGAAATAGGCCTGGAGAGACCATCCTACATATGGCGCTTTGATTTCACATATTTTAAGAAAAAAAAAAATGACAAAACACATAGAATTAAGACATAGAATTCAAAAACCACGGTACAACCTTTATCTTCTTTTTTCTTTTTTTACTTCAGCAAACAAAAAAAAAATGTCAAATGACATGAAAAGTGGCAAGTCTTCCGACAATAAATAATAAATTATTTATAATTTTTGCAATGCAAGAGCAAACAAAAAAAAAAAAAAAAAGGTTTCCTTTTTTTTTTTTCCTCTTTATTTCCAGAGAGAGAAAACAGTCATTTTTAACCAATAACTATACACATCTTTGGGGGAAAAGTTCTTGGACAGACACAAGTCAAACACAATCCCGAGAGAGACGCTTGTGACAAAATAGAGGTAACCTTGTTGCAATCCTTGATAAATTGGTTTTTAAATCTCAATTCAAAAACCTTTAAAGTCAACTCAGACTTCTTGCAAGAGGATGGATCTCAAAAAAAAAAAAAAAAAAGAGAGAGAGAGAGAGAAGAGGGGGGAGGGGTAGATGGAAAAAGGAAACCAGCTACAGGACATGCTAAGCAACCCCGGATTTCAATTAACCCCTTGTTAAAGTCAACTGAAAACACTGAAAACCAGCGCAGCTCCACCTTCCTGAAAAGGCCCTTTGCAGCCACAGGGGCCAGTGTACTCATCTGCTCATTCACAGAGCTCCTGCTCCGCACGCCAGTGACCCATACAGAAACAGCGCCATCCAGAATAGGATGATAGGATGGCCTAGGAAATCTCTAGTCCTGCTTTGCTCTAGGTGAAATGAAAATGCTTTTTTTTTTTTTTTTTTTGAGATCCTTGAATATCAATCCTCCGCGTTTTAAAAACATCTTTTTTTTTTTTTTTTTTTCTCCTTCAGTTACTCCTAAGGTCATTGGATAGCGTAGGTTGGGTTTGGGTTTTGTTGGTTGTTTGTTTTAATTCTAGTAAAATCCCATGATTGTCTTCACAGTGTTGCTACCATATTACCTTGTCATAAAACAGACTTCGTGCATTTCATGGAGCATTCATTTCTCAACTCAGTTTTCACGGACTGGGTCGTTAAATACTTTTGTTTCCGAGTTCAACGTGATAATTCCCCACCATCTCCAATAGGGGGGAAAATACATCCGAAGGAATGTTCCTCATGCCTCGATCGGACTGGCTACCATGCTGTTCGGTGTGTCTGGAAGCTGAGATGACATGGATGCCACTTCACTGCCGGTGGAATTCGAGCCCGGTCCACCTTCGGAAAAATTGACCTGCACAGAAGGTTGAGAAAGGGAAATGTAGGCTTTGAGCATATTCATAAAAGGATCATAAAGTCATACGTGCGTGCCTCTGTGTTGAGGTGGACACACAGATAGATATCCCATATAGATCATACAACTCATTATTACCAGGCTTGAAGAAAGCCTCCTACAACATGGAAAAGAATTGGAGAAGAAATCCTCTTGCTTCCCCATCGTCCAGGAGATCTGTTTTAGCTGAAACTGAATTCCCAACATTATGGTCGCATTCAATTATTTAAGAAGCAACGTGTTGTGTTTCTCTCTGGGACACGGCCTGGTGACGGGACCACGCATGCTCCACTACACGCTGCCCCGGAGCAGGTGAGCCCCGGGCTCCGGCGCTCCAAGCCCCTCTTCTTGAGTGGAGAATCCATCATACACGCTCAGAGGTGCGACACAGGACTCGGAGGAGGGTACCCAGAGCAGTGATGAACTCAGGGGCAGCACAGCGAGGGCTGTCTGTCTCCCTTGTTGGTCCTTCTGTCTGTCTCTCTCTTTCAATCAGACTCTTCCTCCCTTCCTGAAGGAGACCCCTCCATCCTCACGGCCCTGGCGTTACAAATCTCCGGCTTCTTCGGAGCTCAGAAAGTATTCTGCTGCGATTGTAAATCTCCTTCTCCACGCAGACCCTCAGCCTGCCTCCTGCTGGGTTCCCACTTCTGCAGATGGCAGCTGGCCCTCAAGTTTCAGGAGCTGCCCTGCACCCTCCCCTCCTTGCCCTCCAGGATCTAGGTCTCACTCAAATAACTCCTAAGGTTAACCTGACTAAAATACGAGTTATCGTTCCTAATTCCAGAGTCTACCTTCCTATCTACCATACTCAAGTTTCCCAGTACGACTCCTTCAGGTTTCCTAGACTGACACTTATGAACCTAAGCCCGGGCCAAGCCTTGTAAGTGCGGATGCTGGCCCGTTACCCCTGTGTTCACACGGAGGAGAAAATGCCCTCCAGGTAAATGTGAGGGTAAAGAGGTAACCTCATATATTTAATCTTATTTATCCAGACCCTTCAGCCTTTTGTGAGCGGAAGGTGAGTGCGTATTCTCATTTCTGGACGCACACCGCATTCATGCTAAACTGGTTTTCACATATTAGCTCTGATGCGTGTGGACCTCGTGTTCCTTCTGCTCCATCTCTGCCCCATGGCCTGTAACTGTGTGAGCAACTGGAGCTCCTACGCTTAAAAATGTAAGCAGTCCTGCGTGTTAGATCAAAACAGTCCCAGGAAGGGATCGAGCCACACAAATATCAATCACATGTTTGAATAACTGGATTCTTCCCTGATATATTTGAAAACTGCTCCCCGCAAATGTCTGCCGCTCACGGATAATGCCATTGATTACGCATGTCAATGTTACCACAGTTGCCTTGATTTAGGTCAAATCTACCATTCTCCAGGAGCTGAGGAGGGAGGAAATTTACTAATTGCTGATTAAAATGTCAAGGTGATCTCTCAAGTCCCTTCCAACCCTGACGTCTAAGAGGCCTGACTTCGCCAACCTGTCCCCTTCCCACGCACGCCTCTCTAGTTAGGCACCTTGAAGCTAATCCATCAAAGCCGGGCTGCCGGAAAATCTGACCTCTCTGGTCCGATGAGGAACTCTCATAAAACAAAACAAAACAAAACAAAAGACTCAAGGAGGATTATTCCACTTGCCAGCTTGCCTTCTTCTCTTCCCCTGCACCACCCTCATCTTGGCCCAACCCTGGGGCCTGGGAGGCACGACCCCATTCCCCCCGCACTCCACCCCCCCGCCCAATCTTTCATTGTGTAGCAGTTAAACCAGAAGCTCCTTTCCTCCTTTCTGGGGGAGACTCGGCCCCTCACGCTGGAGCTGACACTTACCAGTTGCTGAAAAGCAGGCTGATCTATGTCACTCTGCAAGGCGAAGTCACTCAGTACTTTCCAGGGTGGCTGGTAACTTTGCACCTCCACCGGGTTCGCCTGCAAGCCACCGTCGTGTCTCTCCGGGCTGGCAGCCACCATGGGAGTTCCTGTCATCCCCTGGATGTTCTGCGGACAGCGCCCCCACCCCCAATCCCAACATGGTAATGAGCAAACGCGCTCCCTCCATTGTCTGCGCAGGCTGCACAAATATGCCCAGGTATTATCTTATCTGTATTGTGGCCTTTGTTGACTCGGGCAATCGGCTGCGCGCACGGGATAGGAGCAGGAGTTCGGTTTTGTTTCACCGAGTTTTGTTTTTCTGCTTCTGTGGGCAGGAGGGCGAGGTCGGCTTGGATTCCAGGGAACCGAATTCTACCCTGGCTTTCCTGCTCGCAGGGCTTCTCCCTCCCAGTTCCTTCTCCCAGCCACCCCGGGCTGCAGACAGCGGAGGCAGGAGAGGCCTCCTCCCAGCCTCGGGGGGCTTCCTGGGGAGCCCCAGTGAGATTTTCTCCAGGCGGCTCGCCACACAGCCAACCCCACCCCCAGCCTCTGCACCGGCGGCTAGAGTGCTTTTAAGCACCAACCAACTTCGAAAGTGCCCTGGCCCGGGCTTGCGGCCTGCCAAGTTTAATGACAGCAGGTTTTATGGCATTTAAAATAGGGCCAAAGCAGTAAAAGCAATAGAGGGGAAAAAAAAAGGTGGGGGGCTCTTTAGGTTAATTTAACCCGAAGGCCCATGGGGCGGGTGCTGCTGCAGACAAGGGATGATAGTGAATAACAGTGCCAGGGGCCTGACATTTCTGGAGGCCTGAGCTTGACCTTCAGCAGAGGGTGCCCTTTTTCTGTGGGTCACCCTGGGGGGTGGGCTCCCCCCACCCTCAAGGTGCTGCAGGAGGCCGAGGCAGGCATGGGGCCCCCGGAGATGACCCATCCCCTGAAACTCTGGGTTTCCTAGGAGGCCAAGCAGTTGCCTGTCCTGTGTGAATGCAACCGGCCAGGGTGGGTGCACATCTGAAGGGCATGAGCCCACCCACACGTGCTGGGGTTGTGGGTGGCCCTCCAACTGCAGGAGGGTACCCCCTAAGGCCGGCCCTGCACTCCCTCTCCCTGAGGTCTGCGTAGGGTTGGGGGCCTCCTGTCAGGGCTCCTGCTCCAAGCAGCACAGAGAGGGCGCCAGCAACCCAGGCGGCCAGCCTCCCCCTGGCCTGCCCCCAGCTGCCGGTCCCGCTGGCCCCGGCCACTCACAGTTTTGTCGTTGGGCTGCTGCTGCTGGAGCTGCTTCATCATGATGCTCCGCTTCTTGTCCTTGCACCGCTTGTTCTGAAACCAGACCCGGATCACGCGGGGGCTGAGGCCCGTCATCTCCACGAGCTGCTCCTTCATGAGCGCGTCGGGCCTGGGGTTGGCGGCGTAGCAGGTCCGCAGGGTGTGCAGCTGCTTCTCGTTCAGCACGGTCCGCACGCGGGTGGTTTTCTCGGGCTGCTTGTGCACGTGGGGCCGCAGGGCCGGCTGCCGGGCGGAGATGGGCTCGGCTGCGGGGTAAGGGGCTCCGTGAGCGGGCGGGGGCTGCCCTGCCGCCCGCGGCTCCCAGACAACGGCCCCTGCTCTGCGGCCTCCACAAAGCAGGGGCAGCGGTGGCAAAAATCTCACTCTCTAATCTCAGAGGTCAAAGCTGAGGAATCCGCACCGGATCGCAGCCTCCGCCCCCGCTCTGTCAACAGAGCGACAGCAAAGGGGTGCAGGTCCGGGGCCTGTCCCGCCGCCGCTGCTCCAGGCAGGGGTGGCATCTTTCCGAGTTGCTCCTCCTCCGCCTCCCCTCTCCTCGTGCCCACACTGGGCCCAGGTTACCCCAAGTACCCCCAATCTCAGGACTCTGGGGCAGCGTCACAGAGGGTATCAGAGAAGTGACCCCGATTGCACCAGTGACCCCCTGAGACCCCACACCAGCCAGGACGGCTGCAACACTGCAGGCCAGGGACCAGAAAAATCCTGCCAGAAAGCCTTGAACTTCAGCCCCAAGGGGCCACGCCTCTCAGGGGGCTGAAGAAGTCCCTACTTTGGCCATCTTTCCTGTCCTCGATCTTTCTTAGTAAGGAAATCTCCCTGGAGGTGCCGGAAAGGGGCTGATCCCCCAAGCAAAGGGCAACTGAGGAGGAGCTGCCTGGGTGCCCTGCCAGGGCAGCTGGAAACGCTGCGCCCTGACTCAGCCCCTGTGTGCCAGGCGCGGGGTGTCTCCCCACAGCCCGGGGTCTCCCCACAAGCGAGTGCAGGTTGCACCAAACAGGAGTTGCCACCTGGGGCTTTGTCCCTAGGTGAGCAAGTCACAAGTCCCAGGGGGGGGAGGGAGGGGTGGACCGCTGAGAGCTGCCAGAAGGCAGAGGGGTTGCAGAGACGTTTTCTCAGCCAGCGCTTCGGGGGAAGTGATACTTGAAAAATGCACCAGGGCAGATCCATTCATGGCCGGAAGGCAGGATTGGAAACATTGCCTGCCTTCTCACCCCTGCCCACCCTGGCCGACCAGGGCTTCTACTCTCCTGGAGGGAGTGGGGGCGGAGGGAAGGCCCTCTGATCTGTAGGTACCAAGTCCACACCTTCCAGGACCCCCCAGGGTCAGGTCAACCCCTACGGGGTCAACTTAGTGTTCCGGCCACAGGCCCGAAGATGCAACTCTCCCCAAGTCACTTAGCATGAATGGTTTCAAGAGGCCGGCTCCCTTTAAAAGGCAATTACTGCCGATTAGCTTGCTGACAGTTTAAAATTACAGCCCCGCGCCAGGGCCTGCTGTTATCAAGACTGTATCTTTTCATGTTCATTTTCTCCCAAAGTGATAAAAAATAAATAAATTTGAAGGATGGTTTGGAGCGCGGGGCCGTTGGCGGGCGAAAGGGGACTTGGGAAGCCACTGACTGGAGGCCACCCCAGCCTGAACTTCCTTCGCACACCCGGGGCCGGAGGAAGTCCCGGCCCAGAGCTCCGCCCCTTTAATGAGGCGGCTGCCGGGCGAATACCTGGCGGGCCAATACCTGGCCTGCGAGTACCTGGCGGGCGCTGCCGCCCGGGTTCGGGCAGCCACCGCTGGAAGGCCAAGGTGAACTGAAGCACTGTTTGGGTGTGTGTGTACGTGTGTGCACAAGCGGTGTCCATTCACGCGTACCCATGCTTAGACGCACAGGCCTGCCGGGGTGCCGGGAGGTAAAGGGGACCGGGAGGGCTTTGAGCCTGGCTGCGCCAGAGCCAACGTGAAGCCGTGCAAACGGGCCCCGGGCCCTGTGCGCTTCGGTCAGCGGCCGCCACCGCCGCGCTGCTGCAGAGACGGTGGCGTGCGGGTGGGTGGCGGCCAGCGCGGGCCTCCCCCGGAGCGGTACCTGCCATCTGCAGCGGCCGGGCGGGGTGCAGGGGGCTGAGCGGGTCGCCAGCGCCCAGGCTGGCCCTCTCCACCACGTCGTGGTCGGCGCGGCAGAAGAGCCCGTCCTCCCGCAGCGCGAACTCGTCGCCCGGGATGAGCTGGCGGCTGCAGGCCACGCAGCGGAAACACTCGATGTGGTACACCTTGGAGCGGGCGCGCATCACGAAGTCGTTCTTGCTGAAGCCGATGCTGCACTTGGCGCATTTGATCCCGTACAACCTGCGCGGCCGGGAGGGCGGGAGAAAAGCACAGGGACCGGGTCACTTCGGGCGGCCGCTCTGTCGCCAGGATCCTCGGGCTTCGGGCCTCCAGGCCCGGAGCGCCGGAATCGGCCGTCTGCAGACAGGCAGGGAACCGGGGAACAGATGTGGCGGGTCTCCCTCCGCTCCCTTTCGCTCTTAACCTTTTCATTTGTCTGGAATCTGTGTCTGGGCCCTGCCTCTTACTTCTCCCAGCCTCGCTGCCGCTGTGCCGACACCTGGGCCGCGGCTCCAGGGATCAGTCACGGGTGCCCTTGCAGGTCCCCAAAGGCAGGAGTCCAGGAGGACTCCGGTAGCCCCTGGCCCTACATTTTCTAGAAATGTCTCCAAACCTGCAACCACAAGTCCTCCTTCCAAGAAAACAAGAGGCTGTCAACCACCCGGTTTGCAAACACCCAGGCACAGGCGGAACAAAATGAAAGCCAAGGTTTCCAGATCCGTCCCTGCCCAAGTCCGCTGCGACGCTACTGTGACCGGGACTAAAGGTTTATCTGCAGGCAACAACCGAACACAAAGTTTCTTTCTCGACCTCCCTTTCAGCTATTATGTCTAAAATTCGCTTCTGCTGCCTCCATCTTTTGCAAGGGGCTGGCGCATCTACCTCTGTTTCAGTCTGCTTGAGAGCCACGGCCTGCCAGGGAAAGGGTCACTTCTAAGGGCTTCCTCGCTGCTGACCTTTCCTTACCGAAGCTTTGTGGGTGTCTTTTCGCCGCAGCACCAACCTGGGCCCCCGGCCTCGCCTCGGCAACAGCAGGAGCTGGGGGGCATTCCGACAAGCAGAGTGGGAGAGGGGAGCAGACCCACACAAAGCAAGCAGGGGCACCTCGCTCCCCTGAGCGGAGAAAGGCTTTGGGGCGCTAAAGGATCTCTCTGTGCGGCTTTTATATAATGCCAAAACCACACACCCCGGCATGCGCGAGCTGAGGTCGCGGAGGGAAGAGGGCAGAAGCTGCTTCTACCCGCTGCATCGAGAATGAGGCACTGGCAGGTCGGGCGCAACTGAACAGAACACTATCTCCGCCGGAGGAAAGATACTGCCCGAGGTGCGAACTGAGCTCTCCCTCCCCAGAACCTCCAGTTCACACACCAATCAAGTAAACAATGAAAAAGGCTCATTTGTCAGAGGTTAGAAGGTAGATTCCAGCGTTTTGCCTCCCTCCGCCTCCTCCGAGCGTGATCTTCCATTTCATAGGATGAGGGCCTTACCTCAATGGTGACCAAACAATTTGGAAAACCCCTCCCCCTTCCCCGGTTCCCCGCTCCCCGGTTTCCTCCCACTCGACCCCTACTTCCATCAAAGTATTCATAAACTTTTTTTTGCACTGTTCGGTTGTATCCATCCAGATTCTACTCTCCACTCTCATGATTTTAAAATCAGAATGAAAAAATCCTGCCAAGTGAGGAGGAGAAAATTATAAGCATACAGTTAAATCTTGCCTAAGCGGTAAGTTCCCAGTTCCAGAAACGCCACAATTTACAAAGGCTATTTTTCTTATTAAGCAGCCACTAGAGAAATTTTCAAAAAATATATAATTTTGACATCTTTGAGCATACTAACTAAGGTGTTATTTCTACTGTTGGTTATTGAAACAATAAAATTTTCTTTAGAACTCCGACTGGCTTTCTTAAGCCAGAAAATGAAATTTCTGGTGTATAAACACACAGGTCAGAGAAAACTTGAGATGACCAAAGCATGAAGTATAGACTCACGATAAATGAAAAGAAAGGGGAAAAAAAGGCTCAGAAAGTTCCTTAGGTGGTTTTAGTCTTGTCAGTATAGGCAATTCGCTCATTTTATCAGTTACCAGATTTTAATGTGAGAAAGGAAGCTGTTCAATTATCTAAATATACCAATTGTTCCCGGACAGATGATGGGCAATTTGATCTGCTCTGTCTAATTCATCAGCTCAGATAAGATAAGAAAGAAAAGACAGTCAGATGTCACCAAAGGGTTAATATTTTAAAAGATTAAATTTCCCATCTTTTTGCAGAGAATATTTGGTTTAGTTTTTAAATGTTCCAGGTAGAAACCCTTAGCCTAAAAGTAAAAGTCTAGGTGTTTTTCCAAATGTATCTTTAAACACGTTTAGATCAAACTTTTATTCCACCCATTACATTGATGTCTCCACAGAACTCTAAGGTTACTAATAAAACATTGAACGAAAATAAATATATGGAAAAGAAAAAAAAAACATTGTATAATACAGTAAAAACAATCTTCTTTAAAGTTTAGAAATCCCAATTATCCATCCTTAAATTTTTTTGTTTAGTTCAGAAGGGCGAGGATAAAAGAAAAATAATTTGAGCACCACCAATTCCAAGAGCAATTAACAAGCTTCAATAACTACACAATTTATGAAAACCACTATCAAATTTTGTGAGCTTGCCCCCACCCCAAAAAAAGTGAGATGAACAGTATAGTTTAATTTTCATCATACAGGTTCAGGGTAACTTTTGCACGCTTAGACCCCACCAAGGCAAACTTTGCAAAAAGGCAAAAGGCACACCAAATAAAGAAATAAGGGGGAGACAGGGACATCTCACACAAGGAAGGAAGCGGCATATAAATGGCATACCTGATATAATCTCTTTTACAGTAGGTTTTCCCATCTCTAACAAAGCACGTACAGCTCTCGTCCAAATACTGATTACACTCCGCACATTTCAAACATGCTGCATGCCATTCCAAATCCGGAGAAACCCTCAGAATATACTGATCGTGAATCTGATTACCGCAACCGACACATAGGGAAATCAGACGTTTTTCTGTAATGAAAATAAATACATGATTGACTAACCGTTTACTTCCTACAGAGATAAACACACTTTTAGTGTCGTTCTCTCATAGGGCGTACTCTGGGAGGGTTTTTTTCCCCCCCTCCTTTCTTTCTTTTTCTTTAAAGAGTGTTGCACTTTGGGACGGTAATTGAAGTGTGCCATCAAAACCCTGACTCATTTTTAAAAGGAGGTGGAATAGATGTAAAACGCAGATTTGAATAGTCTACATTTGTAACCCTAGCACGCAATCAAACCCGTTCATTTTGCATTTTTCCCCTCCCTCCTCCCTCTTTGCCGGAACCACTGGAAAGGATTATGGATCAGTCATGTCAAAGAAAAGGTTTTGACTAGAAACGCGGGGATGTCGGTATTTTCCGTGAAGCCCGCTCTTAAATGGCACCTAGGGCTGGATATTGTTAGCGAGAGCACATATCAATACAGTTGTCACTCGTTCCCTTTTGCAAGTCTAATGCTACTTCCTATCCCCGGGTATTGTATGTGCAGGCGAACCTTTGCAACAGAATAACCTTCTCCGAGAGCTCAGGGTTCCCCGGGGGAAACCCACCACTTCGCGCCGGAAAGCGAGGGCTTCGGAGGGCACCCGGGCGGATTCAAACACAAGGTCCAGCCAGTTTTCCCGGAGATCAGAACCGACAGCCAAGCATGCAGGCGTGGCGGCAACGAGAAAAAGCCACCTTCTCACTCTCTCCCTCTGCCTCTGCAGGCAGTAACTCCGAAAAGCCCGTGGCACCCGTGCCTGCCTCGAGAGACCCCCACACAGACCAGCACACCGAGCCCCACAAGGTAAAAGAGCCTCTTACTTTTTGGTGGATCGCCCATGTCTCCCATATCTGTAAGAGGGAGTAATGTCCACAGTGAAATGGTGGTTGTACAGTTGGTGGACAGCCCACAGAGAGGATGCTGGAGCTGTGGCTACGTGGGCGACAGTGGCCCGGGGGCTGCCGGGGCTGCGCCAGCCGCTGCCGGCCGCCGCGCCCTCGCGGATCGCAGAGTCCAATGGGAGCCGGCGGAGCTGGCGGCGCGGAGGCGCTGCGGCGGCGGAGGACTCGGCGCGGCTCGGGCACCTCTCTTCCTTATCTCTTACTCAAACTTCTCTGCTCCAACTCAGCTCCATCGCCATTGGTCTGACGCAGCGCGCGGAGACGTCAGGGAGCGCCGCGCCCATTGGCTGCGGGGCGCGCGGCGCAGCTGTTCTGATTATCATATTTCAGCCGGGCGGCCGGGCGCCACTGGCCGCGCGCAGCCCGCCGAGGGTTGGGGCTCCCGGCCGCTCGTTCGCCGCCGCTCTCCCCGGCACTGGCCACCGGCGCCCGGCTCCTGGCCTCCCTCTCCTGCCGCCGCACCTCCTCCTCCCGCCCCCCCTCGCTCCTTCGGCCTCCGCCTGCGCCCTGGCCCGTCGCGCCGCGCCGCCCTGCGCTCCTGGGGTCCCTGCCGTCCGGGCTCACTTTTCTGCCGCTGGTGGCGAGTGGCTGGTGGGTAGGTCTTCCTGAAGACGAGGTCCCTCCGGGGTTCTAGCCAAGGGGCCACTCGGAATAGCCAGTTGGGCTCGGTTAGGTCTGGCACTTGGGCGCATTGCAGCTCGGAGGCGGCCGGGGAGGGTGAGCTCCCGAACTGGCTGCGCTTGGCGCGCCGGGAGCTGCCTGGGGGAAGAAGGACCAGGAATAGGACTAAGGGACCTAGAGGAATGGTTGGCTACTGCTCGCCCCATCCCCATTCTCTTAGACCCCGGATCTCCAAAAAACGCAGGGCGGATGGGGAAGGGTCCTCTGGCCTTAGCAGAAAACCAGGTTGGCGGCGCGCAGTTAAAGCAAGCGGGCTCCGCGGACGCCTCTCTTTCTTTCTGACTCTCGGGGTCCACTTTGCAGTTGAACTCTGGGGTTAGGAAGCGTGCTAACTCAAGTCCAAAACCGAACTGGGCTTCCGTTAGTTTTGAGTTTGGAAAGAGGTTATGTCCTGCCCCGTTTCTCTCTCTGCTGTTTCCCTGCCCTTTGTTTTTTTGTTTATGTTTTTAGCAAACCTGCACAATTAGTTGGTGGCATTTTGGTGACATAAGGACAGTCCCTGTGTGTCTCATGGAGATTTTTTTTTAATGCGTTAGTCTAAGGGCATGAAAGGGAGGGATCTAAGACAGAAGAACAGTGAAATACCTATTTCACGTCACCGGGTGTGCTTATCTGATCATTTTCTCTCAGAAAACACCCCGGAGAAGGAAGAAATGCTGGCTGCCACTCGCCGGTAACACTTTCCAATCCTTTCTTACATGTTCCCCCTGGTCTTAACAATCTCCCTGAAACAAAGTAGCAGCGAGGCCAAGACCGACGAAGCCCCACGCTTATCCCAAAGCTTCTAAGTAGCGTTTCCTTATCTAACGCGACTGCCAGTCCTATCTGGAAAGGCCACAAACGCAAGCAGCAGCAGAAAGGGTAATTTCGGTGTCCTGTTGCCGCTGGTAAACCCGGTGTGTTCGGAAACTCCTTTCATTGTATCTGTCCGTGATTTCCGCGCTGATAAGCGCCCGCAGCGGGCCTCAGCGGCTGGGTTTGCTCCAGGAGCAGCCAAGGTACCTTGCTGCCTGATGTAGCCGAGGGCTTTCTCAAGAGCAGCCTTTTCTTCTGTTTCCTGTTCGCTCAAGGAAGCTCGCTGGGTCGCATCCCTTTTATTTTCATTGTAAGTGATGTCAGCGTGCGTGTGTGAAATCGAAAGTTGGCTGCACAGAGGTGGATAAATGGACCAGATTTTTGGTTTTGGTTTTGGGGCATAATGTCTAGTCTCCAGCGTATTCCGTGCATGGCGCCTTTTCCAGCTGCTTTTGCCAACTTGATGCGGATAATCACACCACCAGCCAGTCTTGCCAGTCTATGGGAACATTTCCTACATAGATAACCATATCTGGGGGGTGGGGGGGTCCCCACTATAACACCAGAAAGTAAACAGAGGATTTTAACCCAGCATATTCCATCATGCCACCTTCATAGCATGTAATTTAACAATGGAAGCTGCCAGAAGCCTGATGACTTACATTTGAAATTCACAAATCACCCTAACTAGCCACCCTCCTTCAAGCCAGCCACACACTCAGTGTGGCATTGTAACTCCCCAAACGCAAAAGCCATTACAAAGAATTATTGCTGATGTGGATAGCGGCTGCGGATAGAAAAGCTGGTGTGTACAGTGGAGGAAAACCGTTAGTAATGGGCTCATCATAATGGTGAAGATGGTGTGTTTTGTCTGCTTTGGCCCACTGTTACTGTAAACAAGTATTTTCTTAACTAAGATCAAGCAGGCGATACCTCTGTCCAAGGGGAAAATCTGAGGGAACCCAGTAATGATATTTCACGACCAACGTGCACTGGAGTTGTGACTGTGGCTAATACATTTTGCATTGAAAATCAAACTTTCCCTAGCAGGCATTGTTCCACTGCACCTTGAGGTTCAAACAGGATCGCAGATTATCCTCATTTCCTTAGCTGCTATGAGCACTCAATGCATCAAATATAGCTAAAAGAGGTTTGTCATGTTTTTATAGAATATAAAAATTGGGATTAGCAATCTTCCCCCCCAGTATTTGGTCACAGGAGCGACATCTTGTGTTCAAAGGGGGGATTAGACCCTCTCTTGTCAAGAAATGGACGACTCCTTTTGACCTTTAAATATTCTGCCAGTTCAAAAATCGATCCTTCAAAACAACAGTGGTGTGACTCCCCTGGTGCGCACTGCTCTGGGAGAGAAAAAGAAGCATATGAGTAGTTATTAAGTATGGTTCCTATTCCTCCCAGGCCACCTGAATATACTAGGCAGGGTCTTTGAATAGAAAAGAGATGCTTGGATTTAATTAAGTTCCACTTGGGTCCGTGGCTTCTGCCCACGGGCACCTTCCAAAATGCAGCTATGACACCTAAAACTCCTGGTGAGCTGTCAGGCCCACGTCTTTCTGTGCTCTTGCCTTCTCTCTTTTTTTTAATTAAAAGGGAAACATTCCACATCAGACTTCATGCCAGCTACAGGTTCCTGAACAAATAGGTTCTCAAGCTACTTTTCAGAAAATCGAAACAGATTTTAATTGCCATTGGCAATGGCATCACACATTTCAGGTTTCTTTATTCCCCACCAGCCTCCGGCAGATATAAGTGAATGTTAAGTTGGTTCTTTGGGAAATTATGGGGCAGCAAGAGAGAAAGTGTTTTCCTCCCCAACTCATCAAGACTGGGAAGCAAAGGGGCTTTGGTCAGCTTCCTCTATACCACGGGTTTGTCTGGGAACTTAGTCCCAGGGACAAGAGGTTCACCTTTAGTCCGCATCGGAATCAGTTTGAAAGAGTAGAATCACCACTGGGATGCTAATTTCCAGAAGGTAGTCAGATGAGAAAAATATATAACTAAAGGATTTATTGTTTTCTGCTATCCTGAGCACGTAATTTGTGTCTGGGGGGCGGGGAGGTCAAAACGAAACAAATATTTTATTCACCTCAGGAAACAGGTATAGAATATATCCCATTCCCCCTTCTTATGTTTTACTTTTTCTATGTAATCTAATCATGTAGACAGAAGAAGACTATATAAAGCATTAGTGTCTTAAATCAAGCCTGAGAGTCAGATAAAATTATGTGTCTGAAGGGAGTCACGATTAACCATTTATACTCTACCCAGAATGGATGGTGGATGTTCAGAGCTAATTTGCCTCTCCTTCCAGTTTTATTGCTGGTGGCTTTGGAGGACGAATCAAGAAAAGCGGCGCTGTAATTTCAGAGAAAAAGAAGGCATCTTCTTTCTGTACCGCTGGGTATGAAATGATTATCTCCTTGTCTCTCCTTTTACTTTTTTTTTTTTTTTTTAAGAATAAGTCATGATAATAAAGGCGGCTGTTAACGACCGCAAACCTGTAGCTGTGCTTCTCATTTTATTGTGGGAGGCTCCTGCTGCGACAGGAGCTTTGTTGTGTGTCAATTGCTTTATTAACCAGTTAAAACAATCTAGGTGAATTAGCACGGCTTCCCTTCCGCGTGCAGGGCTTTCTGGCAGCCCTGGTGCCTTCAGGTAGCCTGTCACCAGCGTCCCCCGGGCTCCCTCCTGGGAGGCAGCGGGCGGTGCGAGGTCTGCTGCTCCGTCCCGGCCGGGGGAGAATTCCAGGCTCAGCAGCGGGGAAGCCACCGCCCGCAGGTCCTGGCCCGGAGTCTGAGCCAGCCTTTAGGATGGTGCTTTTGGAAGTATTTATTATGGCTCCACAAAAGCGGGTGGCAGCGTTAAGTGAAACGCTTTTTCCTTTCTTCTTTCTTTTTTCCCTTTTTTCCTTTTTGAAGCCCTCGGTGCCTAGGAGCAGGCCATTTTCAGGGGGCAGAGAGAGGTGTGCCGCTGGCCCCTGTCGGAGGTGGAGAGCGCAGTGTGCTAAGAAGTGCTGGCCCAGGGCCGCACAGGACCCTTCAGCTAGCAAGGCCCTTCTTAAATGTGTCCTCGTGTCCCCGGGGCTAGTTGGAGTCTGGGGAGGTGGAAAAGCTTCAGAGCCCCGTCCTGGGCCGTGGGGCTGGAAGCAGCCACATCTGCACCGCTGCTCGCAAACATCCACGGCTGACCTGAGCTCTCCCAGACCCTGGGCAAGTTAACCCCGGGGGGTTGATCAAGTGACTTTCTTTCTGCAAGAAACGACACCCGTTCTCCCACTGCCACCAGTCCGGTGGGTGCTCTGAATGGAATGGAATGCTTCCTAGCCCCCGGGGTTGGCTGGGCACCCCAGGGAAGGAGTTCCTGGGGGGAGGGGGGGAGCAGCAGAAAATTTCCAGCCAAGCGGGGAAGGGCGTGGAAGCCCGGACATTTACCAGGATGCCCCAAATAACCTTTCCTAGGTCTCCAGCTCGGCTCCAGAAACAGCTTCCTAATGGAGACCAGGGCTGGGGTGCTCCTGGGCTGGCGGCTGCTGTCAAGAGTTACAGCTCGTCTGTGAACTGAACCTGAACGGCCAGGAGCCTTTAGTGTCGTGGGCGGGGGTGGCTTTTCAGAGGAGGGGTCAGTCGTGTGCTTCCCCTACGCCATAGGGGCAGAGTCTGACAGTGGAGGAGTGGGGAGCGGGGTTCGGGGCTGGAGAAAAAGCTGTACGTCCCAGTCAGCAGCTGGGCAGTCCTCGAGGTAAGTTTTAGGGCCAATTTTTGTAGGTCCGCGTCTTCGGTGGCCCCGTGGAGGGGAAGGGGCGTTGAGCGTGTGCATTTCCAGGGACCCCCGCCGCGGCTCCTGGGTCCTCGCGGTTAGAAACACTCAGCAACTGAGTGTTTTCTCCAACTTGCCTGGAGAAGAGAACTCGCCCTGCCTCTGCGCCCGCCGGACGCCAGCTGCGAAGAGGGGCCCGGAGTGGACCCCGTGGCGGGGCACTTGATCGACTCAGCAGAGGGAGTTCCTTGCTCAAGGAGGGGTCAGCGGTGCCTGGGCTGAGCTCAACGCCCATCCCCAGGGGCCGCTCGCCGGGGCCCTGGCCCTCTTGTCCGGACACCCGTTTGGGCTGGGAGCCCTGAGGTCAAGTTTGGAGACTTGACAAGAAACCCCACTCCGCGTTTCAAGACAGGTCTGGAGAAGCTGAGCTCCCGGCATCCATCCAGGGGAAAAGGAAGCCGGAACAAAGACCGCCCCCACCCCCACCCTTCCTATTTCCAACTTGTCAGCCTTCTAGAGGACCACCCGCCACCCTCCCTGCTCTCTGGGCCATTTTCTAGTCCACCTCCTGGTGGAAGGGGGACAATGGAACACAATCTAGCCCTCACCACCCCCTGTCCCCAGATCCCCCATCTCCCGCTGGACTTAAGGGAGAAGTGGATGTCCAGGGGATCTGTGTGGGCCTAGGAGCCAGCAGGTCCTCAGCGTGAGTCTCCTGGCCACCCACGCACGCACGTGTGGGACCAGAGGTCGCAAGGCCTTGTGCACACATGGGCAGGGCGGGTGCAGATGCGAAAGCAAAGGTGCATCCGTGACGTGAGCCCTACAGGAGGAAGGGTCCCTGCGGGTCGCCAGGGACCACCTGCCCGGTGGGAGCCAGGCAGCCCCCAGGCGCCAGGAGCGCAGGAGACAGAGCACCTCCCCCGAGGCGCTCAGAGATGCAACCCTTACACTTTCCATTTGAGGTTGCCCCCTTCCCAGGCTGGGCCCCCATTCCTTCCGCCCCCCCCCCCATTAATACAGTTGTAGAAAGAATCAAGCCACCGGCTTCACTGCTTCAAACCCTGTCAGATCACCTCTGGAGGCCATCGCTGCAGGGGCTCAACTTCCTCCAGCGTCAGCGGTCCAGGACCGGGAAAGACAAGGTCCTCCCGCATCTGTCGCGGTCGCAGCCCCGGAAACGACAGCACGGTCGTCCGGTGCAGAACGTCTGTGTGCCTAACCTGATTGTTCACGTTACCCGCCCCCACCCCCCAAGAGAAAACCCCAAGTATTAGTTGGCAATTTTTCCCCAGGTTTATTTTTATTCATCTGAGTTGCAAACGTCTGAACTGGAAAACAAGGGAGAAGCCCTGCCGCTTGGAGAAACGGCTCCTGGCCTTGCTCGGCACTCGGCGGGACCGCAGGGCTGAAGAGCCGGAAGCAGCTGCCTTTGCAGACTGAAAAGGGACGCGACGGAACAAGGACCTTGTAAACCTCCGCTGTACAAAATTCGATCCCAAAACGCACAACCTAAACCATGAAGGTGTAAAGACGCCATGGTACTAGAGGCCTACATTAACTGGCTCTGTTTTGGATGATACATATCTCACACCTATATGAAAGCTATTATAGATATATACCCTGACTTTCATACTCCACTTATGTTATATGGTAGTGATAACAGCATTTTAATATTGCAAGGTGATTCCATAAAGAAAGGCTACTTCTAATACACACCCTCCTTCCAAGAAAATAATGAGCAAGTTTAAAAATAATACCCAGAGGTGCTTTCATAGAAACAGACTATCTGAAACTCCATGAGCCAAACTCCCACCAAACACCATGTTCCCAGCTAGGCGCTTTAGGGTAATACTTTCAAGAAAATGTTCATCTATTTGCACAATCTCATTTTATTTCAGTTGTGCATTTAAAATGCATATTTTTATTATTATTCTGAAGTCTCCAGTCACATCACAGGAACAAGAAATGAAACCTGAAGAAGTTCTAGGTAGTGCTTCAGAAATGACTAACTTTTGTGGTTTGATAATGTGCTTATCTTTATTTACATGTAAGTATTAACACATTAAAATTAATGTAACTAGATATCACCACTTCATAATTTACAAGACATTAACGTAAAGTAACAGAGCAAGTATCACAAACCTACTTGCTCACTGCAATGTCTAGTGTTAGGGTCTATTATCAAAATGCAGTAAAAATAGTAAGATTCAGAAGTCTAACATATACGTGGCTTTCCACTGCTATCAGTGTTCAGGCTCGTTATAAAAACATTGAACTATTGTATGATGTGCGTTCTCACTTGAACAGAGCTAAATTGATGGTTTGCCATATTTTAAGAATCCTCCCCCCACTCCCAAGAAACAGGAAACAGCCTAGAAAGATGACAGCATCTCGAACTGTAATGCTACATCAGAAATTATACTATTATCCATAACTAGCATCCGGCTGACTTTCCCTTAAAAACAGGACCCACGTTATGTTTCCCTGCAGAGTGTGCTACAATGTGCCATTTCATTTTCTTGGCCCAGTTTTAGAATTTATTACACCCTCGTCTTTTTATGAGCTGCACAAGCACCAGCGATAGTGATGGGAAGCACTGGGTATGGTTTCCCTGGCTTTGGATTCCCATACAGTGTACGAATAAAATTGAAACCATACCTTTCCGGTCTCGAAGGTGGGTTCCGTCCAATCTGCAGATGTTGATTTAGCTGTCCCAGGTGTCCCATGATGCACCTCTGCATAATCCTGTACCCCAGCCATTGTGGGTCTGCTGGCATGACTTTGGGTAGGCTGTGCCAGGGCAAATAATGTTCTTGTGAATTCTGCCAGCAGTGAGGGAAAAACGTGAGCACAGCTCTCAAAGTGGAGGAAAAGGGAAGTGGATGGAAAATCACCCTTTGGGCTGTGGTGGTGGAGAGAGACTTGAGTGGCCATGACTTTATCAGCCATCACATGAGAGAATGAAAGGAGGGGTTAAACTAAGGTGAGAAGAGGATTCAACTTTGTGAGGAGAGGGAGAAAGCTTATTGAGGGAAAGAAAAAGTGCAGTAAATGCCAAGATGACAGATTGGCAGTTACAAAATAGTCATAGGGTATGCATTACGGCACATGTAATGACTATGTATGGAGCCAGGTGGGGACTGGAAATAGCAGGAGAATCACTGTGTAAAGTATATGGTTATCTAACCACTATTCTGTACACCTGAAACCAATACAAAAATAATATTGAATGTCAACTGTAATTGAAAAGGTTTTTAAAAATGTAAATTACACCCAAATAATGGGCCTTGTGACTCAGTTCACCCTGGTAGACTGTGCAATTAAGGGTAAAACCCAGATTTTTACCATTAGTAGACAGAGACTGAGAAAACAGGTAGAGATCTGGAAAAAGTAAACTTGAGCCCTGGCCAGTGGCACAGTGGATAAGGTGCTGGCCTGCAAACCCAAAGGTCGCTGGTTCGATTCCCAGCCAGGGCACAGAACCAGGTTGCAAGCCAAATCTCCAGCCAGCTCTGTAGCTGGAGGCAGGTGAAAAGCAACCAACCACACATGGATGTCTCTCTCCCTCTCTGCCTCTCTCCCTTCCCCTCTCTCTAAAAATAATAAACAAAAATAAACTTGATAGTTATTTTAATATGACATGGAAAACTGCAAAACTGATTTAAGGGTTCTTTTTCTTTTGTAGAGAAGTAGCCTATTTGGCAGTTATCCTAAAACATATTCCGCCTTCAAACATATTATACTAAAATACGTAGCAAAAGTAAACCCACTATTGGTAGGCTGTGTCAGCCTGGAAAACACCACCTAAAAGTACCAGCAATACCCAAAAGTGAACTCCTGCACCTTTTCATGGAACTGCCTTCAGGGACCCACAGGATTCAGGACTGGAACAGGAGAAAAGACTAGACCCGAGGAGAAACTTGAAACACGGGCTGCAGACGGCCCTGGGTGGTGTGAGCCCGGGCTGCAGGCCGCACCCTGGGAACCACTGGCTTACCCCACAGTAAAAACAGAACGATGTGAAAACGCGGCCCTGGGGTTTCACCAGCACCCTGGTGGGCTGCCAGCCTTGCCCTTGTGCTGCGGGCCTGGCTGCGGGTCCCCCAACTAGCTCTGACGTGAGAATGGACGTCAACCCCCCACCCCACCCCCTCAGGCGCCTGCTCTACGCCCTGCCCGGGGCAGGGTTTGGGTGTCCCGAGTGCTGGAAAGGTCAGGGACCATTGTCCCGCATGCCACCTTCTCTGGAAGCCACGGGGTCGGATGTCCGCCCCTGTGCACAAGCCAACAGGCCCATAAAAGCTGCCGGGAGGCAGCAGCGCCCCATAAAAGGTCACGCCCAGCCTGATCCCAGCCCCTTTGCAAGGCAGAGAAATACGAGAAGGACAGCGGCTGCGGGGAGGGACGCGGATCCATCTCGCTGAAATGCCGCCGAGAAGGCGGCGCACCCTGCCAGGCGGCCACGCTCCTGCGCTGGGGCTCACAAAGTGCACTCTTCCAAGGGCACGCCGGTGGGCCAAGGTCAGGGTGCTCTTGGTGGGCTCCCAGAAGCAGCTGCCAAGCGTGTCCCATGGCCACGTGGAAACACTTCAGGATTTTTCACATGAAAAACAAAAACAAGGGAAATTACTTGTGGTGCAAAGGTAGAAATACTCCTGAGGGCGGGTGGTGATGGAAATTGCATTTTCTCTCACCCTGTGCCTTCCGCTTTGGGGCGGTCAAACGTACAAAGGCAATTGCTTGCTGCTAACCTGTGGTTCTCCAGGACTTCACTTTTTCATGTGCAGCTCTTGTATTTCTAGATTGTGCCTTATTTCATAATCCCTCCTTTGTATAGGCAATAGACGCTACATGGCTCGCCTTTGGAGCCATGATTCCGTGGCCTCAGCTGGTGCAAGTTTAGAGAACTGGGGACCAGGCCTGAAATAGCACCCCACCCCCCAACACACACCAGCATCTCATCCAGAGGCACTAGGCATTTCTTTCACGCTCAAGACTCCTTAGTCTTCAGAGTTTTATTTGGTTTTGTTGGTTGGCTTTTAATGCAAACACTAAAATTTTTCTGTAGGTGATTCTTCTGCTGTTTTTCTTTTTTAAACTCATTTGCACTATTATGGAAATTTCTATAATAAGTGTGTTGGCAATAAGGTAAAAGGAAGACAGGAAGGTGTCAAAAAAGAAAACAAAGAAGACAGACCCAAAAGAAGTGGTATGCAGTGGAATGCCAGTCAACAGTGAAAAGGAACAAAGGATTGATGTGTGATGTGCATATACCTTGGAAGAAGCTCAGAATAAATCCGCTAAGTGGAAGGAGTCAGTGGTTCTGTGCCGGGAAATGCAAGCTAATGTGTGGTGGCAGAAATAAGCAGGGTTTGGGGTTGTGGGGGTGACAGGAAGAGGTGGCGGAGAGGAATGGCAAAGGGACTCAGGGGCCTTCCGGGGGTGATCTGTTGGGGTGATCTATCATTGGGAAGGTCATTGCTTCATTGTCATGATTCTTTCATGGGCACAGACATAAGTCAAAGCTTACCACACTGTATACTTTAAACATGTGCCGTTTATTGTGTGTCAATTAGACTTCAATAAAGTTATTGGGAATAAACCTCAAGAAAGAAACTGTTACTGTTCGGCCCTGCTCTTTGTTACGGTTGTTGTGGTCACCAGCACTACGTATCTGTCCCCGGGAGCTGCTGGGAAGGGGCAAGTGGCGTGCTGCCGGTAGGACCCCCCGCCCCCCCTCTCCGCTGGCCTGCTGGTGTTGGGCAGGAGCAGCTGGGAAACACCAGCCAGTTTTTGGTGCCGCTACCCTTTCATTTTAAGCACCTTTTCTTCCTCTGGTCCTATCACCATTAGGGGTCACAATATTCACTTTCAAGAAGGCTACTTCCCCCAAAGTCAAATTAGTCCTGTAACTTCCAGCACTTTGTGGGTAATTTTACAGAATGCTTCTGTTGTCTAGGAATTGGCCTTTCACCATCTTTAAAACTTACATTGGTTAAGGAGAGAGTCCACATCTCGTCCTTTATGGTGCACTCTTGGCTTTCTAAATGGCCCCCTGGCTGGGTCACTTAGTCCCGCTGCATTTGGCTGGCCCTCCTCAGGTGTCCATGGCCAGCTGACCAGTGCAACACATGCCACTGCCTGGGCACTGTCTTCTGTCCCCTCCAGGTCTTGGTGTCAGCCAGCCAACACTTGTCTAAACTCTTCACATCCTTGGTCACTACCTCCCACACATGCCTACAGCCCAAGGCTCTCCAGACAGGTTGGCCACCTTCCTCCTTCTGACCCTTCTGGATGGGTCTCTGGCATGTCCCCACCTCACTCTCTTTTTTTATAGACTTCAGTTGCTCCGAGCTGGCCTCAATATCTGGTTTTCAAGTAGTCATATTTGCCGTACCCTTAACCACCGTGAGGCACCGCGAGGGGGAAAGAGAAGGTATTTAAACACGATAGTGTATGAACATAAGGTTTGCTTCTCTTCGCGTGCTGGGTTTAGGGTTTAAACCTCACTGTCCAAGGCACGGGGCAGGGTGTCTCTCTGCCTGTGTCTCTGGCTTGTGTCTCTTTCCCCCAGTGGGTGAACAGATGGACCCGGAAAGACAGGGCAGGTATGTGTCATGCGGGGGCAGACGTGGAACAAGACCCAGGGCCTCCGTGTTGACTGTAAGCTTTTCTCCCACTCCTGACAGAAGCTTATCTTTAATGGGCTTCTGGGTTCCTGCTTGCAAACCCTCTTCCACCAGAAAAACTTTTAAGGCAGAACAAAAGGGACATTGGGAGACGGAGGTCCGGACATCTTTTCCTTTTTCTCCCTGTGGAAGTGACTGTGACTATTTGCTCACCCAATCTCATATTCTCTTTTTCGCCAGCAGAATCCTGCTTTCTGTTTGTTTGCCTTTTGGGTATTTTCTCAGATAAAACGCTTGATTGCCTAGCCTCTTTTGTGCACGGCAGTAGCCAAAAAGATGTAAGTAAAGGTTCGTGCGTAGGCCTTGCGGAAAAACCACTTAAAAGGGCAGAAGAACAGCAAGTATGCTCACCTGCTGTTCTTCCTGCCCTTCTGCTTCTTGATTAGAATGTGGGCGTGGTGGCTGGAGCTCCGGCAGCTGCCTTGTGCCTTTGGAATGACCTTTAGGATGGCAGCTAGCAGCAGCAAGCCAATGAAAGAGTAGTCTGGATCTCTAGTTATTTTCCAGAGCCATCATATCACCTCTGAACTGTTGTATTCCTTATCTGTCACTGGGGGTACGTATTGCCACGCATTTTCCAGCTTAACACAACACCCATCGGTCATCTCACATGTTTCCCTGGGTCTTGCATCGGGGCCTAACTGGGTCCTCATGGGCTTCAGCTGGGCTGTGTTCTCATCTGGAGGCTTGACCGGGGGGAAGTCTACTGCAGGCTCACACAGGTTGTTGGCAGAATTCCTTTCCTTGCCGCTGAATGACTGAGGTCCCATTTTTATGCTACCTGTTGGCTTGGCCGGGGGCGGTTCTCAACAACATCTATTTCGGGACTTTGTCCTGTGGCCAGCTTCCTAGTCCCTAGCATGGCTGTTAGCTTCTCCAAGGCCACGTGAGAAACCAGGTAGCAAGTGACTCTCAGACCAGGCCAAGCCACGGTGGGTAATTATCAACGGCTGGGCCAGACAGCAAATGAATCCGGAAGTCTCTGAGCAAACAGGGTAACAGAAGGGGCTAGGGTGCCCAAGTGAGCACGTGACAGTCAGCACGGAGACTTAGGGACTTCTGCAGCCCCCAACAGGTACCTCCGAGAACAAAGGAGAGGAGGGATGGCCACACTCACTCCAAAAGTTCCCCGTGCTAGGGTTTAAACTGCCCAATCCTCTTTTTAGATGTGACCACGCCAGACTGTGACTCTGAAGCACTCAGCCAACGAGGAAACGGAGGAGGGATTGTTTGTGTCAAGGATAAATTCATCCGTTTCTCCCACTTCGGGGTGCCTGCTCACCAGATCACACCGGGTGCCCCCTCTTGCACCCGGTGCAAATAAACACCTCACTTTTGCTATACTCCTGGTCTCATTGTCCATTTGTTTTACGAACCGGGTGACCACATTTCTCTCAACCTGGGGACTTGTCTAGGATGTCCTGCCTGTGTGGAGAGGTGAGCCCTAGCAGACTCATCCCACCCGCCCTTTGGGTGGCCAGCTCAGCCTGGGCACCCCATCTCCTCGCGGTAGCCAGAGCACAACCCAAGACTGTTATCTGGGGACAGTGGTCATGACACAGGGGAGAAAAAGCAGGCACCGCGGCCACCAGGCAACCTCGTGCAAGGGCCAAGGCAGGAAAATGGGACTCAAGCATGGCCTGGGTGGGTGGGTATCCCAGGGGCGAGTGTGTGTGACTGAGAGCAAATATGAAGCGGGTGCAGGATCCCAATCCATAGTTCCATTCTCCCGGAAGGGAAGTGACCAGACATGGACAAAGGGAATCTCGGGGTGTGCAGAAAACCTCCATGGGTTGAGTACACAGCGAGCTCGGGCACGGGAATTGACTGAGGGTGGGAAATGGGAATTCTCCGCCTAGGGAAACCGAGAGAAGTGGGGCCAAGGGAGGCCCCGTAGATGTTCTGCCCAGCAGTCCTTTAGGGAGACCATGAGAGCACTGGGGAGAGGGTCCCTGGACACCGGAAAAGGAGCAGGAATTGGTAAAGTATTGGTCGTTGCCTCATCTGGCCCCAGGAACCACTCCAGGGGTCCTCAGGTAGTTTCTGCCCCGTTTTGGGTCGGACTAAGACTGGGTCCCTACGTGAATGACAAGACATCACCCCCAGGAAGCGAGGATTATGGCCTCTGTTTGCTGCTGGGCCAGGCCCGCATGTTTCTGTAACAGGACCCTTGGGGGGGGGGGGTCCTCGGTTTTAATGCGCCTGTTTTGCCTGCGGCCAGGAAGGACTCTTAATAACAGAGTTTGGTGAGAAGGAAAGGGCTTTTGTTTATTTGAGGGGTACAGACTTATATTAAAGGTGCAATTGTGCTGTTAAATCCCACTCCCTTTAAAAACTCCCAAAATACACAGTCCTGCCCGAAGAGGCTTTCAAACACATAAGCAGAAGGTGCCATCTTGCAGAAACACAACCGTTCACAGCTCAGTATTCCCGTCATAAACCAAAGTTCCGGCAGCAGCGGCTACACCCAGTTAGGGGAGGACCCTGCACACACCCCCCCCAACTCTTCCACCGCAGGTGATTCCCTACCTCTGCGCCCACAGCATGTCTCCCTCCCAACCCCCCTCCCAAACCAGATGAGATCCCGGCTGCGTATCTGTCTGCAGGTTGTCCAGGAGAGAGAGAGACCGTGTGTCTGTCTGAATGTCAACCTGCAGGGAGAGAGAGAGAGGGAGCCCGAAGGTCTGCTGCTCTATTTGAAGTTGTAACGACACACCGCACGGCTGTGCTCAGTGGTCTAATCGTGGCCACCTGCAGCCCTGTAAGTGCGTTCAGCTCCATCCTACATCAAAAACCCCTCCCATCTTCTCAAGGGAAGACTTTTATCCAGCCATTTGCATGACCAAGACCCTAGTCACCAGCCATCGGTATGCAGAGCACCTCTCTCAGGAAAATTGGCTTACGTCAGTGTGGCACCCCGCCCCCAAACAGCAAAAAGTGGGGGATTTTGGCTTTCTCCCACTCCGTAACATTTGCTCTTCAGGAAAAGAGAGAGGAAACGTCTAAAGAAAAGCCCTGGACCCCATGTCCTGTCTTCCTCCCCCCGATGGTCTGTGCTATCAGGGAGAAAAGGAAGAAGGACAGCAAGGGACATCTGGCCTAGCAGAACAACTAGACCAGTTCTTGGGACCCGGCCGCCACACTGAGATGAAGCCTGTTATGAATGTGCTATTCATGGTGAGGGGAGAGGAATGGCTAGGAGAGCAGCTGCGGCTGTCCAGGAAAGACAGTGCCCTCCCGGCCACCGAGTTGTACCCACCCAACAGGAGTTCCCCAGTCAGATCCAGGATGGGAAATAATGAGCTGGAGACAGAACTCCGATGCAGGGCCTTTTCTGGAGGAAGGTGAATAAGGCGTGTCATCCCTGTCCAAAGCCCTTTCAGCTCACTATACTTAGTTCAGGCTGAGGGGAATATTTAGGATTACCCTCTTAGGGATTTACTAATTAGAGGAATAAGAAAGTCAGTTCCCAGATCACAGTATTTGAAATCCAGCAAGAGGAAGAGGAGATACCCTCCTCCTCATTTTTACAAAAACTTAGGGACCGGATGAGAGAGTCCTTTGGGCCCTGAAGGCCCAAGAGGACAAGATCTCTTCCAAGTCAGCTTTGAGGACAAATGCTGGCCTGATATTTCCAGAAAGTTACAAAAGATAGAGAGATGAAGGAAAGATCAGTTGAAGAATTACTTAGAGAGGCACAGAAGACATTTGTTAGAAGAGAAGAGGAAAAACAGAAGCAAAGGCTAAAATTATGGTTTCCGTTGTGGAAGAAATCGTAAAGAAGAGGTTCAATCATATCCTTTCCCAGAAAAGTGGGGGTAACGTTCAATACAGAAGAGCAAGCAGAAGGTAAGGAAAGGAGGGCGAGGAAATTTCCCCCAAACTGTAAGTGGATGTTACAAGTGTAGCTTGGTATCTTCTGTAGCCTCTGTAAAAGTTGTCAAGGTCACTAAATAGTGAAACAGCTCACTTTTGAGCACACTACGGGAATGCAGGGATCACCCAGAACACAAACGTAAGTGTATTTGCTGTGAGGGAAAAAGAAATAAGTTTCTGAAAATCATGAAATGTACTCGTAAGTTTGCCAATTTAGCAAATGCTGATTATTCTAGTGGTCATTCAGAAGTGGAAATTCTAATTAAAGTTGGGAAAGAATGTATGGTTTTGGTGAAAGCAGGTGTAAATAATGGCAAAGGAAATAGAATTGAACGTAGGTTGGTTTTTTTCCTAGATGAGTTACAAGGGCAAACTAAAATAGACTAGGAAGGCTGCGGAGGGCTCAATTAAGTCACCGAGGACCCAAGAAAGTGGAAGAAGGGAATAAGGAGGTGAAGGAAAGGTGTAGGTAAGGGGTTTGGAATTCAGGGAAAAAGCTAACGAGATCACAGGTGCAGCATTCTTGCTTTGTGTCCTGGGGGAGGCCCTCACCCTGGAGCACAATGGCTCAGATACCATCTGCAAGGCCTGCAGTCCTGAGGCACAAGGGTGGAACTGCTTACGGTTATCTAGAGTCAAGGTGCGTCATCCCTCCAAGTTTTCAAAACAGGAGCTTTTTACCTACATTGATGACTAAGCCTATTAGCTGTTAGCTGGAACTAAAATTTCCCAACATTTGAGTCCCCCTCTCCCTAGGACTAGGTGAACCAAGTAATAATTATTTTTCTTGTGACTGTGTTCAAAATATTGCTGATTTTTAGAAACTTGTTTGTTTTCTTGGAGCAATTTGGTAAATTGTAGCAATATTGAAGCATTTATATTTTTCCCCCCTACCTGGCCCCTCCAGAATTTGGCATTCTGAAGACCTAAGAAATCACTCTGGGTTTCTTTGCATAAAACTAAAAAGATCAGTGGATAGAAGTTGTTTTTTTTTTTTTTTTTTTGTCAGTGGGGTCGTTGACTAGGATGTCATGTCCAGAGAAAGCATGCCTGGGCCCTGGTTGTTACCTGAAAGCTCTGAGGAACTAGAATAGATTTGTAGAGCTAATAAGAGCCCACAAGGAAAAGGTCTGACACCTTGGTTGGTTGTGTGTGTGCGTGTTCGTGGCAACCTTTCCAGGGAAGGAACAAAGGTTGTTCTCCTGAAAGAGGGGCTAAGAGGAATCTTAAGGCACAATGGAAAACCTCAAGGATTTGAAAGAAGGTTGTAAAGGCAAAACTGGGACACCAGGTGCTTGGCTCAACTTCTGTGCCCTGAAGGGCAGACTTAAAGTCTGAAGGTTCCTTATGAGTTCCAGCAAAGGGGACTTAACGGTCATAGGTGATCAATCGATCAATCGCTGCTCTTATTATGTTTATGCAAACGAACAGCCTCTTTAACAACAACAAGGGTGATCTTAGGGAGAAAAACCATGATTTGTAGACATCAGACTAGCACCACTAACAGCCTTTCAAGTTTGTTTTCATTCAGAAGTTGTAACTAAGTTTATCAAAGATGCTTAATTTCCAGGCAAAAAGGATGTGTCCAACGGCCACTGTTAAAGGTTATTCTGGCAAAGGCCTTGTTTTTCCCAAAAGCCAGTCTCGCAGACCCAGAGACTGGTTTGTAGATTGCTGCGTAAGTTAATGTGTGTCCTTCCTCCTGTTTTCATAGAGCGTAAGCCCCTGAATGATTGTATAACACAGGCCTCACTTAAGAAACTCATCTGCGTCTTGGCCTCCTGAGACTCAGGGTTTGGCTGTGGGTTGGCCAAGTGTTGGGGACCACCTGCTCCGGTACTGGGGGATGGTAGCCCCGGGCATGCAAGGCCCAGAACATCTGGCCCATAAGGCTTGACCAGGATACTGGAAATGCTGGAGGCAAGCACGACCTGGTATCAGCCAGAAGGTTCCCGTGAGAAGCCTGGCCGAAAGAATGCATTCTACCCCCTGAAACCTGCCCTGCTCTCAGTTTCCCTAGCTAATGCATACCAGAGGTCTGAGCTCAAAGCACAGGATGAACTCACACACCCTGTTTTATGGCCACCTGGTGGCTCCTCATCCGGCCGGCCCTGGCCCGAGGGAGAGCTCTGTGTTCCTTCAATTGTTATCTCGGAACAGTATCTATTTTCTGCCCTCAGCACTGCCTGATGTTGATTGATGAGTTTTGCTTGCATACCACTTGGTCCTAGGTAATCTGAAGTCAGTAAACGCCCTTGGAAGGAGGTGCTCGGGGCACTTTTCCCTAGAGATTTGCCAACCCTTTCTCTCCCCAAGCAGGTTTATTTCATCTGTGGCCTGGCTAGGGGGCTTCTCGGGACTGGGTCTCCTGCAGTGAAGTACGGGGTGGTCTGTGGGCTTCACTTTAAAACTAGTTTTTCTGTCCTAATGTCTCGGACAGAAAGGGCCCAGAAGTCTGAAAGGGGATGGATCCTAAAACATTCCCCTCAGCCCAAACTGAGTATAGTGGGCTGAAAGGGCTTTAGAAAGGTGGGCCACACCTTTCGGCAGGTGTGACACACCTTACATACCTCCCTCCAGAAAAAGCCACTCTTCCTAAAGCAGGACATTAAAAATAAATAAATAAGTAAGGCCCCCACCTTTGTCATTTAGTATTTATAGTTTTAAAAATATATATATATTATTTATTATTTTTAGAGAGTAAGGGAAAGGGAGAGAGGCAGAGAAGGAGAGAGAGACATCGGTGTATGGTTGCCTGTCACCTGCCTCCAGCTACGGACCTGGCTGGAGACCTGGCTTGCAACCTGGTTCTGTGCCCTGGCTGGGAATCAAACCAGCGACCTTTGGGTTCGCAGGCTGGCTCCTTTTCCACTGTGCCACCAGCCAGGGCCTAGTATTTATAGTTTTAACTGCTTTCCAGCCCTATTATTAAATCTGTCACCCCCAGAATACAGCAGGATGCCAGCTTGCCCAGCTGGGCCAGACTTTGGACCTCAAGCATGCTGAGGACACCCTGGGGACACCCAACTGACCTGGGCTCTGCCCTGAGCGTGGGCTCCCAGTGGGGGGGTGAAGGAGGGGAAGGGAGGCACACAGCTTTGCCGAAATATGGAATTACACGTGCTGTCAGAGTTGGGGAGTGTGGGCAAGATCCTCCCCTAACTGAGCGCAGGAGCTGCAGGAACTTTGAATTTGTGACTGGATAATACTAAGCTGTAAGTCGTGTTTCTGCAAGATGGTACCTCTTGCTTCCCTATTTTAAAAACTGGCCTGATCTGGCAGGACTGTGTATGTTAGTTGTTTTAAAGGGAATGATGCCTAGAGATTTGTAAATCAGGAATCAAAGGTTTGAGTAGTCAACTCTCCAGAAGAGACAGGGGAAATTGTGAGAAACAGGTAGCCAGGGACCCTCAAACCAGGCACAGTGGATAGTTATTAACGGCTAGGCTGGCCAGCAACTGAATTAGGAAGTCTCTGAGTAAACAGAACAACAAAGAAGGGGCTAGGGTGCACAAGTGAGCACGTGACAGCATGGAGGCCTAGGGACGTCCACAGCCCACCGTGGATATGTGGAGAACAAAGGAAAGGAGGGATGGCATCTGGGAAACCAGTTTAGAATCTGCTTCCACACTACCCTTTACCTGAAGGGGATAAACCCTTATTTCCTTCACCAAATAGATGGGCATATCTCTAATGCTCGCAACCACACGTAACGTCTAACTTTCACCATCTCTGAAAATGGAAGGGTAAACATATAAAGGAATACCTTAGGAAGGAAAAAAAAAGTAATGTCAAAATTCATACAAAAACACAGAGTTGTAAAGAGTTTTTTAAGGTAGATCCAAAAGAGAAAGCCCTCCTCCAAATGCCCTATTTCTGTGTTTCACACACGCCCGTATGTATGTATTTCATATAATAACGCACGGAGTTCCATAGTCACCTGGATATGCGCGTCTGTAATTAGAACGGGATCACACCACACATACTATGAATGTAAAAGTTTTACACGGGCTCATGCCTTCCGTGCAGAGACTGCCGGCTGAGCAAGCTGAGTTTATGGTCCATTGCAGCACAGGGACCTGCAGCGTCTGTGTACCACAGAGACAGTGGCGGTCCCTGACCTGGGGACTGGAGAGGGTCTTAGTCAAATGGGGTCAGGAGGGTTTAGAGGATTTGTGCTCTAGCCGGGAGGTTTGGGGGTGGGTTGAAAAAACTGTGGCTGACTGCTCCGGCTGGGGGGGATGCTCTCAGGATGTGGGGACATCCTGTGACTGGATAGTCTATGATTGGGTGGCTTAATCTCTTCCAGGAGGAGGGAAGGCTGGGAGGAAGATGAGGCCGTCGTCGGTAAAGGAGCAGCCATGACTTAAAGTAGCCCGGGGTAGGCGGCCAGTGTTTCCTGCCCCTGTCCTGTGCTCAGAAGCGGTGGTGTCCTTTACAGTCACAGGGAGCCTGGTCCCAAGGGGCTGTTTGTGAGGCGGTTTGGGGGAGTCCCGCAGGACAACCACAGGCCCCAGCCGCGGGGCCAGGCCCCTGCTGACCAGCAGCACTGAGGCTGCTGTCACTGTCCAAGCAGGCCCTGCAGTGACCTGATGCTTCCCTCCCTGGGCCCACCCTGATGAGAGCAAAGAAGGATGCAAACGGGCTGACCCATTGCGTGGAGCTGGGGATTGGAGGCTTATAAAGTGCCCATTATGTCAGTAATTATATATGTAGGATCATAGTGTAGTTGGTCATTCCAGGCTTTATTAGACACATTCTAATGTGACTGAAAGTGTCCCTCATTTGCAGGCTACGCATACATGTGTGCACACACATGCACATAGACACACATATCCATACCTGCGAGATAAGTTTTTTCCAAGAGAAAGAATCACTCTAGAGGTGTATATAAGCATGTTTATCATACAGATGCTTTTTAAAGAGAGAGCATTATGAACTACCATGTCTTGAATCAGTATAATAGTTGGAACTCAGGATTCATCTTGATTGGTTTTTGTTTCAAAATTGTATAAAATAAACAACTAGCTGCTGCTGCTAATGTCAACATTTTCTAAAAATATGTTGAGTATGTTGCGCCCTTCTAAATATTTATCTTTTAAAAATAATCTCAATAAGCTATATTTCGGGAAACGTTTTGGGTGGGCAAATAAAGGCTTCCATCTGAATCAGATGAGAAACATTCAAGTCCCCGCTAGCATCTACAGAGATTCCCTTCTTATCTGGCAACTGAAGTGTCCTTGGTGCAAAACAAACCCGGCGGGTAATGGTTTTCTCTGCACAGTTGGCCGAAGTGCGATGCTGTGCCAGCAGCCCGCCCACTTCCTCACCTTTCCATCAGCGAAGGAGACCCTCTCCACTTGATTCTAGGTCCAGCTGGGAAAATGTGCCTTTCCCACGTTTCCCGGCTTTCAGGGAAGACGTCTAAGCCTTGTCTATGCAGTCATTACGGGGTTATCTGAAGGGGATGGGGACCGCTTGCCCAAAAATCAGTTAGAGTAACTTGTACGTTCTTGGGGGAAAAAGTCAGAGATGGAAAGTTATCTTTGGATGTTTGGATTGAACTTCACTCATCCAAGGACAAAATCTTCCCTAGAGCTTGGCGTGGGGTGTTGGTTGAGAGAGGTGTAGCGCCCCCAGTGCTGGACATGAGCAAGCAATGATCACCCACGAGCTTAGTGGCCCAAAGGGGACCCGTTTCCTGGCCCTTGTCCCCGCCAGACATTCTGCCCACCGGCCTCCCACAGTCAGCATCTTGATGCTTCGTATTCAGGTCACCTGGCGAACCAAAGGAGAAGGTGGAATGACCAAGTGGCTGTGTTATAGCACCTTCCGCTGTCCGATGGTACTGTTGTGGGGGGTGCCTGGGGAGCCTGCTGAGACCTCCCCTCACTGTCCCCCCAGGGGCTGCATCTGGACACCAGCACCCCACATGGCAGGGTGGTTGGTGTCCCAGCCTGGTTTGCGCATTCCAGGTTTGTGCCCTGCACCTCAGTGGCCGCTGGGGTCCACTCTTCACTCTGGATGGAGACGCAGGAGGGCTGGGGCAACCCCAGACCCGCTGAGGTTTGGAACATGGGTTGGTTCGCCAGCACCAACCTAGAGAAAGCATTTCACAGCGTCCACTTCAGATGGCGTAAAGACATGCACCGCTGCTGCGCTCAGAGAGGGTGAAGCCTTAGTTGTGAGAGACGCATGAAACATGACCTAAACTCATGTGTCTTTCCTGCGCCTCGCAATGCATGCCTCTGCTCTTAAAGATAGGATTTTAACATGAATGTTTGAAGTTGAAATAACAAAATAATCAATGTGAAACGGATCTGTAAGTATAAATCAGATTAGTTCTACAGGCACTGCCGTTACAGCAGGATAACTGATGATTGTTATTATTAACCTACTTATTATTAGTGGTGATGACAATGGTAGCATTAGGGAGGATATAGCAGATATGTTCTTGTTCAAATGGCAAAAGACTTAAGAATGGGAAATACAGTAAGGATTTATTTGCTAGGTAATAATTTGCTAATTATTATATATTGTTCAAGCTGTGTAGAAATATATAGCTATATTATTATTTAGAGATGCTAGTGAAATGTGTGTGTAAACACACACATACACACACACACCATGGAAATAAATACTATAATCACAGGCATTCATATAACACATATACTTTATAAGTACTATCCATGATATAATGTTTTACAAGAGGGAACTCCCCCCCCAAAATTGAAATTATCTTCTAGAGAGTGGGATCCTTCTAGGACAGGCTTCCGCCACCAGGTGAGTATTCTGGGAACCCATCTGTATCAGTGCACCAGCTGGCGTTGTTGTGAGAGGCTGCGTTCAGCTTCAGCAAATTTTTTTTGAAGACTTTTTTAGCGTATTTGCCCATTTCCACAATGGATAATTCACAAGTGAACCTGCTCTCACTGTGCTGAGAGTTCAGCAATTATTTTACCAAAAACAGCCTGACCCCATGCCCCACCTTCCTTATTCACCCAATCTTGCCCTGAGCGACTCTTTGGGGTTTTTTTTCCCCCCCAGATGAATTTGTCCTCAAAGGGAAATGTTTTGCCAATGTGGAAGGCATAAATCAAAAAATGGAAAAAGCACGAAAAGGTACCTAGCCAGGGCACATAACCAGGTTGCAAGCCAGTTCTCCAGCCAGGTCTGTAGCTGGAGGCAGGTGAAAGGCAACCCATACATGGATGCCTCTCTCACTCTCTGCCTCTCTCCCTTCCCCTCTCTCTAAAAATAATAAATAAAATATTTTTAAAAACCCCAAAAACTGTTTTGAACAGTGGAAAAAATGTTTTGATAGGTGTATTACATCCAATGGAGAGTACTTTGAAGGTGACTCAAGTTTAAATATGTAAGAATAAATCCACAATTTTTGAATAAATAAATTCTGGGTTTTGGGGGGTCCACCCTCATCTATAGCTTTATAATGTTGACTACATGCATCCTGTCTAGAGTACCTATCAAGTTGAAGAGGAGTTATTATCTTACACCAAAGACAGACCAATTATCATGTATATTAATTCGAGTCCCATCTCTAGTTCTCTTGTAAAGTACAAATGATTTATTACAATGTTGGTAAAAATGTTCAATTGACCTTGAAAAATGCGAGTATTCGCACATACTCATGACTTCAAGCACATCATGTTTCACTAACAAGTACCAGGCTTACGGAGGCAGCCAGGGTGGTTCAAACCGCGATTAGTGCAGATGGTGTGTGCATGAATGTTTTCTGCTCTTAGGATGCCGGTAGAGGCGAGAACCTATTTTATAGCTCAATGCCAAGTACTGGAACTGTAATCTTCCTGTGCATAGCTAATTAGTTTTATATTTTCATAATCTTTTGCCTTGAGGCTTTGAAAAATGGGCCTTGTTTAGAGACTGTCTTGTATCTTTGTTTCAGTGAGAAAGCAGGACTGATGTACATTACTGTGTCTTTGTATGTAGGACTCTGTGGTATTTCCGGGGGCCACGTGTGCCCTGCGTCCCCTGCTCTCCTTTGTGACAGTCACCCACGAATAAGAAGGTAGTTAAGAGTTGAGGCGGAAGCTGGAGCATAACAGCAACCTGAACCAGCTCTAATTAATGTGGGAAACCTCAAGCCCACTTGGTGCGGAACTTTGACTCTATTCGCAGAGTCTGCACGGAATACATGAATGTGTAGATCTGGATATTTGAGAGATGAAAGAGAGAATGTCATGATTTGCATCAAGTATAGTGACTTCACCAATCAGAGGGGACTGGTGGAGCACTTTTCAAATTGTGCTTTGTTATGACTTTACCTTAATTTACCTAATTCAGTGAAATATGGATGTTTGCGAGTCAGGTACATACAGAGGAGCATTTCTTCTGGCAAATTTGACCCATTCTAACATGCTCATCTATACATTCAGTATAAAAGAGCAAGCTGTTAAGTGACAAATGCATTTTGGAGACCATTTTGGGTATTTATTTTCCATATTACATCAACTCTTCAGGAGACTATGTATTTTTCATCAATCCAGGTATTGGCAGCGCATTGATGCAGTTTCTGAGAGCTGCCATGGTCGTTGTTTTGATACACTATAAATGAAGCAATTGTGCTTCTGATAAGCACATCTGTTTTTAAGTTAAGTTCTATTTACCATTTACTTATTCTTGCAACGATCTGTTGTAGCTAATTGATGTTCAACAGAGCAGTGAATTGTGTTACTTCATGAAAATTGTCTCTATCCTTTCTGCCTTTGCTACTTGGTTTTAAAAGAGCCTAAAACACATTTGTTTGCTCTTTCAATGAATTTTTAATGAATGTTATTTTTGTATGTAAATATGAACAATAACCACCATAAACATGTTGGGGGGTATGTATTCAAATGGGGGGGGCGTTATTTATTTTTTTCTAAAGTAGGGGGGCCATTTTATTATAATAAATTATTATAATAAATAATGAACATTTTCATAGACTATTGTGCCATCTTAAACCTGCATAATCTTGGCATTCCTACAAAGCACTTCAAGGAAAACATAGTTATGATAAAGATATTCTGCGCTGCATCTGACCATTCACTGAGGGGGAACTCAGGGCCTAACTGGAGAATTACAGGCCATTTCAGGGGGCGCGAGGGTGGCGCAGCGGTGCCCACGCATAGGCATCGGAGCGTGGGTGGAAACGGCGGGAGATCAGCAGCAGTCAAGCTGCGGGTGGTACAGGGGTACATACTCCAGCCCCCCACCCCCCGCCTCCCCCGGCACAGACCCGGGCTCAGGTAAGAAGTAGGTCTGGGGGCCCCAACAGAAACATGAGTGCACACCCTGTAGGAGCTTCTTACTGCTGCTCTGGCAAATGACCACTAAGTTAGCAACTGAAAATAACACAAAAGCTCTCAGTTGGGGTGTCTGCAAGGGGGGCTGCGGTCCTCCTGGAGGCTCTAGGAGAGAATCCATTTCTGGCCCGTTCCAGCCGCCAGGGGCTGCAGTCCCCTCTGACGCAGGACCCTTCCCCCCACCCTTTAGCACCCACATCTCTACCCTGACCCTCACGCCTTCTTACATTACCTCAGGCTCCGCAGGAGCCCAGCCGTGACAGTGAGCCCACCTAGATAACCCAGGGTAGTCTCTGTACTCCAAAGTTCATCAACACCGTTTCTTTTGCCATGTCAGGTAATATAGTCATGGGCTCCGCGATGAGGACATGGATGTTTGGGGAAGCCGTCCATCTGTCATTCTGCAGACCACAGACCCCAACTAGCTACGACTGTGGAAGAAGCTGACATCTCTGCTGGAGGAAAGGTGAAAGTGGAGACTGTGCACTCATTATACAACAAAGAATTCCTTTTTATAACTTGGAAAGTATTGTCTTTTTTGAAGAATGGGAAAGTATCACACTGATGTTCTATTTAAGGTTGTATATATGTAAGCCTGTATGTTTCGAATACCTTCTACATGTTCACCTTCTCAACTTACCCTTTCCACACTCCCTGGCATGAATACTTTGCATTTTTCATAAAATATTGACTTAGAAAAACAATAATCGGCAAGTTTATTGAGTTGTTACGATTCTCTAGCCATTTTCATCCAGTATTTCCACCCTCTCTCCCTATAAGGAAGAGGCCGTTAGGAGCTGTGTTTTAGAGATGATGAGACAGAAACATAGGTTAAGTCACATGTGGCAGATAATGTAACTCATAAGCGGATATGATGGATATCATTTCCCATTTGCCTCCCCAGGTCAACTTTCCACTCTGCCCTGCTGTGGGAGGCTGAGTGATTTAAACCGCATTGTTGATGCTCCCTCAGTGTCGTCTGTGACGATGCCCCAACTAAAGGAACCTCAGCAGGAGTTTCGGGGGGAAAGAAGAGAGACGCGGTGCTCTTTTCCCACCCTCCTGCCTTTCTGCCCGGCAGTCTGCTGCCACCTCCCGCCCCTTCCTCCAGGTCGGTGCTCCTGTGTCTGCTGAATTCTGGTGACACCATTTCTTGAGTTCTCAGCGGATGGTAATGGCTTTCCAATTTTTGTCACTCCCTGGGTTCTTCCCCATCCCTTGTTTTTTCAGCTTTTCTGCCTCGGCAAGCCGTCCCTTCCCTAAAGCTGATTTACTTCGAATGATTTTCCTTTAAATGCCTCAAAATGTGCCATCTTATTTTCTCCCTTGAGAAGTTAGCTGCAATTTGATTACAAGGTGATCTTAGAGCTGCTGATGTACTTGGTTTACTAAATTAAAAAACAAATGACTAAATGAAGCCAGATTATTAATTTTCAGGTGTGGGCACAGCATCTCTTATGTTGGGTGCCATGAGTGTATTATGTAATGGCTCTCTCTGTAAATAGAAGGCCAATTTCCCCCTGTTATTATTCTGCCATCAGCAGGCATTGTTTATAATGTCTTAGGTTGTGCTCAGATCCCATGCTTTTCGGTGAGTTTAGGCTTGATCCATTAGTATTGGAAACCCACCAAGTTCTCCATCAGAGAGGGAACGCTCGCTTCCACAACACATGATACACTTCTGCCCCTTTAGAGATTTCTCTCCCTGCATCCTAAGCGATGCTGATGCTGTTTCCCTGACAACAAGGCAGGGTGAGCACTGAAGACACAGCGAGGGCACGTCACTTACTCAGGAGAGCCGTAGTTGTTCAGAGATCTACAACGTCAGCATCACCTTGTCTTCTTTGGTGAGCAAAGATGCTAGAGAGGAGCCCCACATTGCCAGTGAGGCACACACGACACTCAACACATGCCCATCACATTTTTGCCTTTGCTCACTAGTACTGTTTACAATTTTTCCCAATTATTCTTAAGTGACATGTACTGACCAACAAGTTTTTAAGTTGAAAGCTAAACAAATGCTTCATACTTTTCCTTTTCAGTTGTGTGATGCAATTAAGAGGGGACATGATGGTCTTGGGTGGTCTTTGCACCTAGAATATGTAGTTCAAAATATGTTATAACATCATAATTCTGGGATCCAATAGCAGATTGATTAAAAGTCTTCCTTAGTATTTTTCCCAGCAAGTATGAATGACAATGTGTATATTGATAAACCTATGATGGAACAAGATCCTAAAATGGCTTTTGAATCATTAAAAAAATTTAGATTATTTTCATAGTCGCTTTGATAGTAAATGACTTTACTAATTAAATTAAGCCACATTATTAATTTTCAGGTGTGGGTACAGCATACCAAAATTAATCATCTAACTCAACCCCAAAATCAAGCTGGATCGTGTATTTGGTCATTTTTAGTTAAGTAAGAATGGCACCTCCCACACTGAGGGTGGGGACCTGGCTCCACAGGCCTGAGTCTTATGCTGTCAGGTGGATGACCTTTGGGAATCAGGCCTCTCTGGAAGGTTCCAGGCTGATTGCAGGAGAAGAACAGACACCATTCCTTCCTGCAAGTGGAAACTAACGTGCAGGGGCCTCTTCCTGGTGCTGCTTAAAAACTTGACCCATGACTACCTGCTTTGTTCAGTTTCCCTCGGATAACTGCTCATGTGATCTGTGTCTAGTATATTCTAGTATATCCCATTTAAAGGGTGATTCACTTGCTTCTCCCCAATTCCACCAAATCTTTTGAAACACCCTGTTGTAGTTGTGACCTGATCTGATTTTAACAAAAGTGAAATTGTAATCAGTCACTAGACCTACCACCCACTGACTTGTTCTGTTGCCCACTCACCCACTCTATTCTTTTCCTTAGTACAAAGAGTTCATCATTCGCAAACTAAAATTATAGGCATTATTCTTTAGAAAAACACAAAGTTCATTTGATTAAAATACAAGGTTAGTTAGTATGGAGATGTGGGCTATCAAATAAAACTAAGACAAAAATGCCCTGTAAGTTAAGTAATTATTCACTCTTTCATGCAGAAGGAACAAAAGCCACACAGCAAACCAAGTGAATCAAAATTAAGATATGTTAGGAGACACTCTCTTTCCTCATATGTCAACTTCCTTCAGTGCCACTGGTGACCAATGTGGATTTAGCTACCTAGTGTGTCACTGACTCTTGTGTACCCCTTCAGGTCCAGATTAGAAGATCTTTTCACGGGGGGAGAGCTGTTTCTCTGTCAAAGGGCTTCAAGTTTCCTGCACACTGTCCAGTTACTCACAAGGGTTTTGACACCCAGGTGTGGTGCAAGGGTGCCAGAGGGTGGAAATGTGAGTGTGGGAGCAGAGGTGGGAAAGCATTTGAGCACATCTTGGGGTAGTGAGTAGGGAGTATGGTTGGAACATCAGATATTCAGCATGCTGGTGGGAGAGAAGAACACAAGAAACATGTAGACAGTGAAAAGAGTGTTGGAGGCCATAATGTCTAAGACCATGACATACCAAGTAAGCTGATTAACAAGGGGAGAGATGCAATATTAGCTACACAGTGGGGGAAGAGGAAGCACTGGAACCCCAGATCTGGGTAGAAGATGGTTAGATTGGCCCAGGTATGACATTTGAAGGATTTTGTTAGTAAAGGAGAGGATGTGTGAGAAAGACATTTCGGAATTAGATCTTCAGCAGCTAGATCTCATAGACTTGGGGGCTACCTTTTAGGTGGACTCTATTTTCATGGGAAAATAAGTCAAAGTCCAGTATTTTTCACCAGGATGACTGAACACTAGGTGAGTGTCCCTTAATTTAAACAAAACTATTATGAAGAGTTGAGTCTGGAAGCTGTGGTGTTTGAAGTAGCAGTGAACTATGATGTTGGAAAGGTAGGACTAGTGTTGAAGAGAGAGGCTTGATTTTAGTTTGTGAGCTGCAGATAATAGTTGATCTCAATGAAATGAAAATGAAACAGGTTGATCTCCTACTCTGTTCCTTGACTCCATGTGGATCTTGGGACCATGTGTCTGTAGTTTGAAGGAATTTCCACAAGGTGGAGATGCATTATTAGGTACATAGACTTGAAATTTCAAAATAAATAACCACAGGGATCCAAACACAACTATTTTCTGCTCCATTTTTAGCAGTTTTCTGAAGCTACTATTTGATGTGTTACATGAAAATGTTCTTTAGGAACAAAATATAACTATATAATTTATCTTATTATTTTCTAAGCTGTATCAAATGTTATTTGGAGTACTAATTAAACCAATAATAAAAATCTGGGATCATTTAGGGCTGTCCAAGCTTTCCATGTGAAAGTAAAATATTTTCTCAAACTTTTGGCATAAGTCATGACATAATCTCTCTTCAGTCTGTTTTTATGCCAGCACACTCATTTAGTTTTCTTATATTTTAGATCAATTGTTTTTTTCCCTCCCACTGATCTCATATTTTTAAAGGTAAATAGCATTTTCTTTCTGGGTTTAAAAGCACTGTTCTACCCATACTCTCAACCTCAGGTCGTCTTGACAGTCATATCCCACTCATACTAGCTTATAGGTTCAAATAAAGACATGTTCTCTTCTCATGAATGAATCATCTATGAAACATATAATATTACAAATATACATGTAGCTCTCTTGATCTGAAATCTTAACCACATAATCACTGTAAATCCTCATGAAATTTCTCCCACATTCATTACTGAAAGCAATTCAGTAAAAACAGTTACAATATACAGACAATGTATCATTGAATTGTACTCTTGAAACCTGTATGATTATATTAACCAATGTCATTCTAATACATTTAATTTAAAAAATGTAAAAATCATCTAAATTGTTCTCAGATTTTGAATGAAAGGATGTGGATTGTCTTTCAGTCATATCTTAGCTCTTTTCCTAATAAGATCTTTGTTTCAAAGTATTTGTATTATCTGTTGTGTTCTACACATTATTAAGTGAAAATGTCTTTTAAGAAATGAGGCATGCCTGGAGCTTAGGAAAACTGATCCATTGTAAGAAAAGTTGTAAGTACTAAATTGAGCTGAGAGAGGAAACCTCATAAAAGATATAAGCATCTATGCACTTGTCTTAATTTACCAGACATACAATGACTTTTCTTTTTTACAGGCCAGAAAGAGGAAAAAAGGAGAAGAGAAAAGAAAAGGGTTGTTTGAAGTAAAACACTGGAAAAGTAACCATGTAACCATGCATCCTGTATTGAAAGCTTCGGTCATTGTGGAACGCCATCAAGAACCACATTGTTAGAGCAGAAAACACTGAACATCTTCAAAGATCCAAAGGAAAAAAGAACTGTAGGAGAGAGATGTTCACCCAAAGGCCTCCGTGGGTCCAGGAAGCTGTCTAACCCATAATTTAAAGGTCATAGGTGCAGCAGCAGCTGCTGCTGCTGACCCTGGTGTCTCCCCAGTAATTGCAGAAAACTGCTGATAAATGTCATTATTCTGCAAAGCACACTTCAACATCAATGAAATTGGGTATCTTTGGAGGTGAACGTATCATGAAGATAACTAGGGAGAAACAGTGTCCCACGCCAGAAGCATCCAAAGACAGGTTAATGTTGCTTTTAGGTGGAAATGATGAGGCTCTGTTAAGCTAAATGTTTGTTGGTTTATCGCCCTCCACACAGCATGGCCCTTAAAGGACCACTGAAGAATGCTTTGCTAAGCAAGTGTGTAATGAGTAGAGGGAGGGTTATCTTCATGGTCATTCACAACAGACTATAAGAAGGAGGAAAATCTTGCAAACAAGCCACTTGATGACAAGAGGATGTTCCCCGACATTTTTCCATTGTTCCTGGTTACAGAGTTCCTGTCTTAGTAGTTGGTTTTTGTTTGTTGTTTTTATGCCTTCAGTAGTATTATTGATTAGAAAGATCCCATCTAACTGGTCAATTTTTTTTTTTTTTTTGTCTCAAATAGGATGTGTACTATCCAGTGTGACACTATTAAAAGATTTACAGGATAGTTTTCATGTTAAAAGAGAGTCTAAAATTTGTCCATCAGGCTTTGCCAAAACAGATCATAACTTATACAGAGCAAAGTATGGAAGATACTTTTTTATAATTTCTTACTCTTTCCAAAGTTTAAGGAAATGGCTGATGTAGGGCAAAATATCTTAGAGCTAGCAAAAGAGGTTAAGTTTGTTAAATAGTGAAAATGTTGAAGAAGTGTTTGCTTCAAATAGCAAAGAACCGTCTCACCAAAGAATTTGTTTAACTGGCTGCTCAATGTTCAGCAACAAAGAAGCCCCATACCGACTTGACACCACATTTTAAAAATCAATTTAACATCACATGGTGATTGCAGTTACAAGTGAGCCTGACCTGGAGTAACATGTGTGGAAATGAGGGCATCACTTTGGTACCCTAGTTATAACTATAGGTGGACCTGTGTAGCCACCTTGGCCTGAGAATGATGTGAGTACCAGGAACTCAGCCCCATCAGGGAAGACAGTTTGGGTTGCACCCCCAGGTTAGTCACTGTGGTGGTTGATGTTAGGTGTCAGCTTGATTGGGGTGCAGGTCCTTCGATATTTGCCGGAACATTATTCTGGGCATTTCTGGGTAAGGTGAAATGAGTGAGTAGATTGAATTAGGCAAGTGGCCCTCCGTAACTGGGACTCCTGAGCTAGCAGCCAAAGGTCTGGATTTAACAACAGAGCTGGCCCTGCCTGGAGTGGGAAGGAACCCTTCTCCCCACAGTTCCCAGGCTCTGAGGTCCAAGACTGGAAGAGCCTGGCTGAAACCATGCTGCCTTTTCGACCTGGTCTCAGAAGCCACACAACATCCCATCTACTGCATCCTGCTGGTCACACACAGGGTTGACACACAGGGTCAGCTCTGATTCAATGTGGGAGATAATCACATGGGACCATTATTACCAAGGGTCACTGGGATCGTCTTAGGAGATGGCTGCCTCATTCTAAATGTAACAGAAACATTTCTAGATCTTGAAAACAGTGTGTTAAATTAAAACAAAGTAAGTAGCAGAAAGAAGTCTGGAAGCCTACTATTATTTTTTTAATACATAAGCATAAAACCATAATATACCATATAAGAGTGCCTACAAGTGGAAGATTTTGCATCAAACATTTAGAATGGCTGGCTATGGAAAGGGAAGCAGAATGAAGATGGAGAATGGTCATGAAAAATTAAGAAATAAAATGTCTTTCGTTATTCTTAACCAATGTTTAATTTGAATATAGTTTTCCATTTGCATGTAAAAATTCCTATTTCAAAGCTACGTCTATGTATATGGTAATATGCAGCATACTATTGGAATATGGAGGCAGATTACAACATTATTACCTTCCTAGGAATGAGAATTTGAAGCAACATGAAATTCTCCCAATGGAAGCTGTACTTTAATTTCTATTCAAACCGCTAATTGGGATCCGGAGCGTTGGCAAATCACCCTTGATTCAAGTTTCCTATTTGTTGAAGGCAGACAGCATCTCGGTTCATAATCAGTATTAAACCCTTCGCAACAATGATTTTCTGTGTTTGGAGTTCAATTAGTTGTATTGTGCACATGTAAAATTTGAAGATAATAAATGTAAATGACATTTTGCATGTGAAAAATGCCTGCATTTGGCCTATAAAATCCACTTAGATACCATTATTTATCACTTATGTATTTAATGTATAGATTCATCATTTATTTACTTGAGTAAACAAATAGGCATTACAAAATAAATTAGAAACGCTTTGTGGATTATAAGGACATGAATCTCTAAACTTGAATATTTCCTTAATTGATGTTATTTCCCTTAAAAACAGAAAAAAGTGATATTTTATTCCAAAGAATAATGTTTTTCCTATCTTTAACAGATTTCAATGCATACTTTCCCATTTGCAATCTGCTTCTCTTTCATTATAAAGGTATAGTTTCACAGAGAATTATAATAAGTTATACTAATTATTTATACATATGTACTATCTTAATACCTCTACCCTTTTAAAACTTCTGCATACAAATCCCTTTAAAAACTCCTCAGTTTAATGGTTGGCAACTAGTCAACGCTGAACCAGCTTCCTGCAAAAGGACATTATTTTGCATGTCCTTGGGGACTGGATAATTAATGTGTAATGTTTTACTTAAAACTCTAATTAAGTTTAAATTAAAATTCTTTAGGATTTTAATAGAGGAGGAAGCATTTTAGTGCCTTTTTCACTTAAATGTTATATTTGCCAGCTTGTCTGGGCCAAAGCACCACCATTTATATATACTTAACATGATTTTAATGTTGGCATTTTCTCTGAAAACTTAAAAAACTTTGGAGTTTTTTTTTTGTTTTTTTGTTTTTTTTACCCTCCATTACAGTTGTTTCACTTGAGTTTGTGTAAAAGATAGTATGAAATAAATAAGACACTCATTGTCACTATTTACCCTTTTCTAGAAACTTAAAAAGTATTTTTATTCTTTCCTTATAATTTAACATGTAAACACTATAAATTAAGATTCCTCTTCAAGAGCTTCTTTCTGTTATCCAAGAGTATAACAAGGAGTTCTAGTTAGCTACGTCTACCAACCTGGCTTCCTCCTTTTTGTTTCCTGGGCACTGATTCTATGCCGAGGAACACACAGATGTGAAAATCCATGAAAAATCTGTATCAGTGAATATATGAATTGGAGGACTGTAGTTTCCACACCATTCTTTGAGGTGTACCCCATATTCTGAACTTAACATGTTTTCAAACCAGTCTTTACATTCAAATCTTCTCTTTCTTTTCTACCTACACTTCTCAAAATTGGGAGTTTTAACTTAAAACTCATCATTTACTATTACTATTATTCCTACTCAGAATTCTTTTTACTTAAAAAAAAAAATTGAAGTAGCTGGTAATTTGTGATATCTAAAGAATAGACCAAGTCCTCATAGAATCATAAACAGGAACACTTTTTGAATATGCACTGGTCTGGTCAACAAATCTTCAAGGTGGACATGCATAGCAACCTGGGCCTGAGAAAGATGTAATTACCAAGAGCTCTGCCCCTCAGGAAAGGAGATTTAGGTTGTACCACAGGTTGGTCAACACATAGGAAAGGAAGAAGGAGAGGTGAGGAGAAAAAGAAAGAAGAAAGGAAGGAAGGAAGGAAGGAAGGAAGGAAGGAAGGAAGGAAGGAAGGAAGAAAGGAAGGAAGGAAGGAAGGAAAAAAGAAAGAAAGAGTAAGCCCTGGCTGGTGGCACAGTGGACAAGGGGACAGCCTGTGAACCCAAAGGTTGCTGGTTCAATTCCTAGCCAGGGCACATAGCCAGGTTGCAAGCCAGGTCCCCAGCCAGGTGTGTAGCTGGAGGCAGGTGAAAGGCAACCATAAATAGATGTCTCTCTTCCTCTCTGCCTCCCTTCCCTCCCCTCCCTCTGAAAAATAATAAATAAAAATCTTAAAAAAAAAAAAAAAGAAAGAAAGACAGATAGAAGGGAGGGAGGCAGTAGGACTACAGTCCTTGAATTTTGGGCTTGGAGTTTTCAGATTCTGAGGCTCTACAATAATCCTGGTGCTGGCCCTAAGTAAGGACTTGGTTGGAAGACATTCTCTGGGAAGAAATTATGTTATTTTTCTTCTGCCTAGAGCCAGAGTCAGATGAGAGTTTCTTCCAGGGCCCCTTGAGGCAGGCGTTTTATTGGTTTCCCACGGAAGGCATGACCTTTGGGAGTTCTGACTTGGGGCAGGGGTTTCTGCTTTAATCTCATTCCATGAACAGGCCAGGTGTTGTCTCCTGACCACTATGTGTCTGTGACAAATGGGGGTGCAGGTCACCCGGAATCCTCTACAGACGTTCCGCTTCGGAACTGGCTGTTTGCATCAGAGCATCCGCGTTGCTCTGAGCTTGGCAAACGTTGCTCATTTCCCCACCACCCCAGCAATACTTCCCAGATAGCCTAGACATCTGTCCTCTCCACCTTTTGCTCACAATGGGAAGGCTGGGACAAACAGTTCACAATAAATTGTTGACTGTTTTTACTAACTCGGAAACGAATCCTTGTTAGCCTACACGATCATTACGAAGAAGCCATTGCTATTCAGCACAGACTTCCTTATTTTATCAAAATTAATTTGTCTAGGTTGGGAACTATTATTATTACAATCTTTTGTAAGTAACAGGTAGTGAAACTAGGTGTGTTGGATGAAAAACAATGGACTCTGAGTTCTAAATATTTTCCTGTTTAAAGCATTCTCTTTTTTATTATCCAAACACCAGGCAGGCTTGTCCTGATGTTTACTTCGTCTTCCAAAGTGAAGGAAGAAAATGATTTCTTTATGACGAGTTCTACAAATTCAACCTCTTAATCAATATTCCCTATCACCTTACTCTCCTATGCACTTGACCAGAGTCTGCAGAGTAAAACAAACCCATGTCCCTTCAGGATGCTGTGAAAAGTAACAAAATTGAGCTCTCATGTAACTGTGAAACTGTAGCATTCCATGCATTGCAAATTATCGATGTGTATTACAGCACTAAATATCCAGTAATCCTTTGGTAGCATTTTCGGAACAGAAAATGTTTTTTGCAAGTTAATGTTCTAGTCAGACCTCGGCTTTCAGGGATGAGATCAGAAGCATTTTAAAGACATTTTTCAGGATCCTGGATTTATTACCCCTTCTCTTTGCCAGATTTGCCATGTAATCTTTAATCTCTGGAAAACGTTGATTTAACACGTCATCTAAAAGATATTACTCCATGATTGCAATGTCACTGCCAGAATGCCATGCATTTCGTGGTGCCTAGAAAATTACAAATCTCTCTGTGTATGTAGGTGAGAGGTTCCTTTCATTTCTGTTTGCTATTTTTTAACTCTCTCTAGTAAAACATTAGAAAACGCAATGGCATGTTTTTAGCAACTTAAAATCATACTGAATTATATGAGAGTACTAAGCATAAAATGTCTGCTTTACCTTTTATAATGAGATGTGTCTCCTTTGAGGTGTATTTCTTACTATTAAATATATCTCCTTGAAAAATTAGAGTTGATTCAGATTCAGAGATGATTGCATTCTGGCTTTTTTCCAACGACTTAAATTTGGTCATCTTTGCCTTGTGTAGCACTTACGAGAGTTTACATGCTCCACATGTTGGGTGACATTATAATCAATTTCACAATATTTGCTAATTTTCTTCTAAGAATTGGGCTTGAAATCCCATACCCTCAAGATGTGAAACTGCCTATGGTATGAAATAAAATCCCCGGGGCAAGGGAATGTCAGACTGTTATAAGATTGTATTTCCTTTTATAACGTCAAAGGAGGCCATAGGAAAAAGAAACGTTCAGAAGCATGAGCTTGAAATTAGTCACATGAAATTCTAGGCCTAAACATGAAAATTAGCTCATGGCCAAGCTTTTCTCGCAAAAAGTACCCTCGTCAGATTTCCAAAGCTGCCCCGTGAGGAAGCTTTTTAAAGCACTAGTATTCGTTACCCCTGCATCCTGCGGAGAGGGATTCTCGCTATGAACTGCGGCGCTCGGTATCAAGGCTGCGAATAGAACGTACTGGCTCTTCCTGCTCGAACACGAATGCTATGTTACTTCCTGCTCAAATACAGGTGCTATTTCAGTAGGTTCAGCATTACTTTTCCCAGCGCCGGACGCAGCCATGCCTCCTGTTGTTTCTTGGTTGGTTTTCCTTGTTACCAAGAGGAACTTTAAAGTTGGTGAAATGGAGATGCGCACCCCTTGGCTAGAGCGAAGGTAATAGATTCCGCAGAGAATGAACCTCGGCAGAACCACAGGTCTGAGCACTTCTCCTGACCCGTCGGAATTCTCGCACTGTCCCTCGCCGCCTGCAGGGTCACGGGGTAGCGGAGAAAGTGGCCCGGGACGCCAGGGCGCAGCAGGACCCTAAAGCTCGATGCTAACGCAGTTCCCGGGAACCTCACTTCACCTCCAGATCTCACTTGCCTTTTCCGTGAAATGGATTCAGGAGTCGGTTCTCTCTTTGGATGAAAGTACAGATGTGCCGGGATCAGGAAGGGCTGAACACAGAGTAAGGCCTCAATGAATACCAAGGAGTCACTGGGATATAATACGTTTACGTTTTCATAACCGATGCTGACGGTGTCTCGCGCACCCTGCTCTCCGTGTGCCATGGGTGCCCTTCGTGAGTCCGGGTCCACAGGCTTCGGTGACCTAATTGAAGTTCTTAAAGGTCAGGACTGTTTGCTTAAAAGGTTCATTTCAGAATTGATTCAGGCCCAGAGTAAGGCTGCCTGCCGTGGACAATGAGGGGCAGCTCGCCTGGGTGCTTCCACCTTGCGTGCACGTGTGCATACTGACACACCCTTCCTCACGCGCACACGTGTACACATGCCACCCTGAAGCAGCCTTCCTCGTGCGCACTCCTGTGCTCCTGCACACACACACATATGCACACCGACACACCCTTCCTCACGCGCACATGTGTACACATGCCACCCTGAAGCAGTCTTCCCTGTGCGCATTCCTGTGCTCCTGCACACACGCACACATGCACACTGACACACCCTTCCTCACGTGCACACATGTACACGTGCCACACTGAAGCAGCCTTCCCTGTGCACACTGCTGTGCTCCTGTACACACGCACACATGCACACCGACACACTTTTCCTCACGCGCACACGTGTACATGTGCCACACAGAAGCAGCCTTCCTCGTGCACACTCCTGTGCTCCTGCACACACGCACACGTGCACACCGATGCACCCTTACGCGCATACGTGTACACGTGCCACACTGAAGTAGCCTTCCCCGTGCGCACTCCTGTGCTCCTGCACACATGCACACCAACACACCCTGCCTCCCGGCACACGTGTACACATGCCACCCTCAAGCAGCCTTCCTTGTGCATACTCCTGTGCTCCTGCACACACGCACACGTGCACACCGACGCACCCTTCCTCACGCGCACACGTGTACACGTGCCACCCTGAAGCAGCCTTCCCCGTGCGCACTCCTGTGCTTCTGCACACACACACATGCACGCCGATGCACTCTTCCTCGTGCACACACGTGCACATCGACACACCTTGCCTCCCAGCACATGTGTACACATGCCACCCTGAAGCAGCCTTCCTCGTGCGCACTCCTGTGCTCCTGCACACATGCAATCGTGCACACCGATGCACCCTTCCTCGTGCACACACGTACACGTGCCACCCTGAAGCAGCCTTTCTCGTGCGCACTCCTGTACTCCTGCACACATGCACACCTACACACCCTTCCTCACGCGCACACATATACACATGCCACACTGAAGCAGCCTTTCTCGTGCGCACTCCTGTGCCCTTACACACATGCACACGTGTACACCAATGCACCCTTCCTCACGTGCACACATGTACACGTGCCACACTGAATCAGCCTTCCCCATGAGCACTCCTGTGCTCCTGCACACATGCACATTTGCACACGGACATACCCTTCCTCGTGCACACACGTGTACACATGCCACACTGAAGCAGCCTTCCCCGTGCACACTCCTGTGCTTCTGCACACACGCACACGTGCACACCAATGCACTCTGCCTTGTGCACACAAGTGTACACGTGCCACACTGAAGAAGCCTTCCCCGTGCGCACTCCTGTGCTCCTGCACACACGCATGCATGCACACCAGCACACCCTTGCTCATGCGCACACATGTACACGTGCCACCCTGAAGCAGCCTTCCTTGTGCGCACTCCTGTGCTCCTGCACACACGCACACATGCACACCGATGCACCCTTGCTCACGCACACCCTTGCTCATGCACACATGTGTACACGTGCCACACTGAAGCACACTGACGTTCCCTGCCTCTGGGCCTGAGGACGGGAGCCCTGCAGCCACGTTTGGCCGACTGGACCGTGGGGCCAGCATGTGCGTGGGCTTGCTGCAGCCCGATGTGGCTTCCCATGGAACCCCCTGCATTTGGGGGCTTCCCCCCACCCCACCAGCCAGCCTCAGGCCTCAGGGCACAGACCTCGCTCCCTCCTTCCCCGTGGGTCCGCCACATGGACCACCACTCACAGTCCCCGCGCTGTGCAGGCCGTGCTGCCCCTGCCCTCCCCGTCCTGGGTTTGCCGGAACCTTCTGCACTCATCGTGCTGCCTCCACTCCACTGAGAACTCCTGTGAAGCGGTGTGGGATGGGACTTCAGGGCGCCCCCCTGCTGCCCCAGCCCTCCGGCTCTTCGCACAGCCAGGGATGCTTTTGCGCCCCGGTGGGCGGCCGGGAAGAGGAGGCACCATCCTGCACAGGGAGCTGGGAGACTACAGTCCTCAAGGCAACGCGCTCACCTCGGGGCGCCGCTGGCCTGGCGCTGGGCCAAGTGACTCCAGCTCCGTGGGTCCTGGCAGAGCTGGTGGCTCTTCTGCACTCGTAGCTTAGGGGACTGAGATTCTCAACCACAATCCTTAAGGTCCAAGGCCTCTTGAGCACCTATCCCCTTACCTGTTTATTTTTCTTTGCTGGGCAGAGTGTGTCTCCGATGTCTTCCATAAAGCCTGAGTTGGATGAAAAAGGCTCCTTGTCCTTGCTTTTGCCTCACCCTTGATCTTAGCCCTGAGGAGAACGTTGGACACTCAGCATTCTTCTGCTCCGCCCTGAACTTCAGCCAGGGCTTGCAGGGTCGACGGCACCCAGGGAACTCTGGAGGCGCTTGGTGCACAGGCACCCGGGCAGGAGTTCGCCGGCGCCTTGGGCTTTTGACTTCTCGGTGGCTGCGCCAGGCGTCACTGGTGGTAAGCCAGGGGTTGCTATGGCAACCTGCCAGCTCCTACCCACGTGCAGCCTGATTTCCTGAAATGAATCACGTCAGGGGTGACCGATGTGTGACAGGAGCTGATAGGTAAAAACTTGCGCCGTTGGGCCCGTGGGGCTGACAGTTCAGAAATGCATTTCATGTAACTTCCCAATTAATCCTAGCATGATCACTCGCCCCACCTGACTACACACCTCCATAAACCACCAAGATTCAGGCCTTCCCCGCAAGCTATAGTTTTTGGAGAGAACAGCTACAGCACCGTGTTGTATTGAAATAATTTGATTTTGGAATTCGTTGCCATCATGACGCTGTAAGCGACCTCCATATTCCAGCACCGCCCCTCACAGTGTGCCCTCCAACCTTCGTTGAGTTAGCACCATTTATAAGTTGTTTTTTAAAAAAATAATGTTACACAAATACTGTTACCTGATAATCTATGAGGAAATCAAATTCAAATAGGCGTATCTACAGCCATGGAAAACGTAAATGTCAGATTTCCACAAACATGGAGTGGAAAGGATTTCTTGAAACTGCTTGAACTTTGCCTTCAGAATCTTAACAGTGTCAGAAATTAACACACAGATTGACCTTAGTTAACAAGATTTTATTCCCTGCTGTGTTTAGAGTATAGACCGCGGCACCTTGAGGTGAAGAAAGGGATTCCTTGGGTCAAGGGTTTAGTGTTGAGGAGGGAGGGAGACAAAACCTGCTCATGTTAAATTTCCAGGCAGCCACACCAGTGAGCAAGTCAGAATAGACAAAACAAGGCGGTGTTAATAGAACGCTGTGCATACATTTCAGGAAGGAGACCAAATCCTCCTAAGTTAGTCTGAGCTCATCCACTTTATGTTACAGAGAGTGGACTGGTCAATTGATCTGTTTGTCTGTATCAACACTCATGTTAATGTTCTTTTATAAAGGGTGAGAAGCCTTCTCTAGTAATTTCTAAGCTAGAAATTAGGCTTTCCTTCTCTTTTAGCACCAAATAATACAGTTTTCTGGGTAGCAAATGCATTTGTTAAGAGTATGTCTTTGAAACCTGGCTTTCCTATCTTCATAGATAAGTTCAATACAGAACCAATTGGTAAGATATAATAATTGGTCAAATCCAAACAGGGCCTACCACATTCACCACATTGCATTGTTAGCTCCACGAATGTGCTGTGCTTAGGTGTAAATAAAATAATCTATCCCCAAGATACAAATATTAAGTGCATCCTGAACACTTGAGAACATATACCAGAATTTTTTTCCAAGAATTTGCTTTGAAAGTACAGATCTTAACAGCACACTTTATTTCCTTTCTTTGTAAACTGGAAGATGTAGATTTAATGAGCTACAGGGTGCATGGTAATTTTGGAACGGCAGCCTCAAGTAAGAATTCTGAAAATGGGAAAATTGTCTTGTATTATTGCGGAAGGAATACCATTGTCATGTAAACAAAGGGAAACCCGGCAGTAATTCAGAACGACTTACATACTTCACAGCTTGCTCCTTTGCCAGGTTTTCCTATTCTTTCAATATTAAAATAAATAATGAGTTTTGCTTAATTCACTTTACCAAGTAGGACTTCTATTTAATGTGGTTTTATAATTACAAATACATACATTTTACTACATACAAAAAATTCTAATTGTGATCATTTGCAGCTAATATTTAAAAGGTGAGTTCTAAATAAAGTAATTAAAGTATGATGATAATATGCTTTGAGGTTATATTTTGGTTGGTGTGTAAATATGTTACCCAACCTATATTTATGGGTTTTGTGATTCAAATGAACAATCTATCTACAAATACCATGTAATGTATTTGTACATTGCCCAGAGAATCTATTTTACTTCTTTGAATCAAGTCTTTCATGCTTTTTTAATACTCAAAATTCTTTGGAAAAAATACAATGAACCCATCTCTTAATAATTACCCCTGGAATAGGTAAAATTCTTTTGTTAGGTAGCAAAAACAATTAAACAGGAAATATTAATGAGTAATGAATTATGAATAAGGAAGTAATTATCAAAAAGATGGGGTTGATAAAGTATTTTACTAAACTATGTGATTCAATCATTTTTTCTCTAATTATATTACTACTATTATTATTTATTAGCTATCTATAGCTCTAGTTTTCAAAATCAAGAAAGAAGGAAATTTATCTGGGGTAGGAATTCTAACTTAGGAAATGCATATATCTAATTTAACTACCTCATGGAGATAAACTGTATTTTTAATAGTTTTTATGTATCTTATACCACTTACAATGTGAATGGAATATGTTGTAGCTGTATGGGACAACAAATCACCTGTGATAATGAACCTACAGTATTGCTAGAAATCATAAAGGACAATATTATTCAAACTCTAACACTTATTTTAGTTATCTCTAACATTATTTAAATGTTACTGTTTTATAACTATACAACTGGAAATAACTGTATCCAATTACCTCAATTTTGAATCTTGCCAAGAGTTCAGGCAATGTATATTTAATTCATCATATTTGTTAGTTAATTAACAAAAGGAAACTTCACAGGCAGGAACAAAAAGTTATTTTTAAAAAAGATTTTATTATTTTTAGAGAGAGGGGATGGGAGGGAGGCAGAGAGGAAGAGACACATCCATGTGTGGTTGCCTTTCATCTGCCTTCAGCTACAGACCTAGCTAGAGATCTGGCTTGCAACACGGTTATATGCCCTGACTGGGAATCGAACCAGTGACCTTTGGGTTCACAGGCCGGCACCTTTCCACTGAGCTGCCAGCCAGGGCTAAAGAGTTATTTTTAACAGAAGCATGAGTAGATGGCAAAAGACCTCATTTGAACTCCTAAATTAATGTAAAATTACTAAGAAAAAAATTCAGTTGCTAAGAATTTTGGCTATTCCAAATGTTTTTGAAAATTATATACACTGTTTTGAAACCCATATACTCTTACTACATATTTTTCTCTTTATTTAATACAGTTTAAAAGTATGATTTTAAGACATTTAAGCCAAGTACTCTGACAAAAGCACACATAAAATAAACCCGGTGGGAGGAAGTTCACTGCATCGTGGGATCCACACATGCTGAATTGACCTGGAAGGTAGAAGATGCATTTGGGAGAACTAGCTTCATATCTTCTGCCAAAATCCTGAGTCAGCTGCTACCTGTGTCATCTTGGACAAGTTACTCAGCCTCTTTGTACCTCGGTTTCCTAATCTGTAAACTAACGCTGGCGAGCATTATAAGGGTAAACTGCTGTAAGGCGTTTGGTGCATCTTTAGCACTGCATAAATGCAAACTATTTTTCGAGAACATCATAGTCATGACCAGCCTTGTGCTCCACACTCTCCTAGATCTAGAAGGGACTCTCTTGTTCCCTGGACGAGAAGCCAGACTAATCAGTACAGACTTAAAATGACTAATATTTTTCATGATGGTACTGATCAAAGGCCAGGATTCTGTTATTATTTGTAGATTTTAGCTAAAAAACTAAGAAACATAACAATCATTTTGCCACCAGGAGATACCCCACACCAGCAATAACCATCTTTATGAGAAGTGACACCACCTTGCTTTTTTCCTGAGGTGTTGAGATTGGTGGGAGTAGGGGATAAGAACTATTATAAAACCGAACAATTTGGGAAGCATATAGAAATATAGGAGCGGGAATCCAATAGACCTATACATGCTTTTCTTCCTGCCAAGAATCCCAAAACACAGAGAGTTGCATGGTGCCCATTATTATCTTTATGTAAGACCTGACATGTTTTGAGTGTCTAGCTAGGGAGCCACTTTCTGGAGGACTTGAGAGAAGACTATGACCTCTGCCAAGGGTCTCTTTCTGCTCCCAGTTATGGGGATGCATTTTCCATCTGCCTACATAGCCACTGCTTCTATTCTATTTATCAGCCTTCATGCACCCTCCACCATGATGAATATTAATATGAAGACAAAACCAATAGACACCATATCACTGTGGAGCTGAAGGGGTAGTTGGTGACACCTATAGATAGCAAACAACCAGAAACGAAAGTAACCATGTGTAATCATGCAATGGATTGTGTGGAAATGTACCACGTGGACACTGGAGTATAAAGAAAAGATGTCCAAACCGGGGATTTCTCATGTATAAATGGTGGATATTACTGCTCACCTCACAGCATTGTTATAAAGATTAAAGGGTGTAATTATATGTTAATGGCACATTATATGTCCTTTATGTGGGTTACATAAAATGCCACCCAGGCTTCGAGTAATATAAAAATATTTTTTTCTACTCATTTTTATGGAGATCCTATCATGTACAGGTATGGAGGATACATGGGTGAGTAAAAACAGAGTGGGTTCCACTTTCATAAATTCTAGCTGGGAAAGAAAGAGCATACATATAAACATACAAGAAAATAACAAACGATGATGTGCTAATTAATGGCCAATAAAAATCTATTAAAGAAAAAGTTATTTCATTTTTTTCTTTGTCTTTTAAAAAAATTATATATCATTGATTACGCTGTTATGTTTGCCTCAAATTATTTTCCCTTTGCTTCCCTCCACCCAAGATCCCCATTTTCTCCTGCAATCCCACCTCCCCTTAGTTCACATCCATGGGTTGTACACATAAGTTCTCTGATTTCACCCTTTATTATTCTTAACTTCTCCCTGTCTATCTTGTATCCACCAATTATGTTTCCTAACCCCTGCACCATTTTCCCATTTCACCCCCTTTCCCCTCCTGGCTGGTAACCCTCCCAATGATCCCCATACCCATGATTCTGTTCTGGTTGTTTGATTACTTTGTTTTTATTTTTATTTTTTAGGTTCTATTGTTGATAGTTGTGAGTTTGGTTTTTTGTTGTCTTTTTAAAAAGATTTTATTTCTTGTTTTTAGACAGAGGGGAAGGGAGAGAGGCAGACAGGGAGAGATACATCAATGTATGGTTACTTCTCACCTGCCTCCAGCTACGGACCTGGCTGGAGACCTGGCTTGCAACCTGGTTATGTTGTTCTGACTGGGCAGGCTGGCACCTTATCCACTGTGCCACCAGCCAGGGCTTGTTGTCTTTTTAATGTTCATAATTTTGATCCTCTTTATCAGCTTACAGTCTTACAGGAACCCCATTATAGGTTACTCTCTTCTTTTCTCTTGCTGCTTTTAAGATGCTCTCTATCTAACCTTTGGCATTTTAATTATGGTGTGGCTTGGTGTGGTCTTCTTTGGGTCTAGCTTGTTTGGGACTCTCTGTGCTTCCTGCACTTGTATGTCTATTTCATTCACCAAATTTGTAAGTTTTCCTTTAAATTTTTTGTTCTTCCTCTTCTCCTTCTTGCACTCATATGATTCTAATGTTGGCATGTTTAAAGTTGTCCCAGAGGTTCCTAAGCCTCTCCTCATTTTTTTTCCAATTCTTTTTTCCTCTTTCTGTACTGGTTGACTGTTGATTTATTCCTTATGTTGCAAATTGTTGATTTGAACCTCATTTTCCCTCCCTTTATCATTGGTTTCATGCGCATTTTCATTCATTTCACTTAGCCTAGCCTTCACTTCTTCTCTTTTGTATTTGCTGTACTCAAGTATATCTGTCAAGTTTGTGAGCATCTTTATCATCAGTGTTTTAAATTCTACATCTGGCAGGCTGGCTATTTGTTCATCTGTTAGGTTGGTTATCTCATTGTTACTTAGTTCACCCACTGGGACCTTGATCTGTTCCCTTTTTTGGGCCATACTTCTCTGTCTCCTTAACTTGACAGGCTCCTGTGTTTGTTTCTGTGTCTTAGGTAATTCTGTCACACCTGTTATATTGTAACCTTAGGTATTCATTAGTGCAGGGTGACCCGTTTCACTATTCTGTGATGCTATATGTTGGGGAGGGTCTGAGAGGAAACAATGCTGCTTGCTTAGCACTCACCCCTTTTCCAGGCACTTCTGCTTCCTGTGTGGGACTGGCTCTTCTCTAGCTGTTGCCCTGGCCATGGTTCCCAGAGTGCGTGGCTCTGCAGATGTTCCAGGACTATGGGGGCCTCTAAACAAACTGACCCTGCTGAGAGGCTGGCAGTTCCTTCCTCTGCTCCAATCTCTACTGGTTTTCACAGCCAGAAGCTATGAGCCTTTATTTCCCCCTTGGTTCTGGAACTGTGAGCTGTGGGGTTTGGTCTGGTGCCAGGAGTATTCCCCAGGTGTCCCTACTTTTTTGTGTGTGACTGAACTTTCTGCTGATCAGTCACATCTGCTGACTCACTGCAGCTGCCACACCACCAAATCGCATCCTGTCTGTCCCAGCTCCACCCCTCCTACCTGTCTGGATGAGTATTTCTTCTTTATATCTTTGTTTGTTGGACTTCTGTGCAGCTCCACATTCTGGAATTCCTGGTTGTCTCTAGTTTTGAGGTAGATGTATTCATTTTTGGTTGTGGAAGGAGATGCAGCATGTCTACCTAAACCTCTATCTTGGATTCTCCAAAGCCAAAAAGAAGTTATTTTAGATGGGATGATTAAGGAATGCCTCCCAAAAGACTCAAATTAAAGTTGGAAGCTGAATGAGAAGACATTAAGAAGGAAACAGCTACATTCCCATCATATGATCATTAAAGGACAAATGTAAAGATTTCTGGAAGTTCCTAATGAGTATAAATTAGTTATCTAAATGCTTCTTCAAGGCCACGGATATTGACTTCCTCAAAATAAAAATGCATCCCATGATCTCAAAAAATCCCAAGCATAAGCCTAATGCTCCCTTGGGGGAATCTCATTTTCTTGTGTGTGCGTGAGATATGCTAGGTGTGTCTGTTATAAAGTGCAAGTACTGCTCAACTGCTTGATTTTCTACTTGAAATAATTATGCCATGCAATTGACCTATCATCATGATGATCCTTTACAGAATGTTAAGTTGAATCAACTAACATAATGTTTTTACGCTCAATAGTTGGCAGCACTTTGTCTGAAGTGGCCTGGCCATAATGCAGAAGTGGACAGAGTCCCATTGTGGTGTCCTTCCTCCAGCACCTGTGCTTGCCTGCAGTACATCAATAAATTTCTTACATGGGATACTGCCTGGAAACACCAGTTCTATCTGTGGTCTTGCAATAAATTGGGCGGAGGGGGTTAAAAGAATGAAAAGAACATGGATATACCTTGAGGAGACAGCTGCATTTCCATGGGAGATAATCAACAGCCTTATAATTAATCCATATCGGACTCTGCCAGGTTTGGATAGTATCTTTTTATAAGTTTATTAAAGAGTTCCTTACTGACCTCTTTTGCAATAATGAAGTCTTTGGACTACTAAATGCACAATCAACATTATCAATGGAGTTTAAGAAATTTGTGAAGTCCCTTTACGACCTTAAGCAAATGGTCAGATTATAAGGATAATACAGATGGCAAAGGTTGTCCTAAATAGGGTTGCTGAGAGGTAACTGGCCAACAAGCTGAGTAGGTTTATCATCACTAATAAATGAGTCCATTCTCTGCATAGCACTGTTCTTCTGAATGAAGAAGTATCTCCTTCTAGATATAGTTAAGGACATGTCATGCAAGAAAGGATGTATTTGTCCATCTGTTCTCTTGGTAAATCTTTATGACAACCCGTAATGTGGCTCTGTTGCAGGTCCAAAGCCAGTTCTGGCTTCTAGAATGCATATTTTTTGTCAATTTTCACAAGTTACCTGCTGCAAAGTTGCTTTTCCACTGGGAATGGAACAGCAGAGAAAATAATACACAATGTTTGGTAACCAGCTGACCTTCCTCTGGTGGCATTAAAACTTCCAAGTGAGGAGAGCAGTGAGTCTCTGAAGTATTGAGCTGTTGAAGTAGAGGGTGAACTTCCACATCTGCTAAGAAAACATGAAAAGGGGCTCACGAATGAATGCACCTGCATGTGCTAATAGGCTGTGCTGGTGGAAGAGGGAACCAGTGTTTGCCTGGCAGGTCTACTTTTAGGTCATTTATTCCTCTTGGATTCCTGTATCCACATGACATAATGGCTTGGGGTTAGAACAGCCCAAAAATATGTAAGCAGTAAGTGGTCATGGATGAAAGACTTGAAGATTCTTCCCACATAATAAATAAATAAATAAGAAACTTTTAAAAATATTGAAACTTTTATGTTTTAGGTATGTGGCAGGGCAGTGATCAAGGGGACTGGCAATAGGCCTGTGTTAATATTTGATGTTAGCTTGGTGACATTGGACAGGTTCTCTAACCTGTCTAAATTCAGCTTCCTTGTTTACAAACTGGAAAGAGAAATGCTTATCTCACAGGAGTATGAGAATTAAAAAATAATGTAATACATCTAAAATCCTGAGTATGTCGAGATGTTTAATAGATGGTAGTCATCAGGTAATCTTTGGCAACTAGGAAATATTTTGGAAGGGCTGCTACTCAATTTCATTCATGGCTAGCAGCCTCTTCTAATTCTTCCCGTTATTCCTTCTTTCAAACTACTTTGAAGTCTGTCCATCTTTCTCTCTCCCTCTTGATTCATACACACACACACACACACACACACACACACACACACACATACTCACACAGCTTTGTAAGCCTTCATTTGCACCTGGCTGTCATAATGGTGGCATAGGTGTAAAGCCTCATGTCACCCTCTGCCTTTCCACTGTCCCCTCTCTCCCAAACCCACCTTCCACACTGATTCCTTCAGAGGTTCCGAACACCCACTTCTCATCTCCTAGTTTAAAAACCCACTTCTCACCGTGTACCACGGGAAACCCACCTTTTGCTCTCTTCCCGCCTTCGTAACAATACAGTCAGACCCGTGGTTGTCAGTGATCACAGCCCGCCAGCTGTCGTCCTTGTGACTTCAGAGTCACCTACTTCTCCACTTTCTGACATTTTCTCTCCCAAAGCTTAGCTTCATAGCTTCATGATGCCATGCTCTGTCTTGCACAGAACATTCCTATAAACCAGTCACACTACCCAGAATGCTCTCTCATATTCTATATCTCCTCTGAATTCTGTGTTATTCATTAATTAAGAGAAGTTAATTCCCAAGTTTGTCTGTTCTATGCTGTTACAGGTTGAGTTCTCCAAAGTCAACTTTGACCCGAGGTGGTGCACACAGAATGTAGAGCCAGGATGTCCCTGGGCATTGAAACCTGTACACCAGACACAAAGAAGCAGGCCAAGGGGAGAACTGAGCACCCAGCAGGCCCAACCACGCTTTCTCCCAACTTCACTGGGAACCCTGACGTGAAGATGGCCGATCTCTGTAGTCCTGAGTGAGGTGTGAACATCGGACCTTTAAAATCCTGCTTTGATCTATCAGTTCACATAGTCCCATCACTGAGAGGTGTGACATTGCCCACAGAGGTTATCTGCAGCTGAGGCAGTGCCTGAAAGAACAGACAGGGAAGGCTACCAAAACTCTCAGGACCTACCAAAACTCTCAGGACCTGGGGTGATAAATTCTTTGTATTTTTTGTTTCTTTTTAATTGTTTATTTTTAGGGAGAGGGAAAGGAAAGGAGAAAGAGAGGGAGAGAAATATCCATGTGTGGTTGCTTCTTACACGCCCCCAACCAGGGACCTGGCCCTCAACCCAGGCATGTGCCCTGACTGGGAATCAAATCAGTGACCCTTTGGTTCTCAGGCTGGCACTCGATCCACTGAGCCACACCAGCCAGGGCCAAATTCTTTATCAAAGGAGGATCTGGACAGTGTGTCCCCTTGTACATCACATACCCAATAAAACAAATCTAGCTAATTGAGCTAAACAGCGTGCCCTTAGTGATCTGTATGACTTCAAGGATGGGGGTCTGCACCCCAATTCTAAGCCATCATCTGTGTGAGGAAGCATGACCAGAGGGTGCATTTTATTCAGGAAAACGACCCTCCTTATGTCTCAAGGACTGATTCAGGAAGCAGCAAAATTATCAAGGAATGACAAAGACCTTCTGTTCTGAGCCATGTATTTTAGCACTTATTTAAATGCCAAAACTAACGCCACAAAGTTTAGGGACAAAGATAAGAAGTGCTATTTTCCTTATGAATTTGCATTTGACCTAAGAGACCCCAGATGAGACACCTTATCACCTCAAGGCACCCTACCATCCCATTTCCCCCTCTGGAATACCATTGCTAATAACAATTTTAAGTGGCTTTGTGAGCGCCTTCACTTTCTCAGGGATGCTCATCACACTGACTTCTCAATAGTTCAAGTCTCTGAATTCTCATATTTTATGGTGACATTTTTCTGTCAGACAATTAAGTGCATTTATTTGAAGCTGAATTTGTGCATAGAGAATATCAGCTCTGTGTTCCAAAATTCCATTGCCTGTTTGCTCATTTTAGTATCTCTTTTGGAGTGTATTTTCAATTCTTAAAACAAATAACCCTCACACCTCATGTATTATGTTTCTCATTCTGTAGTCAAATAGTACTGCATGATTATAGCTGGTGCAATTGAGTTATCATGTTTTATCGTGCCCTCAATGCACCAATTTTAATAAATATTTAGTAGGTTTTTTTTTTTTTTAAAGATTTTATTTCATTATTTTTTTTAGAAAGAGGGGAAGGGAGAGAGGCAGAGAAGGAGAAAGACATCAATGTATGGTTGCTTTTCACCTGCCTCCAGCTACAGACCTGACTGGAGACCTGGTTTGCAACCTGGTTATGTGCCCTGAATGGGGAATCGAACCTGCGACCTTTGGGTTCGCAGGCCGGCGTCTTATCCACTGAGCTACCAGCCAGGGCCAATATTTAGTTATGACCAGGCACTGTGCTAGGCACATAGGGTATGCAAATATAAACATAGTGCAGGCCCTGGACATCTATGGAATTAAATTTGGGAAAACAATTGCTGAGTTTGTAAGAGAAATGAGATGTATGAAATAGCAGTAATTCAAATGAGCGTGCTATCACTGTCCACTAAAGGCTTCACGGCGGAGATGTTGTCGATTTTTGGTCTTAAAGATGGGATGGTGGTTTATATAGAAATGTATTCACTTTTTTATATATTTAAAGTTTACAGGTAAATGATATTCATTGTAACGTGAGGCAATACAGAAAAGCTAAAATGATAATAAAAGGTATGCACAACCCCAGGATTCATGTTTTGTTAACTGTTTCCCTTGATCTGTGCTTGTCTGTCACAACTATGTCAAATGTTTACTCAAATCAGGCGACCTTCGCCAACATGACTAACAATGTGGTACTAGACCAGGATTCAGAGACATAGCATTTTTCCTTTCTCTTATTTCCATCATAACCGGTCCCGTATGGGCTCGGATTCTACACACCAGATTGCATGTTCATTTCTAGATGTAAGTCTCAAGCCAGGTGAGTGTTGTACTGAGTTTATTAAACCCTCAGCCAAAGAGCTCAAGCATGTGACTTTCCGTGACCCCGAACTCAACGCGTTGGCAAGTCTCTGTCTCCACCCATCGTACTGTAAGATTTATCAGAAAAATAAAAACAAACAAAACAAAACATGAAGTGATAACAAGAACTGTTCATATCATACTCTGGGTTAACAGTCCACACACAAAAAGAACAGAAGTAACCAATGTTCTAACATGGAAACATAGAATGAAAAAGCAGATGAGTAACCATCAATCGTTAATGACTCTTATGTCACCTTTCTCAATTTATAGATTTTAATTTTTTTTTAAAGATTTTATTTATTAGTTTTCAGAGAGAGGGGAAAGGAGAGAGGCAAAGAGGGAGAGAGAAGCACCAATGTATGGTTGTCTTTCACCTGCCTCCAGCTACGGACCTGGCTGGAGACCTGGGTGTGTGCCCTGGCTGGGAATCGAACCAGTGACCCTTGGGTTTGCAGGGCAGTGTCTAGCCACTGAGCCACCAGCCAGGGCCTATAGATTTTAATTTTTTAATACTTACATTGGATTGATAGTATTTGGGAGATGATCAATGCCTTCACATTTTAGCGATTCTGCATGCAATACCTCTTTAGCCTCATAATGAGTAGGTTGAAAAAAGGGTAAAAATTCTCTTACTTTTACATATTAGAAAAAGGAGTTGTTGAAAGGTCATGGGAAAATTTATTGTCAAGTAGCAAGTTATGTGTGAAACTTGCTCTGGAAATCTGCAGCTCCATTTGCAGTGTGATGGAAATGTAGTTCTTAGATGCGAAATCAACCAATTTTCTTCTCACTTTTGAATAATAATATCTGGTGAATCATCCTAGAAGAGGAGATTTTCATAGCTCTCACCTGAATGAACTATTGTTGAAATGCTATTAGTTTTTGGCAACAGGCCCAAACTGAAGCCCTGGCCTATGGGAATAGGAAACCTTTTCACTCCTCGCAGACAACATTTATTTTTCCTGGCAGGATCGCTTCCAGGGAGCTGCCGGGTGGTGTTAATAAGCTCAGGAGGAAGGCCCTAGAAGGGTGGCGAACATAGGTGTGAAATTCAGCTGCTTCGGATGTAAAATCAAACCCATAGGCAGCAAAGAGCCCTGAACCGAGAGCGAGCACGGTGACTCATGGAGTTTAATGAAACCCACCTCATGTTACTGTAGGGGGTTAGGTGAGACAGGCCAGCTTAACTGTAATAGTTGCAGTGTGACTTTGCCTCATTTTAAAGGAAAAAAAAAAAAAGTCATCAAGCTCACAGATGAACTTTCTGGCCATGGTTTTAATAATTTCTCATGAAAAAAACATTAAATTAAAACCCTAAAATTATTATCAAGCTTTCGGTGTCTCCATGAGAACTCTGTGGAGAGAACAGGTTGTTACAAAGGAAAGAGAACTAGAGTTTAGGAAAAATTATACTAACCATGGGGTCCTTTGGGGTCCAAATTAGACCCAAATATATTTCCAAAAGGTTAAGTTTCATGGGCAATGTTAGGATAGGGGGGGTGGTAACAAAGATCATTAGAAATCTAGTAGGTAGGATTAATAGGGAAAAGTATTTGAATAATTTAGAGAAAGACATGGCTAAGGGTGACAACTACAACTTTCAAATAAATTGACTATTTTCAGATGACATTTATCACTTATTTCTCACTTTTCCTGAATCAATCATGAATTATCCAAGCTTAAGTGAGAGTGCGAGGATTTCAGTAGGATGCAGGGAAGAGCATTTAATTAGCTAGGAAGTACGTGAGTACCTGGAATTTTCTAGGTTTTCTGATAAACATTTGGGTTATGAATGTGAGTGTTACGGATAGATTTGTGTCCTTCACCAAAGATGTACTGGAGTCCTAACCTTGGATGCCCATGAACGTGGCCTTATTTGTGTGTATGTGTGTGTGTGGGGGGGGTCTTTGCAAAGGTAGTCAAGTTAAGATGGGGTCATTAGGGGGGTCCTAATCCACGATCGATGATGTCCTTGTACAAAGAGGGAAATCTGGACACGAATACATGGAGAGGGCAGCATGCTGCATGGAGAGAGGGACAGGTACAAAGGTACAGCCACATGTCTGCGTCACATCACCTGGAGGGAAGGGAGGCCAGGGAAAACGGAGGCAGGCTGGAGTCCTGCTTCCGCAAGTCAAAAGCGCCCTTGGCCACCGGCCACTGGGAGCAGGGAAAAGGAGGAAGGAGCCTCCCCTGGACCCCTGGCCTGAACACACCTTGAGTTTGGACTCAGCCTACAGAAGTAGGAGACAATGCGTGTTTGTGGCTTTCAGTCGTCCGTCGCACCTTGTCATGGTAGCCATAGGAAATGAATACAGTGTGCAAAGCACAGCCTTGGGTTTTGAGAATTTAGGCTCTGAGTGCCAGTGCAAAGGCCGGACGGCATTGCAGGGGCCCCATTACCTCCATGCTGACCCCCACCTGTGCAGTTCTATCTTTCCTCCAGACTCGCCTCCAATGCCACTCTCCTTCTGAGATCCCCTTCGATTCTCAGATAGGAACGATTGATTTATTCAAATAGCATGCATCTTTTCAAATGGTCAAGCTCAGGTTTAATATTTATGGCTCAAACACCTCCCATGAACCATCCCCAATGCCCAGAACAATGCTTGGCACAATTTGTTGAGTGATGAGTGAATGAATGATAAAAAGAATATCTGAATGTGGGCCATGTTCAAGACCCAGAACTCCCTGATTCTCAGTCTGGGGCACTACCTGAAACAGAGAAGCTACAGGCTTAAACTTTACCTGATTAAATCCAATGTGATAAGTGCTGTGATGACCATATATACGAGATAACATAGAAACACAGAGGTATGCATAATTAACTTCCACTAGAGAAGCCAAGGGAGGGAGGAAGCTTGAGATGTTTCTGAGTTCTGTTCTGACAAGTATTATAAAATGCTGCCCATGCAAATGAGATGTACAATCCAACTCCAGAATTTCCTTCCTGCCTCAATGAATATACATTTTGTTAATGTTTCAACTCTGACTTTGGGGTTAACAACACAGAGAAGATCTGCTGCTTAAAGAAAACTTTGCATATTCATTTTCTTTGCCAATCTCAATGTACACATCCACGTTTGGAAAGTTTTCATTTGCATTTAAAGGACCGTGACCTCCATGCACACCCTGCGACTGTGCTGCCTGACAGGGTTGGTTGCTTCTGTGCACAAGTTCACGTTCACAAGGAGCTCTAAGGCCCCTAACGGCTAAAGAAGGCAGAGGCGACACTGTCATGTAACCAGCTGGGGACACCAGGCTCCAACTGCCCTTTCTAAATCACAGAGAATTTCTTTGTGGGAAGAGTCCCCTTTTCAACAGCTGCTCTGCTGGGCCAGCCATTTAAAGTTCAAAACTCGACTCGTCTTAATTCTCATTGGAAGGTGAGAAAGCCTGGAAGGTTCATTGGTTCCCGGAGGTGCCTCCCCTGCTCCACAGCAGCCCAGCAAGGTCATTAACAACCACCAAGGGGGCAACCGGGAGTCTTCCTCCCCCCGGGTAAGCCTAAACCTGCATCTCGCGAGGACTGGGCATCTTCCTCCATGGGTTTCCTTCCACACCTTCCAGGAGCCTTTACAGTGACCATGGGCTCCCGGGCCAGGGGTAGGTGGGCAGCTGTGGTCAGCATCAAGCGTCCTCCAGACCCTGCTGAGTTGGGGGGCTCTCGCTAACTTTCTGCTATTTCAGTTCATTTGGTGCCCCCTCTTTAACTTAATAAAGAGCGCTCATGTGTGACTTTCTGCTTCTATGCTAGTTTACAGACACGTTTACCCCGTGTCTCCTTAACCTAATGTAAAAATGAATTTTAATTTGAGAAATTAGTCATTGATAGGAATGGATGGAGGGGGAGGGTGGCCCAGATGTATGACAGGTGGTAGGGAAAAGCCAGGCTGAAATGGAAAAGAGGATATAGATAATCCACTAGGATAAATAAGAAATTGAGACTAAGAGAAAACTTAGTCTTTGAAAACATTTCAGCGTGCCAGGAAGGGCATTAATATTATCTTACTGGTATAGAATTTACAAAGAATTTTGCATAATTATTTCACTTGACACTCAGGATAATACTGGGAGGCAGACATTATTGTCATTTAATTATGAGGAAATCGAGGATAAGAGAGACTACGTGGTTTGACAAAATCTACAGGACTAAAAATATCCAAGGATAATAACTTAAATTCAAGTCATGTGACTTCAAGGATATGCTTATATCACCACGCCCCAAAGATGGAATAAGCAACATGTGATCATATCTACACCATTGGATGCACTTGGCTTCCTAATAACCTGCAGTAATTACATCATTTTTCAAAGCTGCACACTAGCTACCCCTGATGCTGTATAAAATTAAGAATTGTTACATGGTTAACATGCCCCAAAATGCATAAATGGGAAAGTTTCCTATATCTAGGCTTGGAATATTCTATGCTGTGCTAGGTCTGTATTCCAACAACCATAACCATGTTTTAACTGAACTCCAATGGAAAGAAAAATTATAGCAAAGGTAAAAAACTGGTGGTAGGTCATGCACCCTAGCCGGTGACCAACATGAGTGCTACTTATCCAGTTCTAATGGACTATCTAGGTGCATGTGTGTGTACAAGGTCTGTCCTTGTATTATGTCAACATAATTAAACCAGTTTGAGTGGCTGATACTTTTGGGTCAGACCTCATATATGCAGGTATATCCATGCATATGTGATTTGGAGTGAATCACTTGGCTCACAAATATTTAATGATTTTATAGAATTCCAATTTGGAAGAAACCTTCAAAGTTATGAAAGAATACAGATTATAAACATTGTTCCCTCTGAAGGCACATCATTCTAAAACTATTATTAAAAATGTCTTTCCTGCCCTGGCTGGTAGCACAGTGGATAAGGAACCAGCCTGCGAACCCAAAGGTCACATGACCAGGTTGCAAGCCAGGTCTCCAGCCAGGTCCGTGGCTAGAGGCAGGTGAAAGGCAGCCATACATTGATGTTTCTCTCCCTTTCTGCCTCTCTCCCTTCCTCTCTCTCTGGAAATAATAAAAAAAAATCTTAAAAAAAAAATATTTCCTGTACCGGGTTAAAAATCCGTAACTGTTCCAGTTTGGCTCTAGGTGACATTCTCTGTCGACAGCTCTTAAATACTCATGGATTGTTATTATTCACTGTATCTCAGAAGCCTTGTCTTGTTCAAGGAAGACAAAATATTCATAATTGCAACCATTGCAAATGTGAAATAATTATCCTTATATACAGTATGTGCTCCGTGCTGTTGAAGCCCCCTTCAAGCGGGGCATTTATCTTAGATACAATGCTACGAAGGTGCTCAACTTATTGTGGCATTCAGGAAACCTATTGTTTTAGAAATGGATTTTGCTCTTGGGGCAGCTGCCTCTATACTCGTATCTATTGGATTCTGCTAAAGAGAACTTTTATCTCCATCATACATAAACTGCTAAGGCATTCTATACTTGTACAGTTGTTTTGAGCTTATAGTCACTTTTCACTTGGTATTTAGTAATTCCCACCTATTAATTTCCAGCTCACTTTTCAGGCTGCCCAGATTTTATGGGATTGGGATCCCATCATCTTGTAAACTAGCCATTCTATTTGCACTTATGCCATCTTCAGAACTGATGAGAACACACTGTCTTTCTTTGGTTTTGTTTGTTTTTGTGATTCATGATACCCTAGCGAAGCATTCCTTGGCTAACTCAAGAAATAGCCATATCAGGTTGCAATCCATATAAGAATCAAAATTCTCTAGGTAACAGACTTCAATCAATATCAACTCCTCCTAACTATACTGACTTCTGGACCAAATACCCACCCAGTTACAAAAATAGTGTGGTACTGCCTGTATTTATCTAACACTAACCACCTTCCCTTTCTTTGATATGTAATGGTCACATTTTTTAAAGCATGGCAGTTGTATCTAAGAATATGTTTTCTTAATTGAACAGTGTGTTTTCTGGCCTAGTATGCAAGTATGCAATTTGTGTGGCCATTGGGCTGTGTTCCTATCAATGAAATGGGACTAAAAATGACCTGTAGCTTTCTCTTTTTCTTCCACTTACTGAGAGATGGTAACAAATGGAGCAGTTGACTTGGATTTGCTGGGAACCATATATCACTGACATGTGGCAGTATTTTCCAATAGCCCCACACTATCATCTGTTATTATATTTTCAGGTCTCTTTAATTTAGCTGCTTACCTAATCCATACAACAAAAGAGGGAGAAATATTATCAAATCTCTTATAGATGTACCCTTTCTTCATATTCCAATCTCAGTTTATTATTAAAGAATAATGTACGCTAATAGGCACTTGCTTTACATGTAGGCCCTTCAGAAACTGTTGCCTATCAGTCTCTCATAACTGGATGCCTATTAATATGATCATAGATCCAGGTAAATACATTCTTGGCATTAGCCGAGCTCGGGGAGTGGTAAGAATTTAGACTGCAGGTGAGTTGGATGAGCACCGGGGACTAGGTTTTGGGGTACAGAGCAACTGGTTTGGAGTGGCCTTGGGTGGAATCAGTGGCCTTGGACAGCCAAGAAAGACCCCCTCAGGGACCTGTGTGGCTGAAAGGTGACCAAGCACATGTTCAGAAGAAGCAAAATGGACAGGATCCAGAGCTGCCTCTGGCAGCCTTGCCGACTGGACTGTGAGCTACTTGCATGCACCTTATGTGTAGGGTGACGTAGGCTGCCAGGGCCTGGTGACAGCCATTGGGAAGACCTTGCAGACTGGAAACCTCACAGACCCTGCTCAGCCACGCCTTTGTCTAGCAGATGACAGTGTTGTGTCTCCCCTAGCCTATCCCTGTGACAGCAAAAAGGACCAAGATGACGGGAAGATAGTAGAAGCAGCCATGAAAAGTGGCTAGAGGAGGAAGGACCCGCCAGACACCTGCTACTGGCGGGGACTTGGTATTTCTGTATCCACATGACCCCCACCTTGCCTTGGCTCTTCTATGTCCTCTTCTCTAGTTTAATAAAGGCCAGCTTTCAAATCCCCCCATTTAAGGAAAATGTACTCCTTGTGGCTAAACTTAGTTCTATGCCATTCTGACAACGTTGCAGAACTAACGTTGTGCCACTGGGACGGGCAAGTTGGCATCACTACTCCATCCTGGCAGTGATGTGTCATGTATCCCCTCCTGGACATCTCCAGTAGCAGCACGTCAGTTGGAGAGAATGCGGGTGCACAGCTGAAGGACAAGCAAGAGGAATTTCCCCTAAAAGATGGGACGCCTACACCCCCAGCCGGGCTTGCTCTCTCTCTCTCTCTCTCTCTCTCTCTCTCTCTCTCTTCTGAAAGCACCTGCTGTTGCAAGGGCTTTGCCAAAAATGTCACTGCCAGATTTTGCTGGACGTGGGCTCTGACCATTTCCAAATGACAGAAAATCAGCTGTGGGATTTATTCCTTAAGTAATCATTAGCCACGGGCCTTGCAGTGATGGGGTAGAAAATTCAACATTTTCAATCTGCCTGATCCGAGAGGCCCAGCTGTGCTTCGCACGGCCTGCTCCCAAAGAGTCCATGCCAGTCACGTGACTGCAGCCATGAGTCAGATTTGCCCTGAAAGGTAGCGCATTCCTTCCCCAGTGGAGAGAAAGACAAGCACCCACGTGGGTGTCATGTCAGCCTATGGCATCAAGAGTACGTTTACCATGTACATGAAGATCACAGAGCAAGGCTCAAAGATTAGCTTCAGGAAATGCCAGAAATGGGTGTGCCAATGTTAGTACAGGAATTAAAATTGGCTTTATTTCCTCTTCCAATTGAATGTCTACTTATGTGATATATTTGGACTATTCTCCCTAGCAAAAACTATTTTACAAATTCTCCGCAGTATGTTCCTTGAATCCTCATTAAACTAATGCAAGTCAAAGACTAGACGTTTACCCTAAATTCTTACTTGAATTGCTGGTGCCAGCACAGTAGCCAATTCTTTGCTTGGCGTTCAGACATTAACCACCAAGGATGTAATGAATCGGACGTCTGGTTTTCTGTAGCATGAAAGGCCCTTAGGAAAGGCCACCTACCCTCAGACAAGAGGTAAGCTGAACAAACTGAAAGGCAACACCCCTTTTTAGACTTGCTAGAGAAGGAGGTCCCAGGGCAAACGGCTGGTTCCAGCACTGGAGAGGAGACACAGTGGCAGACACACACCGGGAATCACAGCTTCCGTGAGCGGAAACCTCTGTGGACTGAAGGCGTGGTGTGGGCAGGCCTGCGAGTTCCAAGCTCAGGTCCGACCCAGCCCAAGGAGGTCTCACTGCCATGAGTTCGGCCTCAGGGCTCCACCAGCTTCACTCTTGGAAGAAGAGAAAAATCCCCTTATGCATCTGGGAGGAAGAGGGGAAACTGTGTTGAAATGCATCAGAGCATTCTGTTCTTTTGACAAGGCCTGTCCCCAGGAGACACCGTGCTACCAAAGCATGGCTGTCTGGGGTTTTCTCAGAGCCTAACTCCACTGGGAGAAGAGAAAGGAGCAAGTCCAGGCCCCTCTAGTCGTTCTGTCCACCTAAGAGCGAGAAGAACCCCAGCACTGGTGAAGTCCACACAGGGTCAGCGCACAGGCTGGCCCAGGATTGAGACCACTGAACCCTCCCCCACACCTCACCACGAAATTACATCACGAAAGCATTGTTTATTACAGTTCCTTTTGCCTTGGCACATCATGTCCACCTTTCAACAAAAAATTACAAAGCATAATAAAAGGCAAAAAGCATAGTCTGAAGAAACTCCGCAAGTATCAGATCAGAGTCAGACGTGGCAGGAATGTTAGAATTATCAGACCAATATTAGTTAATTTTTCTTTTCTAACTAAGGTTTTATGGAAAAAAGTAGAAAACATGCCAGAACAGATAGGTAACAAAAGCAAAAAAAAAAAAAAAAAAAAAAAAAAAAAAAAAAAAAAAAAAAAAAAAAAAAAAAAAAAAAAAAAAAAAAAAAAAAAAAAAAAAGAAATTCTAAGAAAGAAATGATAAATGCTAAAAATCTAAAACACTGTAATACAAATGAAGAGTGCCTTTAATGAGGTCATTAGTAGTCTGGACAAAGTGAGGAAAAAACCTCTGAGCCTGAGGGTATGAAAAAAGAAACCTCTAAAACTGAAAATCAAAGAGAAAAAAAACTGAAAAACAGGACCTAAGAATCAAGAACTGTGAGAAAACTACAAAAGGTATAACACATGCATAATGGGAGTACCAGGGGGAGAAGGAGAGAAAGAGACAGAAGTAATATTTGAAGCCATAATAACTGAGAATTCTTCTAAATTAATGCCAGATACCAAACCATGGATTCAGAAACCTCAGAGAATGCCAAGGAGGATAACTGCAAAAAAAACTCCAGAGAACAAAAAACAAAAATAAAACAGAAAAACCTGGGGATGCTGTTTTCAAATTTCAAAGAGTCAAAGATTAAAAAATAATAATAAGAAATCTGGAAGAAAGCCACACTTAAAAACTATATACACCTCCACCTGGCTGGTGTGGCTCAGTGGATTGAGCACTGGCCTGTGAACCCAAGTGTCATTGGTTCAGTTCCCAGCCAGGGCACATAACCAGGTTGCAAGCCAGGTCTCCAGCCAGGTCCGTAGCTGGAAGCAGGTGAAAGGCAACCATACATGGATGTTTCTCTCCCTTTCTTCCTCCCTCCTTTCCCCGCTCTCTAAAAATAATGAATAAAATCTTTAAAAAACCAAACAGTAAATAGGAAGATATTTTATTTTCCAATTACATTCATCGTTCTTTGGAATGTCATTACCTAAGTACACCAATGAAAAGATGGAGCTGCAGGTAGAAATACGCAGGTAGAAATGCCATAGATGGATGGAAGAAAAGGACAAGTAGAAACACTACACACCTCTTGGAGACACGAAGCAAGATTTACTTGTTTAAAAGAAGCTCAGAAATCAGGGCAATCAGCCTGTATGGCACAGACCATCAATACCCTCACTGACAGGTGGCGGTTGGGGGGTGGTAATTCTGCAGTAGACCAAAGGCAGAGTCTAATTTCCCTCCCTTTGAACTTGGCTGGGCTGGTCTCAATGAGGTTCTGAAATGCCAGTGCAGTACCCCATGGACTTCCAAGGCAAGGTCGAAAGGAGCCTTGCACACCTGACGAAGCTGTCTTAGAGCTCAGCCTCTGAGGAGATGCGGGACACCTCGGCCACCCTCTCTGGCTGAGCCCCCAGCTGACAGCCACCTGCAACTTGCCAGCGAGCCTTTAGGAAATGGGTCCTCCCTCCCCACGCCAGCCCTTTCAGCAGACGCCCACAGAGAGCCCCTGCGCACCTGAGCACCTGCCCAGTCCTGCCCTAACTCACTAGAATGGCTTCTACGGGGCCTCCTGTCAACAGAACCTCCTTCCAGAGGTCCCTGCTGCCTGGGAAGCGGGAGTAGTCACATCCTCGCTGGGACAAATGCTGGAGGCCCTCTCACCAGGGTCACCTTGTCACCCCACCCACCCCAGTTGTCCAAATACAATGTGACACAGCCTGAGACCTAGAACCGATGTCCATTAGTAGATTATCTTGGGATTCACGCTCAGTAATACCTGACGACACAATTCCCCATTTGACAGGCGTCATTTCCGGAACTTGAGTGAGCAGAGTTGTCACCCTCCCAGATTTGCCTCGATGAAGAGAAGCCCTAAAACCTCCTTCATGGCACCCCTCAAGTCTGTCACTCTAGGTCCCTTCAAAACCGTTGTAACTGTCGCACATTTGATGTTCTGCCCTTTTATTCCCTGGCAAGCTTTTCATGGGTAAATAGAGAAACAGGCGGGGAACAGAAGGCATCAGGTCAGCACCGCACGGTCTCACTTAACAATTATCCTTTTCCTTGGACATCACCCTATTCTGACTTGCTAGTAGTCCTACGTATTCAACATCAGGTCTTCGGACTCACTGATCCGAACTCAAGTTTTCAGGAGACGTGGTTGTGCAAAGCTACATAAAATGCAACCATGTAAGGGAATTGCAAACCCCTCTGCAGCCCCAATAAATGTATTTCTTTCAGCACTAGCATCTTTCCCATGGAAGAAGTAAAGGTCCTGAGTTCAGTTCCCTTTGGCCAGAAGAGGGTCTTGCTGGTCTGGCTGCGTGCTCTTGCCTCCATCATCACTGCCATTCACTTCTTTGCATTGAGACTGGAGGTCTTGGAAACCTGACCTGACTGGATGGTCCAGACAGGGAAAAGGAACATCTTAGCTAAACCTCTTCAAAATAATAATACTGGACAATATTATTGTCATATACCACTCATCATGAGCCAGGACTTCTTATAAATGGTTTATGTGATTAACTCAACAAACTGTGAGGTTAGGTCCTGTAACTATCCCCATTTTATAGGTGAGGAAACCAAGAGCCAGAGATACTAACTGGATTGCACATGGTCACGTAGCTGATAATTAAGGCAGTGGGTTTAGGGTCTGAGGCAACGTAGCCTCAGATGTCATGCACTGAACCTCTATTCTCAGCATCCTGTTGAAAGATGAAATTGAGAAGCTTGTATCAGTGAGTGTGTGTGTGTGTGTGTGTGTGTGTGTGATCTGTGTGTTTGTGCACATAAAAGAGAGATAGATTTGTTTCAATAGGATTATTGAAAAAAATAAAGGGAAAAAGAAAAAGAACGGACTTGTGCATCGTGGGCCCCACACCTCACCCTATGACCACGAACATTTTCTGGGAGGCAGAATCTTATTTACAAGCTGCATGAGCGGCTTCCTGGAAAGAGGACGGGCAATGCTGTTGCCATCAAACAACCTTTCCCCAAACCTACTGCGCAGTGGTCGCTGCAGCTGTAAGGAACTGAAATGCCCTCTCAAGAACGGTGACAAACTCAGTGCCAGCCAAGCCCACCCCAGAGCTCCAAGGCCACCCAGAGCCCGAGTGCCCTGGGAAGGTGCCACCAGGCTGCAGTATCGCAGGGAAGCTGTGCGGGGAAGGAGGCGGGTCAGGCGCAGGTGACAGAGGCGAAGATCACAGGGTGTTTATCCACTGAGCCCTGAACGAAGGCGCAGCCAGTGTCTCGGGAGCTGCTGGCCAGAGGAGGGAGCCAGGCAGGCCAGCCTTCCAAAGGGGAGACCCCACCCCGCGACATCCGTCAGCCTGGTCCCACCAAGGACACAGGGCTATGCCAGGAAAGGCTCGGGAACCCCCCCAGAGCCGCAGGGAAGCCAGTGGCACCTTACCAAGAAGTGTGGGGTGTGCACATTCTTCCTCGCCCTGCACAGAACCGGGCCTCCCCCCAGACCGTATGGTCCGCCGCCGCCTTTCATCTGCTGGTCTGTAATTTAAAATGCAAGATGAAACAGCAGGCGTCTGGCCCTTGCTCTGCACGCAGAGGAATGGAAACATTAGTCCCATGGAACTTTTCTGTTGATTACATTCATTCACCAAAGGATTACGGCTTGCTTAATCTTTAGACTTTCTGGTGTAGCTAGCCATTTTTCGCTATTTCCTTTCCAGGAGGACCACTGAAAAGGACAAGGTAAAAGTTTAAAATAAAAAATATATATATTTTAAAGTGAGTGTTGAAGTTGGACATTTCAAAGAGATGAGCTGAAGGAGAGAAGACAGAGTCTTGAATGGAACCACACACACACACACACAAACACGCATGCATGGAGCATCTTGACCATCACATAGACACCCACAGCCATGTAAATTATCATGTTGAAATGTTCCTGCTAGATACATGGACTTGGTCATAAGTATATAGTGTATAAGGATGGAACAGTCATAGGGCAAGCTCAGTGAGGATCCAGGGACCGTGTCCACAGCCCTGGCGAGGGTGGCCGCAGTGGGAGGCAGGCCCCCGGGTTTACTGATGTGCCTCCTTCCCCCAGGGCTGGGGCTCCCACCTCTCTCCCAGCCAAAGGCAAACATCCCCTCATTTTCACTATGGGAGGGCTGGGTATGCAAAGGGCAGGCTATTTCCTCCACTAGGAAGTAAACTAGAATTAAAAACCAAAAAGATTCCTGCACTCCTCGACTCTTCCATTTGTAGCAAATGAGACCTAGTTCGCTCTTCCACCAGCAAGGAAGGCGCAGGGATGCAGCTCCTTTGACACCCAGCTCCTCGCTGGTGCAGTGCCTTGAGGGTACCTCTGTGCACCCACCTTCGCTCAGGACCCATCTTCGCTCAGGACCCACCTGCGCTCGGAACCATGTACTGCGCAGAAGGAAGGACATCAATCTGGGTGTGGGAAGCCCTGGGTGGACCCAACATGCCCACTCTTTCCTGTCAATCCCTACGACTGGAAGTACAGCAGGCCTGTTAAAGCACTGCCTCCCTGCACGACCATATTTGTACAAGAATAATAAGAGTTCTTTCAGATTGACAGCCTATACCTGAGTTCTTGAAAGGATGGAAAATCTTGGCTGGAAATACAAGGTGCCTGCCTTCTTGCTCTCTCTTTCTGATCTATTTGAAAAGACTAGTGCCCATACTATGGGTCAAATGAAATGTACCCAAGTATACCAAGTAGGATAGTTGGAAAGGAATCATTTCTGATGCCCAAGTAATCTACAGGTAGAAAAATAACTCTAGCTTTCCTGTCTTCCATAAGTCATTCTCTCAGTCAGCTTCATTAGCATCCATTCTGAAACCAGGGGTCTTCACCCAAGTGGCTGCTAAGGTAAAACACACAGAAAACTTTCAGGACGGTGCTCCAGCTGCAGCCATGTTGTGCGGGTGGAAAGTGTTGGCTTCCACTGGTCAGAGGAAGAGCTCACGGGCTGCAAAGGTGTATTTTATTTTGTGAGGCCAGACATGTACAACGCCAGGCACTTGAGGGATGCTGCTTTCAGTGTCAAAGATGGATATGAATTATATGTTGTGTCTGACCAGAAAGCAAATGGGCTCCAGCATCTTATGCCACTCTTGTGTGGACATTCTTGATTTTTTTAACCTCTGTTACAGATTAAAAAAAAAAAAAAATGACAATATTACAACTGAATGTGCCTCATGATAGGAAGCTGTAATAGGAGTTGAATACATTGATCAGCCTTCAGGGGCCAGAAATGACCACCACAGAAAAGCCATTGGCCAGAGTTATTACCTAAACAATCTCAGCAGTTATGTGTGAGCCACGGGCATTGAACATAATGGCCTGTCTAGACTCGGCCCTTCGGTAATGGTTTATCGCTGTCTTTCCTGTACTGCTGCTCAAGCAAGTTGTTAATGAGCTCCTTCATGGGCACTCCCAGGACGCAACCAAAACCAGATAAATCTTGGCATTCTTTTTTTTTTTTTTTTTTTTAAGATTTTATTTCATTATTTTTAGAAGGAGGGAGAGAGGCAGAGAGGGAGAGAGACATCAATGTGTGGTTGCTTTTCACCTGCCTCCAGCCACAGACCTGACTGGAGACCTGGTTTGCAACCTGGTTATGTGCCCTGGCTGGGGAATCAAACCTGTGACCTTTGGGTTCGCAGGCCGGCACCTTATCCACTGTGCTACCAGCCAGGGCCTAAATCTTGGCATTCTTAAAATAAGAGATTTAAGCAATCTCTCTTTTCAACCCTTTGAAGTGATTGGAATAGGTTGATTTCTATTTACCAAGAATAGCTTCTTTGATGAAAATCGTCCCTAACTTCTGGTCAATGTCGGAGGAAAAGCAATAGTGAGTCAACAATTGTAACCCCCTCCCCACTCCCCCCATATTGTGAGGTGCCCTACAGAAGAGCAATACAATAAGGGGAGGGAGAAAGTTGATGGCTTTAGTGCCAGATTAGATCTAGGTATGAATCCTGATTCAGCTGTCTGCTAAATGGTGTGATCTCAGAACCGCACCCTATTCATCTAAAAAGTAAAGAAAAAAGATGCCTTCATCATAAAATTGTTATGAGGAGTCTCTTATGACATAAGAGATGTAAAGATGCTAGAACCATGACCATCATAGGTAAGATTTCAATAAATGTCAGCAATTACTGTCATGAAGAGGACGGATCACATTGTATTTTTTTTCTTCTTTTAAGTTGGACATGACAGTATTTTTGGAAAATCACCTTTAACAGTTCTTACTGAACCTACAGTTTTTCAGGAATTTCTATGGTGGTCGAGTTGCTCCTATGCAAGAAAGAAAATGGTGATGTGTCATCAGTAAACACTAGTTAATTCACTTCTGTTTTCTGAGGTTACATCTGCAAATCCTGCATAGGTCTGGTGGGGCAGGCTCCACAGGAGCGCTCTGAAATGAAAGTCACACCTCAGAGCTCTCCCACCTGGGGCAAGGGAGCTGTCCCCGTCAGTCACGGACTGAGACAGCCATGGGCTGTGGTACAAGACACATAAGGGGATTTGGAAGGGAGCCTGCGGTGCTGGACACAGCTCCATCCTGAAAAACTGAGCAGAAAACCATTTCTACATGTTTATATTATGTACACATTTAAGGAACACCTAGTAGATATATATAAACACACGTACAGATAGGAAGTACATTCTTCAATTTCTACAACTGCTTCACTTTTACTATTTCTTCCCCTTCTATTTCTCCATCAGAAAGGAGAAAAATGAAGCATGAGGCCATATATTTCCTGGTGTCAGGTCTGTGAACAGAAGCCAGAGTTCCTACTCGGACAAATCATCTAACTGCTCTTAAATGGCCTTTTATCTTCAAGGGCAACTGTAATATCACCTATGGCTGAAGTCATGGGGAAGATGACAGGCAATACCTAAAACTACAAAGCAAAACATCATTTCCCTCTTAACTTTAAATAGAAAGGACTTGCTGAATTGTCTATTATTGCTAAGTCATATAATTTATAGAAAAAATAAACTTAATGCAACAATTAAAGTCAAGAAAAACTGTGCATTTCATAAATCCTTATAATCCTTCTGCTTTGGGCAAAAATAAAATAAAATTCACGAGGGCCTTTGTTCCAATCCTTGTGAAAACTCGATCTTTTTGCAATGTAGTTTCTTAGTTCATGAAGGTCTTGTGCTTTGCTTCAAAAATAAAACAACTTAACATTGAAGAAGCAAACCACTCTTAGAGAACTGTCAACACTGATGTTTTGAAATCTTGCCACATTCCAGCTCTCCCAGAACAAGGAAAATAGAATGAAGGATAATAACAATGACAGAGAGATACTCTAACATTAGGTATAATGTGCAGAACTTTATTATTCTTATAATTATCAGTCCTGTTTTATTTATTATTATCTTTTGAGTTCAGAAGTACTGCGTGAATTCCCCCTATATTACAATAATAAACTGTGCACCCTCCAACTCCCAGCATTCCCTTCTTCAATGTTTTCCTGATTAGCCACCGGGTGAACCGTTCTCAAGCGTGGCTTCAAGCACATTCTTCCTTTGCAGGAAAACCTGCCACAGCTCACAGCTGCTCTCTCCTGCCCTCACCTGTAAGGTGTTCTAGGACTGCATCCTCTACACTTCCAGGTTTACCTTCCGCTTTCTTTGGTTGCAGTTCTTTTAATGGTACAGAAATACATTCTGTCTTTCCCAGCTCTCCGCATTTATTCTCCCCAGATTGTACCCACTCTGGCCACTGCCTGCTGAAATTGGGCCTAGCTGGTAATGCCCCCAAATGTGTGTATTTTAAAATATATTCAGAATAGCCAGCCCTGGCTGATGGCACAGTGGATAAGGCACCAGCCTGCGAACCCAAAGGTCACTGGTTCGATTCCCAGCCAGGGCACAGAACCAGGTTGCAAGCCAGGTCTCCAGCCAGGTCTGTAGCTGGAGGCAAGTGAAAGGCAACCACACATGGATGTCTATCTCCCTCCCTGCCTCTCTTCCTTCCCCTCTCTCTAAAAATAATAAATAAAATCTTCAAAATATATATTCAGAATAGAATAAGAAAATTTATAAATCAGTCTTCCAAGTGCTCTCTCCCATGTGGTTGCCCTTCTAAGCAGATCCTGCGCAGTGTGTTCTCTGAACACCCACCCCCATCCTACCCCCTACTTCAGCCCGGAGGCTCTCTCCTTCCGGGGGTGGCCCTTTCAGCTCCATTATCAGGTGGTGTGCTGCTCCTGGTTTCTCTGCTGCTACAGGGCTTCATTTTATTCCAAATGCACAGCATTTAACTCTCATGCTGCTTTTTAGATAGATGTGAATACAAGAGAAGATTCTCAGAAGCCTCTTGATTTATACAATTTCCAGAAAATAGATTTACAAATGTAACATTTTTTTTTCCCCTAGTGAAAGCATAAATCAAGCAAGGGATCTCCAGTCTTACAGGAAAAAAATCAGGACTGGTGTTGGGCTCTGACGTGCGGCGATTTCTGCCTAGGTTCTCCTACTAACTCGCTCTGCCCGGCTGGGCGACTACTTTCACTTCTCCTACCTCGGATTCTTCCCTTGTAAAAGGAAACCTATGATTTCGAGTTGCATTGAGGGTTAAGTGAGGTGATACACCTGAAGCACAGCAGCCAGAACTTGTCCTGTAGTAAATTCCCCGACTACTCGCTATTATCACAAGAACTAGCCTGCCCTAAAGTCATGGAGCAGGTATTACAGATTATCAAGTGAGGGAAAATCTCAACATTGCACTAGAGAGCTGTTCAGTCACATAGTCAGGGCATCCTTACTGGGCCTATCTCCTGTCAAAAACAGCTTGCAAAACTTAATACTAACATTTTGTAGTTACTAATAAGAGAGAGAAAAAATGTGTTTTATGGAACTTGACTGTATGACTCCCACCATACCCACTTTTTAAAAATTCGGTTATTTGCTGTCTTCTATCCTCCAAACTAGAATGACTTTGTTATCTTAGTTGATTATGAATATAATAAAAACCCATTGTAAAATAATTTAAGAATACAAAGTGTATAAAGCAATACATGAAACTATCCCAAGCCAAACAAACTACATGTATTTACATCTCAATACACACATGCAAACAACAAAACAGTTTGGAACATATTTTTGCAGCCTGTTCCCCACATTTCATTCCTTTTAATTAATTACATATCCTTAACATCTTTCCCTGTCAGTGCAAATGGGTCTACCTGACTCTTTTTAATGTCTGTATATTCATTAAATAAATGGCCAATGTGGCATTGATAGACACTTAGGACATTATCCAGCTGTTTGTTGTTATAAGCGATGTAAGAAACATCTTTGCACTTAGATATTTTTGGTGCAATTTTTAATTAATTCTTTGGCATGGATTCTACTATTGGACTTGATGGGTCAGAAGGCATGCACATTCAAAATGTAATAGACAAGCCAAATTGCCTTCCAGAAAATGGAGCCAATTTGCACCTCTAGCAACAATGCATGGAAGTCTCCATTTTGCCACTTTTGAACACATTGAGTATTACTATTATTATTATTATCCATTTGGCAAATCTGATTATTAGGTAATCTTCTATTTTAATAGATCATCTGCATTTTTCCTTTTTTGAAGGGCCTACTCAGTAAGTCCTCTGTTCCCTTCTTAGAATATTAATCCCCAAAGAGCACAGATCAAATTTTTTAATTGATCTGGATGTTTACTGTAGTAATGCTAATTCCTAACTCCCATAAGCACAGATGTTTTTTAGGGAGTATTTGCATGTATTTTCCAGTTAACATTCTTTAAAATGGACTCACGCAGAGTGGGTGTTGTCTCTTCCACTCCACAATCTCCATCCCCAGGAGAATGATTCTCCGGATGCCCCCAAAGAGAGGTGGGCAGGGCCAGTGGCTTTGGGCTGAAACATTGCCGATACAAGAGCTGTTATCTCTCTTCATGACTTTGTCTCAGTCCTGAGCTTACGGGTTGGGAGGCTGCAAAGGAAGTTCCCGTAGATTCTCATGTTTAGAGAATGTTCCTGTGTCTATTTGCAATGAGGTACACAAACATAAATTATGTTGGGCTACAAGTGAAAAGCGGTAGCCATGTTTCAAAAAGCAGTTGTCAGACTCATGGGAAACACCTGGTGAAATGTTAACTTTTTTTTTTTTTTGCCCAACATTAGCACTACATACCTATTAGGAAGTGCTTTCCTCTAAAAATGTGCACTCTATAGAACCAAAATAACCATCGATGATCTATCATTGTGTTTAAGAATTCATTGATAGGTAAGTCCCCCAGTTTCCTGACTCTGGATATAAGGAGCTCATTATGGATGGGAAAGCAAGAACTCTGAGTTGTATCCGTGATTCTGTCAGCTGCAGGCTTTGGAGTTCCTCTAGTCGCAAACTCGCCATATCCACAGACTGCCTTCCTGCCCGCACTCAGCTTTATCCTGTCCCCATCCTCACATGACAGCTTCCGCGGCTGCAGAGGGTCTGTGAGTGAAAGTGAATATACTTTAGATTGAGAGTCGAAAGCTTGACCTGAAACAGAGCCGCTACATATTAATACCCGGAGTAAGCCTGGCTAACACCCGAAGTCTTGAAAATCATAAACAGAAATCTTTCCTCTCAAGGGGCGCCAGTGGAAAAAGGGCTCATGTTATTTTGTGCTTCCCTGGACAGCTTTATTATTTTTTCTAACAATGCACATATATTAGGATTATTATTGAGAATGTCCACTAGATGGTAAAAACAGAATTTTTTGTTTTGTTCTTTATACATTTTTATACACCCCCCCGCCCCAGTAATAAAACTTGAAAGTCTCTTTTTGGTTTACACACTCTCAAAGAGTGGGGACATTCTCCAGTGGGCGGGGGCAACCCCACCCGCTCCTGGGGGGTCACAGCAGCTGTGCTCCAACCCACAGCCTCTTCCATCTACGCGGCGGCCCAGGCGTGCGGGGCTCGTCTTCCCGCCGTGACAGAGGCCAGGTGCCGGCAAAGGACACACCTGCTCTTTACCGAGTCCTGGACCACGGGGGCATTACTGATTCTTTCATTTACTTCTGGTTATTTTTGTTTTTCTGTTTGCATCTGATAGGTGAAAAATACTTTCTTATTTTATGAGACGCCTGTTTTGATTCTCCATAACGCTAAGGGGGGTGCATGTGTGTTTCTGGGGCTGCGTCCTCGGCCCTAATCCAGCCACATGTGGCCAGCAGAAGCCAGGGCTTCGGGCGTCTCTTCTCCTGGGTCACTGCCTCCTGGTGAGACCTGCAGGACAGGTAGAGGTAACAGCTGTGCACTTGATGGGAAGTGTCCTGCCTCCGCTCCGGCCCCCCTGCCTGCATCCTCAGCCCTGGGCCGCTGGGACTAGAACCCTGGCCGAGTCACCTCGGAGCTGAGGGACCTGAGAGGCAGAAGCACTCGAGCCTTCCAGGTACTTGCTGTCACTCGTGCTGCCCTGCAAAAGCCATTTTCCCTGGCAGTGGCGTCTTTTGCTTTTGCTTTTCGACATTCCCAGAACCAGCTTCATCCTGACTCCTCAGAGATACCAGCCCGCCCCCCACCCCCTCTCCTGGGGGACCCGCTCTCATCAAGGGTCTCCTGTCTTTATGCGTCTGAGCCATCGGGCTTCTCCTCCTGTGCCTATGGCACCCCTTGGAGTTCTCGCTGTTGAAACACATCGTGAGAGTGTTTTCCTTTCAAGCCCTGAGCAGCCTGTATGGGGAGGAGGAGGTCGCTGTTCCCTGCCAGGGGAGCTGTTGGGCCACCCGGTCAGCAGCTGGAAATGCTGGACTGAAGCTCAAGACAGATGTTGAGACGAAGGGTAGCAGAACAGTCCGCTTTCTTATCTATGGAGAACCAGGCTTTGAACACACACTGACTGCAGGCTTTCAACTTTCTGACATAGAAATGTGTACCTGTGCTTGTTACAAAGATGGGGTTTGCCCCATGAGTAGTTGGAAGGGTGGCTTTCGGACCTCTTCAGCTGCGAAGCAATTGGGAAAGCCTCAACTAAATACATAAAAATAAATAAAATAGAAACACTCAGCGGCCAATCGGCAAGCTTTATGCTAGCAATTAAGCCAGACACGTTATGTGACCGTGCGGCCTCTCAAGTGTTGGGGGGGGGGGGGGGGCGAAATACAAATGTCCCATGATTTGGAGTCGCTGGAGGGAAAGGGAGCGCAGGTCCCGTGGCACCCGCCCTGGAGGAGCGTAGAGTAGGTGAGCAGTTACCCATTACCGCCACGAGCCGCGTCCTTCTCCCACAGTTTTCACAAAAGGAAATCTCAACACCGCTGGAGAGCTTTCGACAGGAGGCTAAAGCCTTTTTAGATTCCGAGAAGGAGGGACCAAGAGAAAGGTTGAAAAAACAAAACACTACAAAACCCATATCATCGAATTATTAAGTCATCAAAAACTTTCCAGTCTACTTGAGCCCTCTGTTCCCTGCACGTCCCCAACCGATTGAAGTGGCCATCGTGGCTAATAAGCCCAGACGAGATGGTACTTTTGAAAAAGATACTGCCTTTGGGATAGACCTCAACACGCCTCGGTAAGGTAATAAGTTCAAGGGAAACCTAGCTGAGACACTCCAATGATTTCAAGGCAGTTTAAATGGAATAAAATAGGCGTGAAATGCTCTAATAAGTGCTCTTAAGTCAGGCTTCCTCAGCCTGATATTTAGAGGTTTAGAGTAGAAAAACCTTTTTCAGATGCAACAAAACAGGAGGCGGGATCAAGAGTGGTGGGTGGGAAAGTAGACGGAGGACTGTTCTCAAGTTTATAATGCACTGCAGCGATGAAGAAGCGCACTCAACAGTTGTGGCAGGTTTGCTTTATTCTTCCCATTTCTCATTCCTCAGTGTGACCCCAACCTTCCTCCTCCTTTCAGTCTCTTCCATTGTTTTGTGGTCCTGTGTCAGGCAGGGAACAGTTTAAGTATTTTATTTTGTTACGGGAAAGTCTTCTGGTTTTTCTTTGAGGCTCTGAATTGGTATTTTATTTTCTATTGGTTCTGTTGCTTAATGTGCAGTTAATTTTATTACATAGAAGAATGAAAGTGTTTAGCTCTAGACAGAATCTATAAATCAAACTGTGTCTGAGATGTTGTCAAGTGTTTTCATTTTACATATGTTTGCATTTTTGAGTGTGAATTTTAATATGAGCTGCTCCTATTTACCTAGTTTTAAAAACTCTGTCAACAAACTAAAAGAGTAGAAGCATTAGGATACACATCCGTGTTTTAAGTATGAAGTGAGTCAGTAGGTGGCGAAATGGGAGCTGATGGACTCCTAACCTGTTTCTTCATGCTGGAATCACTTTCTCTATGTTGAATTCTTGGCTCGGGAGGAATGGTTTTTAAAGGGCTCCCCTACTCATGAAAACATATACAAATGCATTGTGATGGGTTTTTTTTGTGTGTGTGTTTTGTTTTCCTAATATCCAGGTTTTGTTGTTGGACTGAACAAAATTATGATGCACTAAGGGCTTGAGCAATGAGCAGCTTGGCAGAAACAGATGATCCCAAAGCCACCATTACCAGAGAATGTCCTTGTGTGTCCAGGCAGTGTGGGGAACTGGACAGGAGAAAACTAAAGGATGGGTGAGGCTCACCGACAAAAAGATGACAAGGAGGAACAGGTTTTTTTTTTTTTTTTTTAAGATTTTATTTCATCATTTTTAGAAAGTGGGGAAGGGAGAGAGGCAGAGAGGGAGAGAGACATCAATATATGGTGTGTGTTTCACCTGCCTCCAGGCACAGACCTGACTGGAGACCTAGTTTGCAACCTGGTTATGTGCCCTGGCTGGGGATTCGAACCTGCGACCTTTGGGTTTGTAGGCCGGCGCCTTAACCACTGTGCTACCAGCCAGGGCTGGAGAACAGGTTTGAAAAATGCAGATCAAGCACACTCATCCTACCTGTTTATCGGTGAACTTACCAGGGAACTAGAAGGAACAAGACTGGCTCTGACAGATCTGGCCAGCACCATAGCCTTAAGCAAGGGAACGTTGCTGGGCCAGTGACTCGGAGAACTGACCTGAACTGTTCTTAGCGACCGCAGCTTCTCACATCATGACCTGAAAGAAGTCACGCTGGCTCTTTGCGATTCAATTTTTTTCCCTTCTCCACCTGATGGGAGTTTAACTTTTTAAAAACCTGTTATTGTGGTAATTAAGTGCTTTCCAAAAAAGCATTTATGTAAGTTGTTTATTTACTTATCCATTTGTTTTTAATTTTTTCATCAGCATATATCCCCCTTGTACCTTTTTCACCAACACCACCCACCACCCACAATCAGCAAGTTCTACATTAGCCCAAAGCTTTATCAATCAAGCAATAACGTTATTTATTTTCTTTTTTTTTTTTTTTTAAGATTTTGTTTCATTATTTTTAGAGAGAGGGGAAGGGAAAGAGGCAGAGAGGGAGAGAGACATTAGTGTATGGTTGCGTTTCACCTGCCTCCAGGCACAGATCTGACTGGAGACCTGGTTTGCAACCTGGTTATGTGCCCTGGCTGGGGAATCGAACCTGTGACCTTTGGGTTCGCAGGCCAGCGCCTTATCCATTGTGCTACCAGCCAGGGCGCAATAACATTATTTGAATAAGCCTTGTGTACTTCGGTGACTTGTAAGAAGAGTAAGCAACAAGGCCTGTCTTAGTGATATAGACGTAAGAACTCTAAAAGACAACATAGTTATATAAAATCTTGGGGTCAAAAGTGTATGATAACAAAAATAAAAACAATTTCCAAGAATTAAAAAAGAACTCTATTCCCTGGCTGGTGGCACAGTGGATAAGGCATGGGCCTGCGACCTTTGGGTTCGCACCCAAAGGTCGCAGGTTTGATCCCTTAGCCAGGGCACATGACAAGGTTGCAAGCCAGGTCTCCAGTCAGATCTATGGCTGGAGTCAGGTGAAAGGCAACCATACATTGATGTCTCTCTCCTTCTCTGCCTCTCTCCCTTCCCCTCTTTCTAAAAATAATAAAATAAAAACCAAAACAAAACAAAAAGAACTCTGTATGTGTAAGGAAATTCTGATTATAGACTTGTAGAATACTTCAGCATCATTGAGCCCCTTTCAGAGGCTGACTGAGAATGACTGAGAACTGATCATTGGGGTTGGCAAGATGAAGGTGCCCTTCCTCTTCTTTCTGTATAAAAAGCACTACTTAAAAATGCCCTGAGCTACTTCTTGAAGACCAGCTCTCAATATACTAAAGGGAAGCTGGAAGACTATATAAACTACTCTTTTTCCCTTGCATGATGATGTATGACCTTCAAACCTAACATCTTCTTAAAATACTATTTTGAAGATCAGACTGAAAAGTAGCTCTTCCTTTTCCTTCGCACTTTTTTAGGCATCCCAATCTCACCACCTGTATCAAACAGTGGTGTCTTTGTTTGATTATGTACATGGAAAGATAAGGAGTAATTTAGGGGAGGACAAGATAATGTTTACACAGAATCTAAGAATAATTCACATGCTAATAGTTCAAAGAAAATTTTAATCTAATCATGAAAGAAAAAAATTAACATAAGCGCAACCATTTTCCTTCTGGTCCGTAACTGAACTGAAAAATACGTTGTGAACATTTTGAACTCATTTTGGCACATGTAGGTTCTGCTAAATATCTAAAAACAAGGTAATGATTTCTATGTAAATTTGCTAATACACCCGACCAAACAAAACTAGGAGTGCTCAAGACTGAAGTACCATAGTGTGATGAGATCCTGCCAGAAAAAGTTTCCCTAAAGACTTTTTTCTTTAAGTTACATTAATGATCCCCAGGGAGAAGCAAAGCAAATGTGTGTCAACTGATTCTTTGGCCATGAAAGTTTTGACTCATATTATTCCAGATACAGGTTTAAAATTCTTATTCTCTTATTTGCTTTACCTGCTTTATTCTTTCAATTACTCTCATTCTTGTTTATTTTCATAATGGTTGGGTAACTTCCACTATTTTAAAATTTTCTGTAGGTATTGATTTCTTTATTAACTCAGTTCTGAAAGACTGTGCTGTTGTAACATGCAGTGTTTATGACCAAAGGGGTTTGGAAACTCAAGTCAAGTATTAAAGATACATTCCAGCTAAGGCAGAGTTCTGTGCCTCATTATTTGCCTTTGGATATAAGAAACACAAGCATAAAACACAGTAGTCTCTAGGTGAGAAATGAGAGGTTCAGTTAACCCCAAATTCTCAGTTCCATGGCAATGGTCTCGTCTTAGAAAGGGGGAGTCTGGTGGACTCCTGCCCCATGCAGACTTCCTTCTCAGTGTCCTGGGTCCCTAACCACTGATGAAGTTTCATAATTCATGCTTTGAATGAATTGTGTTTCTTGAACTAAAATTTCTTTTAAAAATATTTTCTTTCTTTATTTTTAGAAGGAGGAGAGGGAGAGAAACATCAATGTGCGAGAGATACATTGATTGCTTGCTTCTTGCCCACCCCCAGCCGGGGACCAGTCTACAACCCAGTCCTGTGCCCTGACTGGGAATCAAATTGTCGACCTTTCAGTTCACAGGCCATCACTCAATCCACTGAGCCACACCAGCCAGGGCTTGAACTAAAAGTTCTAATAGCGATTTTACTCTGATTATTTAGAGATGGTTTGTAATTGTCTAGCTTTTTAGTGTTTTATGAGATGACACTGCAGACACTCAAAAGTTGTTAGTTTTCTTACCTTTTTTTTTTTACACTGAGGAAGTTAATACACACTGCTCACTTTGTTAATGTATATGTAATGAATTTTCTGGGTCATAATCTTGAAAAGAGCTAAATATATATTCAGTCTTTCAGAGGAAAAAGGAAGCTTTCTAATTCCTGAGCCATGAATTTTCCATTAAAGTTTTAATTCTTTAATCCATAGAGGAAGCCATGGCAGGTTAATAATATAATAGAAAGTTTACCTATAAATCTTCTTAAAAATACATTGCATATATAATTAAGGTATAGTCATATTTTAAGAGTAAAATGAGAACTTGTTTTATGTATAACATCCTGTAGTGACATGAGACTTTGAAAATGAAGTTATTTTTATTACTCCCTTATTAAGGGGAACCTTTGGGTCAAAATAGCTCGATATGGCTAATAAGACCATCTTATGAAAAACAAAAGAGGAGAGCTTATGTTTTCATCCTTGCTATTTTAGTAACTACCAGGATTTCCAAGGTTTATTATTTCAATCTTCCTGGTTTTGTTTCCACAATGTAACAATGATATATCTTGAAAGCAATGAAAGTCACTATTTCTATTTCACCATGTGTCCTGATTCTAAATGACTGAAAGAATGCTCTTTCCCTTATTCATTAGACATTGGCTTATACTGTTAGAGTTAAGAAGCTACTAACACGTGAAAATGCAGGGACCGCTCTTGGCAACATCCTTAGAGAATGAAGTAGATTGAAATAACAAAATATAATAGAGAAAAAAAGAGATTCTGTTAAAAACTGCTGTGGTTGGCTTTCAGGTAACGTTGCTATTAAAGGGAAATCTTATTCATATTTCTCAGCCCACAGCATGTATAAAATTAACAGTGAGAAAAAGGCCTCAGAATGAAAATTATGTTCAAAACGTATCTGCATAAAGTGTTCTCTTTCCCTGTAAAATTTGTCAGTGAGCCGCGGGAACCTCCCACTTGCACAGCCCTCATCCTGAAAGCTTCCCACTGGTCTTTGCCTAAGCTTCCCGCCTTCCCACGGGTTTTACATCTTCTTTCAGTTTCCTTTACCCACACCTTTTCCTACCAGTGTTCCTTCTTCTCTCATAGGCTCCCCTGACAGTGAATACCATCATAAGAAACAAGGTGGAATGAAAAATAAGACATAAGGTGAATGAACAAATTCAACTTCGAGGGAAGACAATGACCACGTGACAGTGAAAGTAATTTCTAGTGTAATTCTAATGCAGAGTCTTTGCACTTACATTGTCCCCTAGACTTGACCTTTGATCCTCTTGCTGCTCAGAGGGCGGCCCTTGGACCAGCAACCTTGCATCACCTGGGAACCAGTTAGACGTGCTACGTCTCAGACCCCACCCAGACCTACTGGATTGAAACCTGCATTTTGACCCAATCTCCTAGTGCCTCATTTACTCATTAACATTGTTTTGGGAAAAAACCTCACTCAGCCTATCCAGAAAATGGTATTAAAACTTTCTCATCCTTCTGTTACTTGAGCTGAAGGCCAAACTAAAATGACGCTGGATAACATAGCCAGGTGGGCCATGTCACTGAAATTTTAATTAATTTTCCATTTTAAGATGCGATTCACTATCCTGTTTTCCATGGGATATTGGTTCTCAAGGTCTGAGAAGATGCCCGCTACGAGACTGTAGCATTTATCACTCACACCACTATGCTGGGGCTGCAAAATTCGATTCTTTAATTTTCCCACCTCTCCCTTCATGACATCCAATAACTTTTTAAAGATGATCTGTTCTCATTTTCCTACATTTTTCTCTAGCCATGAGCCTGGCCTCATCCCCAACAAAGCTCTTGGTCTCCATACAGTCTCTACCTCTTTCCCAGAGCTTCCTAAAACTGCATTTCCTGAAGTAAGTTTATAGGGAAAAATTTTTGCATCCATATGTCTACCATACTGCACCAGTGAGAATGACTGCCCCTCGGCACAGGATTTGGTGGGAGAATGTGCCTAGGAAGTGCGTGCTAAAGCCCAGCCAAGTCTTGATGAGTGGGTGGACCTTGTTCTGAAGGGCACTCCTGGACCAGCAATGCAGCCCTCAATCTGGAAAGCACTGGACATTTAACAAATTCTGAAGCTCACGCTTGGCCCCAGCTTCCATTTGTCTTAGAAGTTATAATGGGCTGGTGCTGATGCCTGGACCTCATACCCCTTGAACTGTCGCACCCCTGGACCTGAAGGCATTGATTAAGGGCCATGAGTTGCAATGGGGCAGCATTCACAGACAATCACAGCTTTCCTTAGGAAAGACACCATTCTCCAGGGTGATGACCACTGGAAATGGAAGTGCAAAAGGCTGTGTGTGGGTCAGGGTTGGGGGTGAGTGGCAGAGCTCTGTGCTTCAGTGACAGCTTCCCTGCACCCTTTTCCAACAGTGTAGCTCGTCATTAATCCAAGTCTCGGTGTACTTGTCACTAGCATCATTTAGTTTTTACCTACTTGTTCCCTATTTCCATGTACACATTTTTTTCAACAAGATTTGAGGTCTCCCCAGACAATGTTCATGCACGATAATTCTCTTGTCATGTGTGCATTCCCAAGCAAACTCATTTATCTATTCGGGAAGCATACTACTGAACAAAAATTAAACTTTGCTTATCAAAATATGAGTAGCACAACTCCCTGTCTACTGGGAGGAGCAAGGTAGATGTTGGGATTTTTGTTGGATCAGAGGGAGGTTGGTTATTTTTTTTACCACTGAGTAGAAATTACACTGGGCTGAAATTAAGAAATGCATTTATTTCCCTTGATATTTTTATTGTAATAAAGTAGAGTCTCTACTGCTGGGTTAGAAAAATAAACAAGATTATTAGATAGGTGGATGTGAGGTGAGCTGACCATGGTATTTGGAAAGAGAAGATTTGAGTCAGTAAATTTATATTACCCTTTACTTTATCATCTTGGATGGCTTTAAAATATTTAAGACTTCATTTTCTTTTTCTCTGACATAAGGTTGATGGGAGTACATTTTTTGCTATCTTTGTTTTGAGGATTAAATGAGGACTTATAGAAGGACTTTATAAATCATAAAGTACAGTGTCCATTTAGCAATCATACCAAGTATACTATGCAAACAAATAGAATAATTGTATAGTCAAAACCCAGCCTTGGCTGGTGGCACAGTGGATAAGGTGCTGGCCTGCGAACCCAAAGGTTGCTGGTTCCATTCCCCAGTCAGGGCACATAACCAGGTTGCAAACCAGGTCTCCAGCCAGGTCTGTAGCTGAAGGCAGGTGAAAGGTAACCAGGCATTTATGTCTCTCTCCTTCTCTGTCTCTCTCCCTTCCCCCCTCTCTAAAAATAATAAATAAAATATTTTAACAAACAAACAGCTGCTGCTGGCGATGGGCTCCCTGGCTCGCGACCACTCAGCGCCCACGAGGGCAGACCAGCCACGGGCTGCTGGGTGCATCCTGGGCGCATCCTGGGTGCACTCACAGGTCCCGCAGCACCTTTGCAGTGAGCTCGCACTCCCTGGGCCACAGCACTGTCGCCCCTCTCAGGGAAAGCCACCTTCTGTCTTCTGTCTTCTGTCAGGGAAGTAAGGCTACCCCAGAATCCTGAGTTTTCTGCGCCTTGCATGTCACGTCCAGCTTCGGGCCCGCAGAATCAGATGATAAGAGCTGTAGAAGCAGGTATAATTTGATCCTTCGGAGCCATGGAAAATGGGGTGGAGCATTACATGAACGTATCCTCAGTCACTTTCCCTGGGGCAGAGCCAGAGATGAGGCGCCCGCAGTGAGAGGTTCATTGCAGTGCTTCCAGGAGGAACCAAGGCTGAAGGGCTGGAAGCCGGGGAGCGGGTGAGCAGAAGTGGCATAAGGCGTGTTCAGGAATAAAACCCGACCGCGTACCCGCGAAGGTCCGATTGGATTTATTAGGCGATTCGTGAACTGAGCAGCATCCCATCCAGCAACTAGGAGGTCGTTCCAAGGTTAGCGTACACATGAAAGGTTTTTATAGGAAGCGGGCGCGACAGAGGAGTTAATAGAAAAATAAAAGAAAATTCTTTTTAGACAAAGAAAGACATCTTCTTTTGCGGGAAGAGAAGCCAAGGCTTTTAGCAAGCACATTGCTTCCTCTTTGGGGGGCTGGTACATGGGGATGGCCTCCGGGACAGGGGGCCTGCCTCCCTGGTGCTTGGCGGAGGGATTCCAGACTGGTTCATTCCAGTTATATTCTTGGGGGAGGTGGAACCACAGTTAGGCCGGGTATTACGTCTAGGTTTGGCTTTTAGCAGGAGCGATGCTGTTTGGGGTACGTGGTTTTCTCTTCAATGAGAAGAAACTTGGCTGAGTCTGTCGAACATACAAATTCAGCGGAGTAACTGGGCAGAGCTAATGGCTTAATGAGGGGTTCATGAATCGGGCAGCACCCCAGCCAGCAAGCAGAGGGAGAAGCCAGGCTGGACAGCTGGCATAAGCAGAAACTGGGTGTGTAGCACGTCATTGGCAGGACAAAGACTGTTTCAGGCAAACTTGCCTCCCCAGGCAGACGGCCTCAGCTTCCGTGATGGGGATGGAGAGGACCAGCGACCAACTGGGGACCTCAGACGATGACCTCAGAGGCCACCTTGGTACTCAGCACATCTAAGATGAAGGTCAGAGAGAAGGCTGAAACTGCAGTTAGGCCAGATACTCATCTGTGTTTGGTGGCATGGGCTTTATTCAGCACAAGGGACGCCCTTGGGGCATGGGGTTTTCTCTTTAACGTCACAGGCTGAGGCCCCGTCTGTTATCTGTTAGCGGTAGGAGCTCTGGAGTGAGGGGTAAGCCTCCAGGTTACCCAGGTCTGAGGTCAGGAACCCAGGCTTTCAGCTCCCCTCATGGAGCAGCCTTCCTGGGGCCCCACTGCACCCCCAGAGGTGTCCCTTCCCCTGCACTTCCCACGCTGTGTGCAAGCACATGTGTCCTGCTTCCAAAGTCCCAGGTGGTGGGGGTGGAGAGGAAGGTCAGTGAAGGAGGGTAGGATGGCCAACGTGTTCCATGCAGCTGTGTCGCCAAAATGCAGCAAAGCTGAGATTCCCGCCCAGTTCTCTGTGACTGTGAAACTTGGGAGCTGGAACCACGCTCCTGGGCTTTAGCACAAGTGGTCGGTCTCATGTGCAGGCCATCAGGGTAAGGGAGGCCGAATAAATTGCATCCCATGAGGGGTTGGTAACAAAAGTGAATCGAGAGTATCCTCAAGTCTCTCTTCCAGGAAACAAATAGATAAGATTTCCTCCATTCTGTAAGGCATGTTGCATATAACATTTTCTGCCTGACATTGTTTTCAGGTTTATTCATAGGGACAGGTATAGCTGAAATTCATTTGTTTTGACCACTGGCAAATACTGTGTGAATATATCACAATGCACTTGCACATTTTCAAGTTAATGAAAGGTTAGTTTATTCCTACTGTTTTTTTTTTTTTTTTTTTTTTTTGTCTTCTGCTGTAAGTAACAAGGCTACCCAGAACATTCTAGTACAGTAGTACAGTGTCTGCCTCCTCCTGCAGGTACTGGTTTCCCCAAGGTTAAGGATAGGAATTTGCCATCTATCCTGGGTAGTAACATGTTCATCTGACGTACGCCCTTACCCTTGACGTTCAGGAGGGAATGGAGACCAGTGTGTATGCATATTGTTTTGATGAGTCGATCTTATAATCTACTATGTCAGTCAGGGAGAAGTGTAGAAGGCAGGACAGATGGCCAAAGCTCTACTGTGGATAACTGGGTGAATAGCACAACAGTGTAAAGACCATTTTGAACAGCCACATTGGAAGCCATAAAATATAACAGAGGCTGTGAAACTGACATAAATTCCATGAGGCCTGGGTAAATAGTGAGCTGGAATCTTCTTGTTGGCCTTTGAGAAGTTGTATTTTTCTCTTCCCGAAGTATTTCTGCATTTTTTGTATACTTACTTTTATTTATTAGCTTTTAATATTTTCCATATTAATTAGGCCCTTCCTAATTTCTTCTACAGGAGTCAGAATTTTATTAGCTCTGTCAAAAGGCTGAGTATTACAGAGCTTCACTTTGCATGGCCAGAATCAACACCCCCTTTTTCCAATTTAATAGACATTTATTGAACGCCTATTGAGTACTACTTTTCTAGACCCTGAAGATTTGGTAGGGAGCAAGGCAGGGATGCTCTGTGCACATGCAGAGCTTAGGGTTGAGTCGGGGAGACAGTGAAAAAAGAGACCATGATCATTTTAGAAGTAGTAAGAGTGTCAAGGAATTAAAACAGTGATTTAAGAGTGTCGGGAGCTAGTTGATATCATATTTATTATAAATACCTGCCATGAACCTATGATTTGCCATTAGTTCTTATCACTTTTGTGCTAAGTACGAGAAGCTTTATATTCTGAACCTGAATTGCAATGGCCCAACAGTATCATCATATGAGGGATTTTGATATCATGACTATATCATGATAGTTATTATCACAGTAATTTCATAGTTATTATGTAAGAGATGAACAATGTAGACATTTCAAAACAAGAAGTTAATAAGCCAGCGGAAGAGGTTCATGTCAGGAATGAAAAAGTAGCCATAACACACAGAAGTAATTGGTGGCTCACTGACAGGAGGGGCACACCCTGAAAACGAAAGGAATTCAGATGAAAAACAAAGCAAAACCTATCACTTCGGGGTTACGAAGAAAGAATTCCATGAAGAGGTGTGATTCAGGCTTGAAGATTGATTGCTGTTTGATACTGAGATTGTAAGGGTGGATCCGTGTGGCATTCTAATTGTCTAGAAAATTAATTCATTTCCACCCAACAGCTTTTCTCTTCCTGCCCCGGATTCCATGCTGAATCAATTGACTTCCATCTGGCATCTGCTTACTAGGCCTGATCTCTTGCTCGGAATGGTCCTGGATTGTTCTTTCCTTGTTTCTTCCTGGCCTCCTAGTGTCTTGACTCCTATTCTGGTGGGTGGGTCTGAATTCCTCTGTGTCTCATGTCACCTGGGTGCCACCAGGCTTGTCCTGAAATGGCCTCTCCTTTTCTTTCTATGACTGGTCACGGTGACAATATGTAGAAAAGGAGCCACGCAAAAGGGAAACAAAATCATAGTGATTTTCTCTGGCTCAGAAAAGAATAATCTGTTTTCAGCAATCTTCTTTCAGGGTTCCATTTGCAACAGTTACCTTGACAAGTATCCTTCAATTTCATTTTATTTTGGTTTACAATAAAGTAGGAACAAAATAAAGAGACCAGCAAGTTTTACTGCCTTGACATTTAGGAAGCACAGCTTAAGAGTAGGAAAGTGAAGCTGGAGTGAGTCTGAGGGGGGGAAAAAGCATACATTAGGGATTCCAAGTAAAAAAAAAACAAAAAACAAATGAGGCTTTGGCTGGTGGCACAGTGGATAAGGCACTGGCCTGCGAACCCAAAGGTCACTGGTTCGATTCCCAGCCAGGACACATAACCAGGTTGCAAGCCAGGTCTCCAGCCAGGTCCTAAGCTGGAGGCAGGTGAAAGGCAACCATACATGGATGTCTCTCTTTCTCTCTGCCTCTCTCCCTGCCCCTCTGTCTCTGGAAATAATAACTAAATAAATAATTTAAAAATATATATTTTAAAAAATGAATGAAATTGTAAGAAGATCACAGAACTGAAACACTTAGGGTCTCCTGTAGTAGTGTTCCGAGATTTTTCTAAAAGACCTCTCAACAGCTTTCAGTGTTGAGAAACACTGAAACAGCCGGTTTCAGGAATTCTCTTGCAACAAAGTGACTGGCTGTCATTCAGCTATTCTGCATGTGAGTGAGCATCCACGAGCTTGGGTGATGCGGGACCCTTGCAGAATACTCACAGAGCTGACTTCCTGCTCTGCCACAGCCCGACCAGCCCTGGCGGTGGAACACGTGGCTAACAGGCGGCTCTGAGGCGGGGAGGGGGGATTTGGGTAATGACATCCTTCCCCAGGACGACTTCAGCAATCTCTGGCAACTTTCTGTTTCACCTTATCATTTAAATTTCAAAGCTAGATTCATTGACCCTCAAACGGCTTTCAATTTTCCTTTTCTACCAAATGGGATGCAATCATGTCTCTTCTTCACCCCCATTGATTCCTCTGCTCCTTTTTACCCTCCTTCAGCGCGATTCTGATTTCCCTCCTTGCACTCAGATGTCGCACCTGTGATCCGAGTTGCAGGGTGGGCCAGTGCCCAGGGCCTGCTGAGTTGCTGGGGGCTTTTCCACCCACCTGTCCGCCTAAGGGCGCGGGTCTGCTCCGAGCAGCCTTGCGGCACAGAGTTCGGGAAGTTTCTGGAGTCACCCCAGACATAGGGTGCTTCTGCGATGCTATCTTCCTACAGATGTCTGAAAGAAATCAAGCTGATTCAACAGCGATTGTCTTTTTACGGCAAAATCACCACCCTGAGAATCAGTGGGAAGTAAATTACAGGCAGGAAGCCTGCGGGGAAGGTTGTGGCTGATTAGACAGGACACCCCAGGGCTCTCACGTGGGCGGTGGCACAGAGCTGGGAGCCAGGTGGCCTGCTCTGAAGGACAGATACTGCGAAGGAAGTGGACCCGGATTCTGTTCTAGCAAGGGCAGGGGGCCGAATGATCATCTGCAGGCGGGTAGCTCAGAAGAGAAGTACAAACCCACCACTGGAAGAACACTGCCGTGTATTCATTTTCTTAAGTGATCATTTACTTTCTCATTGTGCTAGGCGCACAATTCCTGTATAAATGAGTATTGCTGTCAGAGATAAACAGTGCAGAAATGTACCTAGAAAAATGTTAAATTTCCCCTCATGCTTTCCTCCAAAGGCAACTTCTACCAACACATTATTCCTATTTTTCATTTCACATGCCAGGTACAATGGATTTTTAAAATGTGGAGAAATGAGATGTTACACACTTTATTGCTAGATTTGTATAGCTCTCTAATTTTATTTTTTTCACTTTGTTTTTGTTGTTTGTTTAGATCACCACGTTAGAACTAGGAATTTATACTGTTATAATGTACAAGGGTTTTTACTGAATGGATTCAAATTTAAAGCAGTTACCTCGGCTAAGTTTTCTATCCTGCTGGACCTGTTTTCAAAGATGCAATTGGGTCTCAAATGCGGAATTCATTTGGGGTTTGGTATTTGAAATAACTTAGAATGTGACCAGAGAAAGGTTAATCATGGAGTTTGATGCAGATGAACTACTTATCTTTTTCAATTGCATTCAATTACTTTCTCTCAGTTTGCTGTGTCAAATGAAGGGTAGAGTCCTTTTAGTTAATTAATCTACATACTGTAAGAAATCTCCTGAGGAACTGAGCCTGTGTTACGTTCTCAATCCGTCTGCAAACACTTCCCGACTGCCTGCTGTGGTCGGTCAACTAGCCTCACCCACCATGACGAGTCTCTTCCGGAGCAGGAGCTGGGGAGCTGGTAAGTCATTCTCAAGTCAATAAGATGACTGGTAATAATAAACAGTTAGACATGCAGAATACTTGCTTTTTCCGTGCGTCGTCCCGTTGAACTAGCACAGTGGCTGTGGGGGGACGGGTATTGTTCCCATCCCCGGGAAAGGGACTGAGGCTCGGACAGGAGTCGGTCACTGACGGCTCTGCGCACGCAGAAGTGAGAAGGTGGAGGTAAACGTCCTTACTTCCGACTCCAGGAGCCTCCGGCCTATTTTCTCTTGTATAAAAGCCACTGACGTGTAGGACAAGCCCACTTTGGAAAGTTAATTGCTACCTGAAGAGCCGCCGACTTGGAGTGAGAAGAGGGTCTCCACCGCACAGAAAAGGAGCCCGTGCTGGTGCGGACACGCGCGCGGTCAGTAGTGCACCCCACCCGCACCTGCGCCCCGCAACCTCTTCTCCGACGGAGCACCAGCGCACCCCGCGCTTTCTGGACCGCAAGGGACCACCCTGGGTTGCCTGAATCAGAGGAATCGGGGTCTGCGGGGGAGCCCGGTGAGCTGGTCTTAATACACGCGGTGCCCCTGACAACTTGAGAACCATAGTTCTGCGCAGGGCCGTGGGGGAAGAGAAGTAACTCACCTTTCAGACGTAAGTGCCTACCCGTTAGAATCTTCCTGCTAAAACCCATTCCTATTGAGGTCCAAAGACACACCTCTTACAGAGATCAAACCAGCGCTTTCACCGGAAATACAAGCAGCTGCTCTCTATCTGGTCCGGGGCAGGGCTTCTTGCCTCCAGGTACTTCTCTTAATTTATTCTACTTCTTGCTCATGTGAAAATTATTTTCAAAAGCCGCTCAATAGACTTTTTTCTCTATAAAGAGAATTAACATTTCCAACATATGAACATGGAATAATGGTATGCTTCTTACTGGTTCACTGAACTATGGAAGCTAAAAGAAATAGACAACAAACTAAATTGAATAGAAATGAACTTTTCTAAATCGTTTTGTTGTTGTTGTTGTTTTAAGATTTTATTTATCATTTTTAGAGAGAGAAGAAGGGAGAGAAACATCAATGTATGGTTGCCTTTCACCTGCCTCCAGCTGGGGACCTGGCTGGAGACGTGGCCTGCAACCTGGTTATGTGCCCTGGCTGGGAATCAAACCAGCGACCTTTGGGTTCATAGGCTGGTGCCTATCCACTTAGCCACCAGCCAGGACAACTTTTTTAAATCTTAAATACACAATTGGGTTACCCTTTGATGACTTCTTCACATTGTTGGAATTCAAGAATTATCTTTGAAGGCATTCTAGAGAACTCATATAGTTTCTTCCTGAAATATTTCAAAAATTCACCAGCAAGCCAAGCCATCTGCAATTGGTACTTAAAGTTTTGGAAGGATATTAATTATTGATTCAATTTCTTTAATGGGCATGGGCCTGTTTTGATTGTCTGTTTCCTCTTGTGTGAATTTTGGTAGATTGTGTCTTTCAAGAATTTGATTCATTTCACCTGGGCTATCAAATTTGTGAGCAAAGAGTTGTTCACAGTATTTATTTGCTTTCGTAATACCCATAATATCTGTAATGATGCCCATTTTTCATTTCTGATACTTGTAATTTGTATCTTGCTCTTTTTTTTTTCTTAGCTTGGCCAGAGGCTTCTCAGTTCTATTGATCTTTCTAAAGAGCAAGCTTTTGGTTTTATTGGTTTTCTCTATTGATTTCCCATGTTAAATTTTATTGATTTCTGTCCCAATGTGTATTATTTTTTTTTAAATTCTGTTTACTTTGGATTTAATTTGCTCTTCTAGTTTCCTAAGGTATAAACTGGATATTAGAGCTCTTTACATTTCTAATATGTGCATTCACTGCTATGAATTTATAAGTTATAGACTGTTGTCTATAAATGTTCTCTTTTTTCTCTTTGTTTTTGAGTTTCAACTTTTCATTGTTATACCTCCAAGTTCCATTATATCCCCAGTCATGTGCAGTCTTGTTATAGAACCCCACCTGTGCTGCTCTGGGGCAGCTGGGGTCCCATTGCCCAACGCAAGGAGTGTGACTCCCTGTACAAAAGTTTGATGGAAAAAGAAAGGGGTTTATTTAAGTTTCACAGATTCGGAATAATGGCGGGTTTCTACCCTTATGTCCCACCCCCATTAAACCACCCCAGAACACTTAGTACTCCTTCCCCCTGCCACACCAGGCCAGTTTCAGAACACGCCAGTCAGAGGGACCGTCCTTCAGAAAAGCAGAAGCCCAGGGCTCAGGATCCCCGGCCACGTTCAGCCTTTCAGGCATCTCCCCTGATCCCTGCTTGGTCAGCGTCCTCATCAGCCAGGCTGCTCTGTTCTCCAGGCAGGTCCCCTGTGGGTCTCCTCCTTCTCACCCCAGCCCTCCTAGCCAGCCCTGTCTACCCCTTTTCAGACCATGTGGCTTCTCCACAGCCTCCTGGCTCCCCTAATTTTAAATGCTGACCCAGCGCACCATACATCCTGGCTATGAAAAGAGTCATAAGCCTATCATCCGCCTGTTACTGGGGTGCATAGCTTCCCTTCAGAAAAGGCTTGGCTCTCACCTTGTTAGGATTATGAAAATCATCTTAAGCCTGTCATCTGCCCTTTGTCCCGGGGCTGCAACACAGCTATTTCCTGGTTACCAACTCACCATAGAAATGCCAAGTACCTTAAAAGCTGTGTTATCTCCTTTCCCCATTCCCAAAACCATAAAACCACAAGCTGTGGGGTGTTTGGGGCGGCCCCCTCTCTGTTACAATCTCTGCTAATAAACCCATCAAAGATATTCTCCTCTATGTCACTGTTTTCTTTTTCTGTTTCTAGCATTTCTTATTTTTAGAATTTCTACCACTTTGCTTACATTATCTCTTTGCATGTGGTTTACTTTTTCCATAAACCCCTTATTCCACTAATCATAGTTCAAAAAATTTTTGTGGTAATAATTCTTACATCCCTGCCATATCTGACACTGACTCTTACTCTTGTCCAGCCTCTTCAAACTGTGAGTTTGTGTTTTAGTTTTGGAAGGTGGGCATGTTGTCCTGTGGAAAATGCACTATATTAGATAGACTGTTAGTCATGGAATGCTAAGGTATGGAGGGAAAGTCCATATTTTATAATCACATGATTCACTCTATGTCATTTGGTGAACGTGGCCTGGGCTGCTCACACTTCTTAGATGCCAAAAGATGACTGGAGTTGAGTAGATCCTTTCCCCCAGGTGCGTGACGCGAAAGATCTGGGTTGAGTATCTCCCTCATTTCAGTTAGATTAGGCTCTTAAGAAGAAACTGTGGTTTACATTTTGGTAAAATAGTTAAGAACAGCATGCTCATTCCATGCCTGACCAGAACACCTGTTCTTTCTTTTCAGGTGAATACAATACAAGCTCATATTGGACTAGTTGCTTTTCTTTCACACTGAACAGTATGACACTAAAGGGCAGTTGACATAAAGCTATATATCTGAGTAAATTATAACAATGGAAAACATGGACCAAGTACCACAGCATAAAATAATCATGCTGTTATGTGGGAAAAGATTAATCACTAAGCACAGTACAATTTTTAATTAAAAAAGAAGGTGGGAAGTAGATGAAAAAAATTAGGGATGTTCAGTAAGCTAGTGATCACATCCAAAGATTAAATTAAAATGTTTTCTATGAAAATGTGAATCTGCTTATGCAGATTATCCCACTGAATTATTCCACCATCTGCAGAATTCACTTCTTTTTGTTTGACTCATTTGTCACAAGTAGCTTATCAGTAATAGCCTCCACTGTCAACATAAATAAGAGGTCCATAGATGATGACAGGAAGAGGCAATTAGTCATACCCTGTTACAAAAATTAAAGAAACCAGCACTATGTTTTCATGCCATGTATTTAAGTATCAATGGGACTGTGCCCTTAAGAAATTCAGCTGTTTTCCAAAAGATAAACAATGTTAATTGTGTCATATAGGAGGTGGAAACATCTAAAGATGTTCTTCTTTGTCGACATAGATATCATGGTCATGCACAAATATGCACACAAATGGAATCCTGTTTAATGAATAATCTGTACTACTTGTTATGGTCAGATACTTAGCAAACCTTAAAAGTACATTTTTATTTAAACCATATTACAGCCCTGACTGGTGGCACAATGAATAAGGCGCTGGCCTGCGAACCCAAAGGTCACTGGTTTGATTCCCAGCCAGGGCACATAACCAGGTTGCAAGCCAGGTCTCCACCCAGGTCCCCAGCTGGAGGCAGGTAAAAGGCAACCATACATTGATGTTTCTCTCCCTCCCTCCCTCCCTTCCCCTCTCTCTGGAAATAATAAATAAAATCATTAAAAAAAATTACAAAACATGTCTTTAAAGACAATATTCACAACATGCTGCCTATTTGGTGCAGCAGCAGACACACTAGTTTTCAGCTTTTATTGATATGATAATGAATTATTCAGGGACAATAAGGAACAAGGCCTCCTAGACGGAGCACCCACTCTTGGCCCCTGTGACCTGCCTCTTCAGTTTGAAGAAATAATGAGTACACAGAGGCATCGAGAAGATTTTTGCCTGTATTTCTTCTTATCCATCTGTTTAGCTGTCCAGCCAGTTACCCACCATCTATCTTTGAGAGAGTAGAAGCGAAAAATCCTCTTTCAGATTCCAAATGTCCCTCATTAGGACTGAGGCTATGAGCTCACACTTCACTGTACGTTCCCTTTGGTGCCGTCAGAACCGGGTCCCCACGTGGTTCCAGGTGAAGCCACGAAACACCAGAAGGCAGGAGAAAAGCCGCCAAATAATTGGGAGTGTGTGAATAATGACATTATTTGAAATTTGCCTTTTTGAAAGTAGCTGAAAGAAACAAGTTCTGCCTTGGGAACACTAAAATTTCCCCCGTGAGCTACCTTTAGTGTGACCTCTGTGGACCGGTGGCTGCTCTCTCTTCTCCACCAACCAGAAGGAGGAAGGACTGCAGTGTCTGAGGGCACTGGGGACAGGAGAATGGAGAGTCTCGTCAGCCTGCGATGGAAGGTCCAAGGGAGAGGTCACCCTGGAGAAGTCAAGTAACGTGCTGTTTTTGAAAGCTTACTCTATCCCTCCTACTGTAGTTAGTGCAGCCAAGATTTCTGAAGGAAACCTGGATTTGCAGAGCTCTGGTACGCTCCCGTAATCAGAAGTGGGGAGAAGGAGAATGTTGGTGCAACACATACGCCTGCTGTTGCTGACATGTTTTAGCTGTAAATGTGTTTCCCTAATAGCAACAGATGGAAATGCCTTCGCACAATGAAGACTTGGACAACAGTTACTCAGTAGGGACAGAAAACTGTATTCTGTATAGTGGAATCCCACAGACCTCATCACATCTGAAAAACGACAAACAAAAATTAAACAGGATGGGGAACGTGAGGCAGGAAAAAGTTACGCTAAGAATATTGAGGGTTTGTTAACCCACCCAGGGATCAACCCAGGTAGAATTCAAATCAAACCAAACTCTTTTTTTTTTTTTTAATGATTTTTAAAATGATACACTTAATTAGCTGTAGTGTTCTTTAAATTCCAAATATTTGGTGGTTAACTCTAAGTTTGAGTGCCTTCTATTCCTGAACCCTCCAGAGGAATGGTGAAGAAGAGCATACGCAGATTAGCCAAAGGCTAAAAGATTCAGATCATCAGAATGGCCTGGCCCACAGCTCATATATGGTCTTGTCAGACCCGGTCCCACGCACAGAAAGGCTGTCAGCAATGCTACTCTTGGATGCAAAGGATTACTAGTTTAGCACAAAGTAAATAGTTTTTGCTTACATTGCAGAAGGCTGGATAAAAGGCTGCCAACAATGTGAGCAAAGAGCTAAATTGACTCCTCCACTCAAGACAAGAGGATTCTGTACGGTAAGGAATTAAAGGGGGGTTTTGGAATTCCATGCTTGCGCTCTTCCAGGAATCGGGGACCACTGTAATTTCATGCTTGTGCTGTTGCTGCTCACATCCTAAGTACTGCCTGGCATCTCCAGGTGACCTGGACACAGAATATAAAATGCGCCTTTGACTTTAAAGTGGACCTTTCACATATGTAGACATCCACTTTTCATGAACAGAGCACAGAAAAACCAACTTTATTTTGTCTCTGATTTAGAATGGAGAGCATTACTTTAATATTTAAATAGCAATTATTTTCAACAGTTATAATAAGTAGTGTGGTTGTATTCTCAAGTTCTTTGGACATATCAAATGGCAATTTCATTGCTTAAGTTTGAATGTTCTGAAGTTGTTTTAAAAGGCTTTATTTATTTATTTTCAGAGAGCGGGAAGGGGAAGGATGAAGAAAGGCAGAGAAGCATTGATGCGAAAGAAACATCGATTGGTTGCCTCTAGCTTGCTCCCAACATGGTCCGCAACCTAGGCCCTAGGCCTGTGCCCTGACCAGGAATGGAACTGGCTGACAACCTCTGGTTCATGGGATGACATCCAACTCACTAGATCACAGCTGTCAGGGTCATCCTGAAGTTCTTAAAAACCAATCTAAGATCATTACTTGAGTCTGGGTGAAGAAGTCATCAATTTTCAGAATTTCGTGACCCAAACAACTAGTTAGTATTATTAGAATCAGGGCAGAGATCTCCTGACTTTCTATACGGAACCGAAAAAGACCTCAAATAGCCTCAGCTATCTTAAGAAAGAAGAACAAAGTACGCGGGATCACAATACCTGATGTCAAACTATTTTACAAAACCACTGTAATCAAGACAATCTGGTACTGGCATAAGAACAGATGCATAGATCAATGGAACAGAATAGAGAGCCCAGAAATAAACCCAGGTCTCTATGGTCAATTAATATTTGACAGAGGGAGCAGGAGCATTCAATGGGGTAAAAATAACCTCTTCAATAAATGGTGTTGTGAGAACCGGAGTGGTACTTGCAAAAAATCCCAAACCCAAAGAACAAACAAAAACTAGACCACCAACTTACACTGTACACCAGAATAAAGTCAAAATGGATAAAAGACTTAAATATAAGTTGTGACACCATAAAAGTCTTAGAAGAAAATTTTCATGATGCACTATTTTCAAAATGAAGGTTCACTCCATTTTAATGACAGTGAGGGGGATCTCAAATGCTCAAAATTTCAAGAGAATCATTTTATCCACATTGCTTCAAATGTCAGTTATTTATTTATTCATTGATTGATTGATTTTTGCAGGGATGGGATAGGAGATTATAGTGGATACATATGTATAGCACTAAAGAAGAAAGGCAAGTGAGGCACAATTTCCATTATTGAGAAACATAAGAAGTCAGGTTTATAAGTTCTTGTCCTAAGTGCCATGAACTGGAAAAGCATAGCACATTATTGTAAGACATAAGAACTCAATTCTTTAATGGCAGAGTTGCTCAGATGAAAGGGAGAGGAAGAGAATGAATGAAGTCCAACCAAAGAGAGATGTGATTATAAAGACACAGAGGAGAAAGATTGGAAGATGGAGAGACTTTTTACAGCACTGAAAAGGAGGGTAAAAGGGAAGATGGAGAAGGGTCACACGCATGCTAAGGAACCTGAGATTGTTCCCAAAAGCTGTAAAAATCCATTGACTGATTTAAAGATGCATGTCTTATGTATGCTGAAAAGCAACACCTTCATTCATAAGGTGCTTCATCATTAATCACGCTAAGGGAAGTTGCTGAATATCAGGGAAAGGGTGCCCCTTTGGAAAAAGTAAAAACCAAACACCAAGACTTTAATTTGTTTGAATTTGAATACTGTCTAATATTGTCATTTTGCAATTGGCAATTGTTAGACTATTTCTGCTCCCATATGCATGTGTAACTGCAATTGAATCAAGTAGGTCTTCAGTGGAAGACAAAAAGAAATATTGTATACACTCTTATTATTCATTCAAAATGCAAACAAATGTCCTAGCTGCTAAATGTAGAGTTTAGACAATTTGATCCTCCTCGATCTGAATTGGTTGCAATGCCATATAAGGTTTATTATTCCCAGCTAAAATAAAAGTCCTTGCAAGTAACAAAACAAATTAGAAATCAACTGAAATCTTTGATTCTTTTGCAAGAGAACTCAATATTTGGTTTAACTTTAACTTTAAAAATGAGTAAGGCCTTAATCAATGAATTCCAAAAAATACTTGACTAAAACAGTGGATAGTAATCACAATCAACTTTGTATGTTTAAATGCTCCTAATAAGTTTATTCATACCATAATTTAACTTAGCATCCCTTGTAGGGTAAATGGGACAAAGGACTGAGGAGGGTATAAGTTTACTTTAAAAAGAAGAACCTCACTGTGTTATAGGTGTATGACAATTTCCTTGGAGGAAATTGAGCGAAGAATATGTAATATTTATTCAGATCTCAGAACAATATAGATTCATAGAGCAGTCAACTCAAACTCTTCCTAAATGAATTACGTTGCATATTCTAGCTAATAAAACAACCAGATTTAGGCCTCAAGTAGACAGTATAGACAAAAATACACCGGTAAGTGTGTCAAAGACCAGAGATAGGGAGTAGCAGTGATGGTTAGATTTTCTTTTTATTATAAACACTGATAGAAAAACACAAAATAAGTTATAAAAATAAGCATTAATAAAAAATAATATCTGCAATTTCCAAATTATTGAAGAAAGATGAGAATAAAGAAACTGGATGCTATAGCTGATGACAAAACATAAAAATAAAAAAGGATAAAAGGAACCAGCAAAGCCCTGGCTGGTGTAGCTCAACTGGTTGGAACCTCGCTCTGTAAACCAGAAGTTTGCTAGTTTGATTCCCGGTCAGGGCACCTTCCTGGGTTGTGAGTTCAGTCCCCAGTTGGGGCACATAGAAGAGGCAACCAATTGATGTTTCTCTCCTATTTCTCTCGCCCCTTCCCTCTATCTAAAATCAATAAGCATGTTCTTGGGTGAGTATAAAAAAAGGAACCAGAAAAACACATAAAATACACATAGCAGAACTAGTAAAAAAAAATGGGCCAAATATCAGTTATCTCAGTAAATGTTAATGCATTAAACTCTGGTATGAAGTTGCCAGTATAAAATTGTATTAAGAAACATAAATAGCTATGTATTGTTAAAAGAGACACACTGAAAATTAAATGGCACAAAAAAAGTTGAACATATAGGGATGAGTAAGAAGATATAAATGGCAAACATTTAAGAAAATCATGTATGCCTGTTGACAAAGTAGCAGAAACATTAAAATTTAAAGCAAAAATAAATCAACAAGATATATATATGTAAAGTAAAATGAACATGTAAGTTATAAAATGAACATGTAAATTATAAAATTTCACATGCTAAAAATTCTAGAAAGTGTTTATCAAAATAGAAAATTTGATAAATATGATAGCTTGTGAATAGTATTCATTCAATTACAACCAGTTATTGAATAGTTAAGATGTGCTAGACATGTGCTAGTAATAACAATGTTAGTAAATTATGGGAGACAGAATAACAGTATATTCTGTCTTTGTTTCAGTTCTCTTTTTAAAATTTTCCACTTTCAAAGGGAGCAAAAGGGGGATGGATGTAATATAACAACAATAAAATTAAAAAAAATTTTTTTCCACTTTCAAAACCAATAAATTGAGGTTGATTATGAAATTAGAGGAAAAGGGATAACTTTAAGCATATCAGTTATTAAATGTGGAAGAACAACAAAGAATAAACTAAACTGATGAGTAAAAAATTGCAGACAAATAAGGAGTTAAAGCATATAACAAGCATAAATTGGAGAATCTGAAAAGAGATCAACAATGGATTAATAAATAAACCCTCCCTAATTTATACTCTTTGGCAAATATAATAAAACATATCTTTTTCCCAAAAAGTGCTTCAATAATTATAAAGTGTCCAAATTTTCTCACAGAAGCACATTGATTTGAGCATTTCTCTTTAGTTAGAGCTAAGGCAGTAGGAGTGAGACCCCTAGGGCCCTGGCACCTCCCTGGGGAATCTCAGGTGGAGAGGGCTGGTGGGAGGGGGAGGAGTTGTGGGTGAGGGTGAGCAGGGCGGGGCAATGGGGGCTCCGGGGGTGGTCTTCCAGCTTAGCTCCTTCACTTCCACCACCTGCAGGTGGTCTTTCATCTCCTCTGCCCAGCACATGCTGTAAAACACATTTTTGGATAAGCAATGAGATGTTACCACGTTCAAGTATTATTAACAAAATTATTCTAAATAAGTTTTAGAATTTTTGTGTGAGGAAAATGTGAATGATCAAATTGTTTTAAGAAGCGATAGACCATCTGAGTAGGTTAAAAAACATTACACACCAATAAAGTTAAGGAACGGTATTATACTTTCATTTCACAGGCAAGTTCTTATACGTCTTTGAAAGGAAACGTTAATTCCCATAATACTAAACCATCTTTAGAGATTGCACTGTAATTTAACATTTTTAGTTTATTTGAATAGCATGCCCTTTACCTTGATGCCAAGTCTAATAGGAAATAAATTATACTCCTTTATATCCAGTGGACCAAGCCCTAAACACGGAGTCACCCTTAAGCCCTTCTATTCCTCGCTACTCACTTTAAACTAATCATTAAGGCCCAAAATTCTGCTTTCAAAATACAACTAGAATTAGTCTACTTCCCTCCATCGCTATTGTCTCCATGTAACCTAGGCTGTTGCCATCATTCAATTGGGTTACATCGTTAGGTCTAGCATTGGCCGCTTCCCATCTATTCCCTGTGCTGTAATCTGGGAGTTCTTTTAATTTTTTAATTTTTTAAAGATTTTATTAATTATTTTTCAGAGAGAGGGGAAAGGAGAAAGGCAGAGAGAAAGAAATATCCATGTATGGTTGCCTTTCACCTGCCTTTAGCTGGGGTCCTGGCTGGAGACCTGGCTTGCAACCTGGTTATGAGCCCTGGCTGGGGAATCGAACCAGCGACCTTTGGGTTTACAAGCGGGCTCTTTATCCACTGTGCCACCAGCCAGGGCCTGGGAGCTCTTTTTAAAACTCAGATATGACCATGCCACTTCCACCCTTACTGCTTATCAGTGGGCTCCCATGGTCATTGGGACACAGTCTGATATCAGGCCCCTTTCCAGAGCTTACAAGATGCTCCATGGTCTGGGTTTTGTCCACGGTTTGTGGTGGAGATTATCGGTCTCTCCTGATACTCTGAGGGCTCCGTGGGCTTGACTGCCTAGCATCTGGAGGGCTTCCTGAGCACAGTCAATGTTAGAAGTCAGTACTTGAAAGCTAGAGCCCGGTTTTGTCCAACAGAAGGAAGTTAAAACTCATAAAAATTTCATCATGTTTAAGGACGTGTCAAAACCCCATTCCTCTTTGCTCTGACACTGTCATCCACCCCCCGCAGTTAGCAGAATGCTTGGCACGCAGGGGACCACAAGTAAACACGTGCTGAATGAGTTCATGCAGATGGTGTCCAAACTTCATGGAAAGCCTGAGACCCATACACAGCCTAGTCCTCCGAGCTCAAGGACAGACCCTCTCCACAAAAATCATATAATCAAGTAATGCTACAAATACATTAAATAATGCGACCCGTTTCCTTAATTATACATAATAGAATATAGGGATAGGTTCCCGTATCTATGAAACTGAAAGCTAATAATCATGCAGGCCCTTGAATTGAAGTCATTCACCGAAGAGAACTTGGGTAGATTTCTGTGATCCCCCCCGGCAAAATACTCTGTGGTAACTGGGGAATCTGCATTTCGAGTGAAAGACTTTACACAAAAATTAATGTGAAGAAGTATGCAGGGTATGAGTGTTTCTGTCTCAGAAAAGATTTTAAATAATTTCAGTAGGTTTTTCCCTACAGTTTTTTTTCCCCCTGTGTAGAGTGATCCATCAGATGTGATGTAACAACTGGAGTTAATGGATTCCCATGTGGCATGAGCTGTGGGGTCTTTTCTATTTGTCCCCTCAGATCTGTTTTCCACTCTATTCTGTGCCTCAGATGGTGAACTTTATGACCCTCACTGGTTTGGGCCCTTCTGGCCCAAGATGGACGATGGAAAGAGAGAAAAGCCAGGGAAGTTATTTTCCCAACTCCCTCCTTGATTGTCCTCAGTTCTTCTACAGGCCACAGTTCCTGGTAGGAGGCCCCTCCTGCTTCCAAGCTCAGACAAAGCTCCTGCCAGCCTATGGCGGCTGCTTCCTCCCTCTGCCCCTTCAGGCCTTGAGATGGGTGAGGCTATCAGCTACCTGTGGGGGCCACACCATTCCTATAGGTTTTCCAGTAAACCTCAGATCTTGGCAAGCAGCCATTTATGTGTTCTTTAACATTTTTTAAAATTAAATTTATTGGGGTGACGTTGGCCAATAGAATCATGTAGGTTTCAAGTACACATGTCTATGATACAAGATCTATTTATTATTACATTGTAGGCCCACCATCCAAAGTCAAACCATCTTCCCATCACATATATTAGGCCCTCCTCCAACCACCCGTCCCTCTGGTAACCACCACGCTGTTGTCTGTGTCCTCGAGTTTCACTTTAGATTCCACATATGAGTGAAGTTATGGGGTTGAGTCTTAGCTTTATACTCTCAAAGTCCATCCAAATGTACCACATCTTTTTCATCCAATCCTCTAGGACACTTTTGTTGTCTCCATATCTTGGTCATGATGCGTAATGTTTCGATGAACACACGAGTACATATATCTTTGTGAATATATGTTTTCAAATGTTTTAGGTAGGTACTCAAGAGAAGAATGACTGAGTTATGTGGTAACTCTATTCTTGATTTTTTGAGGAAGCTCCCCACTGTTTTCCAGGGAGGCTGCACCAGTCTACATTTCCACCAGCAGTGAGTGAGGTTCTCTTTTCCTCCCCAACCTGTCCAGCACTTGTGATTATTTGTCTTGTTGGCGATAACCATTCTAACAGATAAGAGATGGTGTCTCAGTGTACTTTTGATTTGCATTTCCCATTAGATAGTGAAGTGGAGCATCTTCTCATATACCTGTTGGCCATTTGTGTGTCATCCTGCGAGAGGTGTCTGTTTGGGTCCTTTGCCCAGCAAATAAGTCTTCTTTATTAAGTCTTGGTAAGTTTCTTTACTTTGCTGTTACAGTGAGAGAAATATCTCAAACGATCATCATGAAATAATGTATACCTCTCTACTCTGTCTCAATGAATCCATGCTGCAAGCCTCCATAACCTCAAACCATTTTTGGTTCTAATGACAAAGCTTAACATTTTCCACTGAGATTTGCTGGAGTAAAATGTTGCTGTTTGTGAAAGTTGCTTATGAAGGGATTTAACATTAAGCCTTTTTCAATGTCTGTATGGATTCCTTAGAGTTCTGAAGAAAAGCTTTGGAGGATTTTCTTGGCTTTCCATGTGTTTGAGTCAAAATAAGAACCAGGGAAACAGCTCTGAACTGCTCAGCTGTGGGGCAGTCAAGGCATGTTTCAACATGCCTGTGATCAGCTGTAGACGCAGGGAGAATATCTGTGGCATGCCATCTCTGCCTCAGCCCTTCAAACCTGTTTTTGCCATTCCATTCATTCTGAGACTCAGGGACAGCAATACAGAGACAGCCCAAAAAGCAATACTTCTAAACTTTCTCTAGAACAGTTAGACATTCAGAGTATCACTAGCACAAAGGGCTGGTATAGGCATTAGATGCTTCAAGGGAGTTAGAGGAAGAAAAGACTACCAGCAGTTGAGAATACCATGGAACTCTTCCTAAAATAGGCATCATTTGAATTAAAACATCAAAGATGTGTTTTATTACTATTACTATTACTACTAGTATTTTATAGGGGAAATATTATTGAAAAGGCACCTGGGAACAAGGGCATCAGAACGAATAAATATAAAAGTAAGGAGCAGTCAGGTGATAGACATTGAGCAGACCAGTCCAAGTAGAGCTTATTTCACAAAGAAGGGGAGCAGTTTAGACAAGAACCTAGTATGGAAGAACCATGGACATGGACAACAAGTGGGATTGACTTTGTGGGGGAATGGGTAGGTGGGGAAGGGGACAGAGGGAAGGAAAAAGGGGATGGATATAATGAAACAACAATAAAATTAAATTTAAAAAAGTTTGACAAAAATATTAGATAAAGTGGACTGGAATCATATCACCAGGGAAAGTGACATTTTTGAGTCAGTGTGACAAGACCACTGGTGTTGTTGTGGAGTTCATGCTGACAGTTGTGCAAGTTGTGAAATGTGAACGAGGTGGCAAAGTCTCCGGCTTTACAAAGCCTGAGTGTGAAGTGTCGTGGGTTCGAGCTGGGAAGTTTGAGTGGGAAGAAGATATCAATTAAAAACAAAACAGGTTATAAAAGAATGAATGAAATTCAGGCAGATGCAGGTGGTTTTAATTTCAACACTCTCAATACTTTAGTTAAGCCATGTCGACTTTTCATTACTATTTATTTTCAGCGTAGATGATTTTACTCTTTCCTAAACTACGTTTGGGGAATGGAACATGCTGGAACCATTTCCAAATTCTGTGAGATAGTAGAAAAACATGGCCACCAAAAATGATTTCATAATTTGCTCCACCTGTAATTTTTATTTGGCTTCCTTCAGGAAGAGTATAAGCTAATTATATTTGCCACATCAAAATGATTGCTCAATTGCATGGATAAAAGCCACAGTCACTACAGGGCTTACAAAGAGGCAAAAATGACTTCACTAAACTAAAAGGGGTGACAATAACCTCACCCCTTTTAATCCTATGATATGTACCCAAATACTTCACAAAGTCTAACTGATTAGAACATAACAAAAATAATACAAGTACATGGTGACTTTACATAAATCACAATTTTTTTTTTTTTTTTTAAAGATTTTATTTTATTATTTTTAGAAAGAGGAGAAGGGAGAGAGGCAGAGAGGGAGAGAGACATCAATGTATGGTTGCGTTTCACCTGCCTCCAGCCACAGACCTGACTGGAGACCTGGTTTGCAACCTGGTTATGTGCCCTGGCTGGGGAATCAAACCTGTGACCTTTGGGTTCGCAGGCCGGCGCCTTATCCACTGTGCTACCAGCCAGGGCTAAATCACAATTCTTTCTTAAAGAAGTAGAAGGGATGTGTATATCTGGAGGATAAGAAGCCTATATATTAACCATTTTCCCCCCAAGTACACTGAACAAGATATAAAGAATGCAAGTTACTTATAAATTTTTGTAAAACAATACAGCATTTAATTATGACCTAGGTAAGCTAACTTTTGGTATAACCATATTTGATTTCTTTACTATAAATTTTAATCAAGGAGCTCTGGCTGGTGGCACAGTGGATAAGACATCAACCTGCGAACCCAAAGGTTGCTGGTTCGACTCCCCAGCCAGGGAACATAACCAGGTTGCAAGCCAGGTCTCTAGTCAGACCCGTAGCTGGAGGCAGGTGAAAGGCAACCACACCTTGATGTTTCTCACCCTCTCTGCCTCTTCCCCTTCCTCTCTCTCTGAAAATAATAAATAAAAATGTTTTTAAATCTTAAAAAAAATAAAGATAAATAAATTTTAATCAAGGCTGTTTCTCCAAAGCCATTAAAAGCTAAGTCATTGAAACTAAAATATAAAACCTCAATTTCAGACTTATTAGGCTACGTAATATTCCAGCCACACTGTTGAAGCTAAACAGGAAATTTAAAACAAGTCAACATATCTGTCAGACTTCTCAGGGTCAGCTTTTGGACCTGTGAAAGCCCTCATTTTGCTAGGAACCCTTCACTTTCTACTCGACAGGAGAGCTGTTCACCCCAGAGAAAACCAGTTCATTGGCATTAGACTAAGGTCATGCATAGCTCAATGTTCAAATTGAAGATGCCCCATCCTCGGCCCTCACTCAGCCCGCTTGGGGGTTTCTGCCAGTGCTGGCTGAAACGGCACGGCCCACTCCGGGTGCTGGGGTCAGTGCTTCCTCTGCGCATCATGGGTTTGGAAGGCTGCCCAGGCCCACGTCTGCACGTGGCAGCAGAGGCTGCGGCAGAGCTGGGGCGGGATGGCATCCTGCACCCACGGCCAGCTGAATGCCAGTTCTCCTGCCTCTCCCCTCAGCACTCATGGTCATCGTATAACCTGGTTATTGCTGAGCGTCGCATCTGAAAGGCAGAGCTAGACTTTGACACAGTTGTGGATGCTCAAATGCCGGGATCAGGAGAGGGCCCATGAGAAGCTTTACGGGTGGCCAGAGAAGCCGGTGCACAGCTGCTCATCAGGAATATAATGCAATAACTCATAAATAAGAATGCAAGAGTAAAGGCTGCGTTTTGTATACCCATAACTGTAAACCTCCCTTCACCCAGCCCTGTATGTATTTTGCAAAAGTAAATAGCTTTTTAAAATAGGTTTTCTGGCACACATTTGCAGGCCGCGTCCCTAGAAAAGAAGTGTCTTGATGACAATGTGTCTGCTGATGGACCGCCTTTAATGGTGTCACGGGCCTGGATGACTAAGGCATTCTTCAGGGAGTATGTTACTGCATTACTGAAAGCAACAACTTTAATATTTTTTTTTTTTTTACTTTTTAAAATATCTGTTTCTAAGCTGTTTTATATCCCTCTTTGCAACAGGAACCATAATTCATCCTTTATTCATCAAAGGAACATTATTATGGAAGAAACGTGAAGGGTTATAAAGGCATTGTTAGGCATTTCTGTTCTTTGAGCAGTGAGTGAACAATGCCTTTCTCAGTTATTATATATTATAGGAGGGTTGAATTTGTGGTTGAGGCATGGTTGTGAGGGGCATTACTGAGTACTATAATTTGGGGGAAAAGTTAGTGTTTACTCAGTTGAAGATCTGTCCATTTCACTAGAGGGTCCTCTTGGCCAATGATGGAATCCCAAGCACAGGAGTCTGCTAGGAGTTAGTGGTCAAGAGTTTCCAGTCAGTAAAGGGCGAGGCTCTGGTCCAAAAGAGAAGGGGGGAATTCTGGGGCACCAGGTAGTGAATCAGTGCAGATTAAGGACTGGGTCACTGGAGCCCAAGTACCACCCTTTGGAGGCCATCTATGCATACCCAACCCCAGATCTGGCTGGCAGTGCAGTGGACTTGGAGGACCTGGCTAACCTAGATTCCAGGCTTGGAGTAGCTGGGCTAAAAGTCAAGCCCTAACCATAGGTGGTGCCACTTGCTGGTAAACCTGTGTAGCTCAGAGCTGGCCTAGCCACTGAGGGCTCTAAACAGAAGCAGCCATGAACAGCCAAGAAAAGCAAAGATAGCAGAAGAAAACAGATGAAACAACAAGAATGAGTACCCGTTGTGTGATTTAATGGCTATTACTTTAGGGTGGGGCCAAAATAATAAATAGAAGACATCGGTTACTTCCTTTAGAAATATTGTTAGAGAACAAAGAGGTAAGGTAGCCTTGGCTGGTGGCTCAGTGGATAAGGTGCCAGCCTGCAAACCCAAAGGTCGCTGGTTCAATTCCCAGCCAGGGCACATAACCAGGTTGCAAGCCAGGTCTCCTGCCAGGTCTGTAGTTGGAGGCAGGTAAAAGGCAACCACACATTGATGTCTCTCTCCCTTCCCCTCTCTCTAAGAATAATAAAATCTTAAAAAAAAAAAAAAAAAAAAAAAAGAGGTAAGGCATTTCAAATGATAAAAACCAATTTTGTGCATTACAGGTGTATATTTAAAAGATTTTATTTATTGCTTTTTTAGAGAGGGGAAGAGAGAGATGCAGAGAGGGAGAGAGACATCAATGTATGGTTGCCTTTTTACCTGCCGCCAGCTATGGATCTGTAGAGATGTGTATTTAAAGAAGAAACTTTAAAGATCCTTTTTAGAATTTTATGGGATTGTCTTTTGTTATTGCCACTTTCAACCTCAAAAACACATGGCTTTGTAAAAGTTGCATGGATTTGGGAACACATCCGAGCTTCAACCTTCTACAATTCTCTCATTTAGTTGGTTTTTTAAAATTTTTCTGGAGAAGGGTTTTGAGATGAATTTAACTCATCCATCTCAAAATTTGGAGATGGAAGTGTAATAGCTATATAGAATGGATGGTCTAGCCAAAGGCAATCTTGTTTGTAAAGTCTAAAATACTTTTGAGATTCTTTTGTGAGGAAGAAGAAAATGATATTGGCAATATTGATGAGATGTGTCTTTAATTAACCCTACTGGACTATAATTACTGTCAGTGAGTTTTAAAATAAATGGTTATTTTCCAAATTGGTTAGTCATATTGTCAAAAATACAAATTAAACATATGACATGTAGTTTAGTTATATTCTGTAGTCTCCAAGCTGAAATGTCACATCCTTTTCTTATAAGAATATGTTGATAAGACATTTTACAAGCACAACTTGGTAGAACCATCATTTCATGTTTTAAATTCTAAAATGTATTTGCATAAAAATTAACTCATTAGATTCAAATAACAGTGTCTAATTCTTAATCTGTACTGACAATGATTAATAAGGTAATTAGAATTTTATCAAAATTTGATTTTAAAAAATTGGCCCCAATAAGTAATTTATCACTGAATTGCTATGCTTGAATTGACTATTTACATAATTTTACATGTAGAGGGAGACCTATAATATTCATCTAGTTTTTTAATTTTGCATGCAAGAGATGGGAGACCTAGAAAAGTGAGCTTCTAGGCTTACAATGTGAAGAAAGCAACAGAATCAAGAGTAGAATGTGAATTTGATTCTTGGCCTAGAGCCCTTTTTTCTCCATTAACCACATCATTTCTCTTCTTTCTACAGAAAACGTCACAGTCCCAGAAAAATGCTGTAACCATGCTGTTTTAATCCACTGCTGACATGTCAAAGGGTTTTTGCTTGCTTGCTTTCTACCTCATTTCTCACCAATGCTCCTATCTTATTCATGATTATTTCTTATCTTCCCCAAACATAGCCCACTAGTCAAAGCAAGTGACTCTCAATGCCAGTATCTTTAGACTAGGTGGCTTTCATACACATTTCGTAATCCCCTGAGTTATCTGGGGGAGAAACTTAAATTGTAATGGCTGTTATAGGAAAGGCAATGGAAGAAGGTGTTCTCAGTAACTTTTCAAACATCTTTATTGTGAAATAGGCATAATATAAAATTTACCTTGTTAACAATTTTAAGTGTGCAGTTGAGTGGCACTAATTGTATTCATAATTCAGGCAAGCATCATTACTAGCTCTAAAATTCTTTCATCATTTCAAACTGAGGTTCTGTACCAATTAAATAGTAACTTCCTCGTCATCCCTTTCCCCAGCCTACAGTAATCTGTAATTTGCTTAGTATCTCTGTGGATTTGCCTATTTTAGATATAGTGTAAAAAGATGGGATCATAAAACTGCTGTTCTTTTGGGTCTGGCTTATTTCTTTTAGCATAATTTTTTCAAAGTTCATTTATGTTATAGCATGTATCAGATTTTCATACCTTTTTATGACTGAATAATGTTCCATTTTATTTATATACTACATTTTGTTTATTCAGTTTTGATGGACTAGATTCTTTTTTAAATGTGGAAATGCCATTCTCTAATATTACATCCTTCCAAAGGCCATGCCAAACTTAATGCTCAATTGATGTAGCTTTATATCTGAATATTGAGAAGATATGTGCTAAAAGTAAAGTCAATACATGGTTTACCACTATCAACTGATATTAAAATTTTTCAATATTATACAATTGGATATCAGTTCATATAATCTATTAAGTCACAAAATATGGTCACAAAAATACTATTAATTTATTGATATTGTCTAATATACTGTATTTTATTTTGCATGCTAGACATTATACTATTTAAATGAATTTTTATGCTTATTTGGAATTATAACCCCATAAATACAATATCTACTCTCTTTAAACATGTTAGGGTCACAAATACCTGTGAATATGTCATAAAAATCACTAACACAAAGGTACACACACAAGCTTTTGTGGGTGATGTTGTGGCCCAAAGAACCCCCTTCCAAGACTTGAATTCCAAGGTCAAGAATTCTAATTTTAATGGATATTTGACCAAGAGTTCTGGGAAGTAGAGAAGAGTTGCAAATGATCTCTTAGCTCATTCTTCTTTTTTATTCATACTCCCATCCTTACAGTTTCCACAAATTCCACAGAATTCTCATATGCTTAAAATTCATGACTCACTATGTTTTGACTAATTATCCCGCAATAGTAGGTTTTGTTTTCCTTCCTAACTTGCAGTCATTTACAGTAAATAGTCATGGCTTGTATTTCTACTAAAATTTTTATGCTAACACACATTGTATTTTTAATAAAAATTATGTATATTTTATTACATTTACTCTGTTGAGTTTTCATAAATACCTTTGCTCTTTAAACAATGATACTTCAGCACCATACTTTATGCATGAAAGATATTCCATAATTACTTGTCAGTTTGATTTGATTTTGTTTTAGATACTTCCTCCCGAAAATCATTGTTCTTGGGGTGAGTGAATGGCTTCTTATGCATGGAAAGAGAGTGATGAGGTCACGTGCTATATATTGCATCTTTCGGAAGAATTACACTTCAAACCATTAAGAATAACTTAGCTGATACTTTTCAACTTGGGTCCAGTAAATATTTTTAATATTGTTAAACATTTTAAAGTACTTCCAAAGAGAGTAAGAAAGTGGTTTCAATACTTTCAGAGAAAAGTTAATTTGCTAAGAAAGCTTGTGTTTTATGAGGCTTTCCTGAATTACAGAAATTAAAGATGGAAGGATCTATTAGGTCATTCAGTTCATTCCCTTAAGAGTGCAGAATTGCTCCCTAAAGAATATGCACTGGGGCTTTTCTGGAAAGGAAACATTAAAACTCAATGGCAATTGAGATAGTAAATTCGTAATTTATGCACAATAAAGGTTTTTCTCCTCAGATATTAATACTACTGCATATTTTACAATCCGGCTAACGCATTAATAAAGCGATTAGCAAAAGTCAAGAAGGCCATTTACTGGTGGACTTCCTGATGACATAAAAGCTCCTAGGCAATTCGTTTGGGAGGAAATGAAAATGAACCCCTAATTCCTCCTTAGTATGCCACCCATCTATGGCTTTCCCTCTTTGTTCCCCATAACACAATTTCAATGTTTTGTAATTAAAGGGTTGAAGATTTCTGCTTGAGACCTATCAGGACTAGAAATGTTCTTATTAACTTTCATTCAAGTATAGAGTCCATGCAAGCCTTCTAGGAAGGCAGCATTCAAAAATATTAATTTGAAAATCCGTAAGGTCACCTTTGGGAAGACTGAAGTTGTTAAGTCTCTTAGAATCACAAAAATGGCTTTTAGCCCCAAAACTACTTTCCCACCAAACTACTATGGCACCTTAAAATGCAGCCATAGAATTTATTTCTTCTGTTACCTTTTACTAGCATGTTTTCCATAGAACATTCAAGACAATGGTTCTATGGACAAATTTAGGAAATGATGACTATTTCATTTCCTCTCTTAGGGAAATGATGAATATTTTATTTCGTACTTGGCCATCAGTGACTTCTAGACCAAGAAACTCATAATAAAGAAAGAAGCTTAACTGAGAAGCCAAGTACTTAGAAAGTTTCACATTTCCTGACCACATGATTACAAAATGTATTTTTGAAAATGCTGCCTTACAAGTATCAAGATTATGCCTTTAAATGATCAATTCATCAGGAAGGGTGACAACCATGTTTTGTCCATCAGAGACTTAATCTGTTGTTTGACTCAGAATCTCCTTGGGGATGTTTATGGGTGGTTTTCTAGAAGGAAGAACTGAAAGTTTAGCAAAAACTAGCAATAACAGGACTAGCTTTGGAGCATGATTGAGGTCCATGTATTTCTTAGGGCTGTGTTTCCACTTCCATCTCTCCTTAACCTTTTCTGTGTGGTTAGCATGGGCCTTTCCTTGGAGAGCTATTGATTACCTTAGACAATGCCACTGATAACTGATCTGTTTCTTGCTCATCTGTTTTGACTCTTCACTTCCTGATTCCCTCAGGCTAAATGGTCTCATGGGATTTCCCTTTACACGGCACGTTCTTCATTTTTGTTTTACTTTTTGAACTATGATTAAACCAGAATTTACACAGTGGGGCTATTCCCGTGGCTGACCTCTGGTCTCGGGCTGGCTGTTTAGGGCAGATGAGAGACCAGAGGAAACAACCGGCAGTCCAATTACTCTCCCACTCTGCCCAGATTCACATTCGCCTCTGGTACCCACACAATGTGATAGCCTCCCTGGTTCTCAGTTTTCTTTCTTTTTTTTTTTTTTATAGAAGAGTAGGAAAAATTCTCATTTATTGTGTTCACTAATTTGTGAATATAACAGGAAGACAGAATGTCTTTCTTATAGCTATTAGAACTGTGAAGACAAAAATCAGTCTCTTTACAGTGTTCAACATGTCTTTGATATGACTCAGTAGTCATATTACATAATAATCTAGTTAAAGTAAATATGAGTAATTGGTCCCACAGCATTTCACAGATTACTTTAGTCCTGGGCAATCTGTGTCCAAATTTCCTCTTTTTTTTTTTTTTTTTGATTGATAAAGAATATTTATTCTGTTTCTGACAGGTGCACTTGTTTTGGAGAATGTACTTTCAGGCTTATATTTTCACCAACCTAGGTCAGTTTTCTTATGTGAAAAGTAAAAAGTAGAAATGGGAGGAGATGACGTTTATGATTTCTTTCAAATTTATCAATGGTTAAACCATATGCAAATTGTAGGACATAGGTATAAGGAAGGCAAAATTGTTCCTGCCTGCCGGCCTGGGAAGGCTCAGAGCCCCAGGGGCGCCCGGTCGGGTGTTCTGCAAGATCTACCCTAGACGTGAAGCCTAATTTGCCCTGGAATGAGCGTGGATCCAAAACCACCCCAAAACATCTTCAAACAAGGCTTCAAATAACTGAATTATGTATCGATACATCCCAGAGCAAAGTTCCAAAACATTCACAGGAATACAAAATATTCCTCACTGAACAATGTCTGGCATTCCATCAGAGATTACGCAGAGATGCAAAGATGCAGGAAAAAAAAATAACCCAAAATGAGGAGAACAATCAGGCTATGGAAACTGACCTGTAACTGATAGGCATGCTAAAATTAGCATAGAAGAATCTCAAAACAGTTATTTTAACTGCATTCCATATGTTCAAAAGTTAATTAGAAATTATGCAAGACATTAAAAGACCCAAATTAAATTTTTCAGATGACAACTACAATGTGAGAGGTAAACAAGAAACTAGATGGGCCCTGGCTGGTGTGGCTCAGTGGACTGGGTGCTGGCCTGCAAACTGAAAGGTCACTGGTTTAATTCCTAGTCAGACACATGCCTGGGTTGTGGGCCAGGCCCCCAGTTGGAGGTATCATCAAATTACCCAATCAAAAAGAAGCCAGAAAAAAAAAAAAAAATGAAGTAAAGAAGAGATGGGACATATCAAAAGTTAATAGGAACATGATATATGTAAGTCCAACTCTATTAATAACTATATTAAGTGTCAATGGCCTAAACAATTGAGCAGCAGATAATGTCAGTTTGGATAAAAAAGTCAAGACCCAGCCATATGCTACCAATATGAAATACATATAAATATAAAGAAACATATAGGCTAAATGTTAGAAAAAATATATATGTATGGCAGAGTAGCTATTTTAATATAAAACAATAGATTTTAGACCAAAGAATCTCCCCAGAATTGAGATGGTCATTCATAATGAAAAGGGAGTCAGTTCATAACAACCTTAAACAAGTATGTACCTAATTAAAGTAGTTTCAAAACATATGTAGCAAAACTGATAAAATTGCAAGAAGATAGAGATACATTCACAATTATACTAAGAGATTACAACACCTTCTCTGTAAATTTGAGCAACACTACCAACCAACTTAGCCTAATTAATATTTATAAAACACCCCACCAATTACAGTAGAATACACATTTTTTCAAGTGCACAGAGAAGATATACCAAGAAATTGAATTTTAACTAATTCAGATTTAAATCCCACTTCTTATTAAGATGTTTTGACCTTCACTCTAAAATTTTTATGATTTACTTAAAAATTAATTTATAAGCATTTATTCTACTTTGCTTCCTATAGAAATGAATTCTTCTTCATGACAATTTCTTTGGAAATTTTAAATAAAGGATGTATAAAATATGGAAATATACTCAGTTATAGAGATGCATTTGGTATTCTGAATATATGTCCAGGCTAAAGAAAAAAATCAAGTTTCTATGCCATATTAAAGCAATAATGAATGTAATAATTATCACCCAGTATAATCGCTGTCTCCTTGGGTGAATTCTTACCTTTATCAAGTAATATAGGTATTATTTGGGCATTAGGAGCAGCACCAAAAAGATGCTTTTTATTTGCAAATGTCATAAATTTGTTGGTTTAATCAAAACTTTTTGCTTAAAAACAAAACAAAACAAAACAAAAAAAGATTTAGAATACCACTGTACATTCTTGTGCCAAATGCTGACCGCTGTCTTCCAGAGGGCTACTGGGTAACCCAAGATTTAATAGCATCTGCTCATCTGCTGCAGAGGCTAAACAGGGATAAAATTGGCAATGGTTTGAAAGAACCGAGCGATGTAGGGGAGTGAACAAATTTAGGAGACGGTTGGCTTTAATATCACAAATCAACTTAAAAGCACACTTCCGGCCATGTTCAGGAGTGACCTCCCTCAGCCAATTCCGCGTGAACTGTGCAAGTGAGCCAGGAGCTGAGGGGTGTGACCTGGCTTTTCTCTCTCCCCGCCCCGCTCCCATGGTCAACACAGAAAATCGCCTTTGTAAGCAGAATACGTGTGGAGCACAGGACGTGGTGCATGACGCATGGACAGGCTTCTGTAGTACATTACAGAGCTGAGCTAGTATTTATACCACCCATGCATCTTCCACACGTGTCGTCACCAGCGCTATCTCCGCCCTCGCCAAAGCCTCAGGATGTGACTTATCTAACCCTAATGAAAGGGGAGAGCATTTAGGCTCACAGAAACTCAGCAATTTATGGCAGTTCAGCAACAAGGAGGTAAACTTTCAACCCAACTTCCAACCCAGATCTCTGGTTCATAAGTCTAAGCTTTTCATCCTCCGACTTCTGCCTTCTTGTGGGGAGGGCTCAGTTGGTTGTCTCCCACATTGGGTCCCATGACAATAGTCTTGGGATAGACCAGTCCCGGGTTCGATTCTGCGCCTGCTTCTCATTGGTTGCTTAATTTGAGCCTCATTGGTTTTTATCTGAGAAATAGGATTCATAAAAATGTATAAATATATTCATATACCCAAAGTACCTATTAGAATACATGAACCACAAGAGACATTCAACAAGTATTAATTCTTGTATCAGCATATGACAGACTCTTAAATCCTTGATTTTGGTAGCTTGGTGGTAAGTAAAAATCTAGAAGTAGATGTGACCAATTTATGCAAGGCATCTAAACATGATAGCAAATGTAACCTGTGGGGAGAGGTAAAAAAAAACACACAGGTAATTTGGAGTCATGCTTTATAGAATTATTTCTGAGATTAACATTATTTATTAGTGACTCAGTCTTTAGAATATTTTGTAATGTAGGCCCTGGCTGGTGGCACAGTGGATAAGGTGCTGGTCTTCAGACCAAAGGTCACTGGTTCGATTCCCAGCCAGGGCAAATAACCAGGTTGGGAGGCAGGTGAAAGGCAACCATACATCGATGTCTCTCTCCCTCTCTGCCTCTCTCCCTACCCCTCTCTCTAAAAATAATAAATAAAATCTGAAAAACAATTTTATAATGTAAAATTTGGGGTTATAATGGGAGTTTCATCACAATTACATCATTAAAGAATTGTCTTGATTTTCTTAAGTAATTATGGGATAGCTGAAGATTGATCATTTTAAATCTTTCAAGCTTGATCTAGGGAAGTCTTATGATCATACAGGAAGTATAAAAACTGCTTTTGTCCATTTTTTAAAAGAGGTTTATTAGCTGGTGATCAAGAAAAGTATATGCATACATCATGAATATTAGACACTTCAGTAGAGGACTTCTTTCTTATATACATTGGCAATTCTGATGTCCTTCCTTTAATATATTTTTTTCACCAAATTATTATGATAACTAATAAAGGTGTCCCAGGAAAAAAAAATATATGTTCCCCTTAAGTAGCTGCTTTCTCAATACTCATAAATAACCGTGGTGTTTCAACTTTTCATTACAAACATAGCACATGCAAAAACGCAGCATGAAATACAGATACCCATCATTAGTTACGCATAGACCGACTAACTAGTGAGTACTTTAAAACTGCGCTGTGGCTGGCATTGGGTGTTGGCTGTTTGTAGCCATATTAAATACCTCTGGTTCAGGTCCAGAATATCTTACTCCGGGTATTTTATATATATTATATATTATATATATATATATATATATATATATATATATATATATATAATTAGCCAGCAACTTGCAAGCACTGTCACCCTTAAACAGCTTCACTGGGGTGAGGAGCTGCTTGTGTGGGTGAAGCGACACCGGGCTTCAATGGGTTAACCCGGATCAATGCCTCAGCTCTCAGCCCAGACTTCACAGCGAGCTGAGGCCGCCCTGTCGTAAGTCTCACGTTACAGGCGGATTAGATTTGGAGAAATCCTGTAACCCAATAGGTACCTGCCTATTCTCTCCTGGCGTCAGCCTGCCTGCGCCCCTGCGCTCCGCACACATACCTGGCATTCCACCCGTGCCTCTCACTTACCCCGTGCAGGGGCCGACCTGCCCAACGCGGGGGCTGGCTGCGAGGGCGCCCCGGCAGGGCAGCCGGTGCCACCTGGGCGCCCCGACCCGGCTACCTGCGGGAGAAGCGCACCTACTCTCCCTCATGTCCCAGCCAGGCTGCGCTCAGCAGGGTCCAGGTTGCGCCCCGGACAATGCGGTCCACGTTCCGGCCACCCTTCCCTGGTCTCTGCCTCCTTCCCAACCGTGCGCCTTGACGAGCATGTTTACATCCAAGGTGGGGAAACAAACCCACCACCCAGCGCAACACAAAATCCGCCCCCACCGAATCCCCCCCACAGTCAGCGCCCCGGTTTCTGGGAGCCGTTCCAAACGCGATAAGCATTTTCGCTATTTTAACACATCTCTCTCCCGTTCTCAGTTCAAATCACTCATTCAATAATTAGCCTGTTACCTTGTTAAGAATCTTGAAGACTAAGGTAAGGTTCATTCAGGAAGCACCCTAGATGGTTTAGCATCCTTTTCTAATTAAGCATTGATCTCTCCCAGGAAGAATGAGTCACTCAAGCAAGACAACGTTCAAAAGATAAGGGATTTCTCTTTTGTAAACTGCAATTAACAGCTTTCAGCAGCCAGGCTGCTTTCTGCCGATTTCTCAGCCCTGGAAATGATTCCAATGATATGTTTTCTTCTTGCTCCTGAGGCAGGAGACCAAACTCATGCCACGCAACACAAATGGGGAGATGAGTTGAGTCACAACAAAGCCAACCCAACCCTGACATCCCATTGCAACCTCCGTAGAGCAGCATCTTTTTCTGGTGACCTTCTGTACATTAAATGCCAGCACCCTGTCTGGGGCCACAGCGTGGAGGCGTCTGCCTTTCACAGGTGCCGACCTGATCCGGGCCATCAAGCTGTGCCGCGCCTTTATGAGAAGCACATTTTTTAAAACAAAAATTCATGTTACAGCTGTATGTTGCATGCAGAAGAAGCTTTGAAAGGCATCTTCATATCCTATCACTGTGTGCCATTTCTAACTTTCAGTAAGAAAAGCAAAGATAGAATCTTCCACCTGGCATCAAAACACTCAGACTGAGGCAGTTCTAGAATGGTAGTCATATTCTAAGTCGTATTCTAAGTTCTCACACAACTTAGCTATTGTTTATTTATTGTTATGAGAAAACTGTGGCTTTTTAAAATACCAAGTTCTCTAATTTCACCATTTTCAAAAAGGGCTACATGAAAAAGAGAGTGGTAGGAGGCAGCTTGCAGGTATCACGCCATTCAAAGGGAAGCAATAGCGATTTTTCATGAATGTTGAATATGTTTCTTACTAGAGTCTGCCTCAGCTACTCAAGGAGCAGTTTCACCTGTGAACCAGTGTCACAGGGTTTTAGACCTGTAAGGGACTGGAAGAGCAATCCCATCTGCCCTGGCCCTGTTGCTCAGTTGGTTGGAGCACTGTTCCCCACACCAGAAGGTTTTGGGTTTGATTCCTGGTCAGGGCACACATCTAGGTTTGTGTTTGGTCCCAGTTGGGGCGAGTGTGGGAGGCAACCGATTGGTGTTTCTTCTCATTGATATTTCTCCCTCCCTTTTTGTAAAAATCAATCAATATATCCTCAGGTGAAAAACATTTTTTAAAGCAATCCAATTCCACGTCCTTACCTGATAGACAACTCGGTTGAAACTAGGGAAGCAAAGTGACTTATCCGAAGTCACTCACTAATCATGGCAAAGCCAAGACTTATGCAGGGTGATGAACACCCAGTCTGTGCTCTTGGACACACCATGCTGTCCTGGACTGTCTTCTGCAACTTCAGAAAAATATCACTTCCTCAGGTGACTGGGAGATAATTCTCAGCAGTTGCAGGCCTTCTTTCAGCTGAATCTTTGTTAAAGAACATCACATGTTGGCCCAGGATGGTGTGGCTCAGTGGATTGAGCATTGGTCTGCAAACCTAAGGGTAGCTGGTTTGATTCCCAGTCAGGGCACGTACCCAGGCTACAAACCAGGTCTCCAGCCAGGTCCCCAGCTGGAGGCAGGTAAAAGGCAACCAATCATACATTGATGTTTCTCTCCCTTTCTTCTTCCCTTCCTCCCCCTCTCTCCAAAAATAATGAATAAAATCTTGAAGAAGAAGAATAAAAAGAATGCATGTGTAACAATGATTTAACATCATTGTTTCAGATATAAAATGTTAAATTCTGAGAGCAACCGTCATGTTGAAGAAATACGATGTTAGAGCAACCATCATTTCTAGAATGTGTGCAGGGCAAACTGCTAAGGAAATTGCGGACTTCAATAACCTCCCTTTATATACAGTTGGCAACATGAAGAAGGTATATGATGCTGATCCTGATGTCGCCACAACAAGGAAAACACATAAAGTACACAAGGATCGCACAAGTCCAGATATTGTATACAGAATCCAGGAGATCATCAATGAAGATCCAGGGTGTTTACCTTGATGTTTTGAAAGAAGTAGTTGTACCATGGATGAAGCAATTCACAAATGGACGTCATTTTATCTTCCAACAAGATGGTGCACCAGCACATAATGCCTAAAAGGTGCAAGAATGTCTCAGCATCAATGTTCCTGAATTCTGGTCAAAGGAAATCTGGCCGCCTAGTTCACCAGATGCAAATCCTTTAGACTATTATGTATGCAGCGTTTGTGAGAGAGAAGTTAATAAACAACCTCATTCCAATCAAGTGACTGTTAAAGCTAAGATTGAAAACATGATGATGTCCATGGATAAAGAAAAGTTAATGAAAGCGTGCTCAAGATTCTGAAGTCAAATTGAGTCTATTATTGCAGCAAATGGAGACTTTTTTGAATAATTTAAAACACAATGACTATGTTTGTGTATTTACATAGAAGAATAAATGTATTTCAAAACATAATACTTTTGTGGTATGTTGTTTATTTTACTAAAATTTTGCCAATTGATCACATCCACCCTGTATTTGTCGAACTATTATATTTGTTTTTTGCATTTTAATTGTTTTAAAACTACACTGGAAAAATGTAAATTTCAACACACACACAGACCCCCCTACATTTGAACCGACATACCAAAACTCTTGGTGTAGCATGAGAACTACAATGTTGGCTATTCCCATTTGTTCCCCTTCATTCAGCCAGTGTTATTGGAAGCCTCCTGGTATGCTGGCCACTGTGTAGTAACCCCTAAAATTATGTAATACAGTGACCTTTCTCTAGAGGTTTACCATCTGTCAGAGAGATGGAAAATATGGTAAAGGAGCTAGTGACATTATGAAGATGACAGTTAATAAAATGCCAAGTGGAGTGCTACAAACAGTAAGTTATATTAGTCGTTTAGAAGAAAGAAAGCCAATTAAAGCTTTCATTGGGAAATCCTTACTAAGAGATCGAGAATTAAATTGGGTCTTCAAGATGGTGTCAGGTTAGATATCAATTTTGCTTTCCTATTCAGCAGTTGGAGGATGGCACATACATTGAAGAAATTGAAAACAGACATCAGTAAAACGACAGAGCTTTATGTGCATGGTACTGTGCGGATAGACTCTTCGGTCAGTAATCCATAAATTTTCTAAACAAAGATTTCCAAGTGAGTATGTCGCCACCCAAATTTTCACCTTTGGAGTGTGTTCATTGATGATAATGCTGCTAACATTATTCAAAATAGTTAAAATTGCCCTGGCTGGTGTAGCTCAGTGAATTGGCTCCGGCCTTCGAACCCAAATGTCACTGGTTCGATTCCCAGCCAGGGCACATAACCAGGTTGCAAGCCAGGTCTCCAGCCAGGTCCCCAGCTGGAGGCAGGTGAAAGGCAACCATACATTGATGTTTATGTCCCTTTTTTCCTCCCTCCCTGACCTTCTCTCTGAAAATAATGAATAAAATCTTTTAAAAAAATAGTTAACATGATTTTTTGGATCAGATTTCAGAGTAGATATTGACCCACTGAGGGGAGGGCTTTATTCTTCATGGGTAGAGCAGAATTTTTGGAAATATTTAAAGGTTGAGAAAAGCTGGCTAACATAGAGAAATGGACCTACATAGAGAGGATATAATTTTGGGTGTTCCACCTTGAGTTCTATGAAAGCAACTCATAAAAGAGCAATATTTTGAATGACAGCAACAAAATTTCACCTCCTTCACAAGGGGACTGCTTTAGAGGTGGTCTTGAAGTTCAATTAAGAGTATTCACATAGAAACTGGACATACCAGGGTTGCTTGACCTTAATGAGCACATAAGACGAGGTTAGTGATGGTAACAGAAAGTTCTCTATGATTTCAAGGGTAATGGAGTCCATGAGAAAAGAGAACATATTAAACACAGATGACTGAATACGTATTTTAATGAGAAAGTGACCATCTCAAACAGATAACAGTAATTTATCCATGTTCTGATGAACATGGTAAGAACACAGATGCTAGGTGCATGTTTGACAAAAAAAGGAGTATGTGTCCTGTGGCCAGTCAGGCATGAATATTTACAGAATGCACTCCTCCGGCACAGTGGTTCTCCCCCTTTAATTTTCATCACGGATAAGATTGAAAGGGGCTAATGATAATATTTTTAAAAATCTGTGGACTAAAATGCATACTTTTATAGTTCACCTAATATTTAAAACATTTCTTTTCAGAAATTAAGAACTCTATTATAGGTTTAATTTCTAACAGGATTCCACTTATTAATAAAGTCACTTTATGTTTCTAATATGTCCCTAACATTGGGCATTCTTCAGTTGTGTTCTTGGAGTCCAAGAACACAGTTTTTCTCAACCTTTAGACATTTCCAAAAATTCTGCTCTACCCATGAATAATGAAGCCTTCACCTCAGTGGGTCAATATCTACTCTGAAATCTGATCCAAAAGATCATATTAACTATTTTTTAAAAAGATTTTATTCATTACTTTCAGAGAGAAGGTCATGGAGGGAGGGAGGAAAAAAGGGACAAAAACATTCCAAAATATTATTCACAATTTGTAAATACACTGTATTTTTTCATCATTAAAGTCATATTACCACATTATAGAAAATTCAGAAAATGTATTTGTAATTCTACCACTCTAAAGTGACACTGTTATAATATTGATATTTTATGTTTCTATTTTTTATTTTTAGAAATATGTTAGCTTAATTTTAATCACAGTTTTGTATCCTACTTTTTTCACTCACCTTGATAAAAATGACATTGTGTTCCCAACCAATCATTGTAACACCTTTTAAAGTCTCTATTAAATAGATTCAGCATTTAAAATCATTCCTATCAAACATGCAATATTAGAACATCTTATCTTGACACAGCGTGAGATGCGTAGGCCAGAAAACCCATTGCCCGACCCTTCATGTGTTGAGCTTCATTTGCTAAAAAAGTTTTCTGGTGGACTTTGTGGCCTGAGGTCGAATCCTGGCTTGGACACTGTGTACAGTTGGGTAAATTGTTTAAACTCTTTACCATTCAGTATCCTCTTCTGGAAGTGGGGAAATACTTTCTCAGGGAACTGTTGTGGGAATTTAATTAAATTAATTAATGTGAGTGCTGGCTGGTGGCTCAGTGGATAAGGCACCAGCCTACCAACCCAAGGGTCACTGGTTCGATTCCCAGTCAGGGCACATAACCAGGTTCCAAGCCAGGTCTCCAGCCAGATCCATAGCTGGAGGCAGGTGAAAGGGAACCATACAGTGTTATTTCTCTCTCCCTCTCTGCCTCTCTCCCTAATCCCCTCTCTGAAAAAAAATAAATAAAATCTTCTAAAAATTAGTTAATCAATCAATTAATTAATGTAAAGGCACTCAGCACAATGTCTCAAATGCAGTGAGATCTCAGTCAACATGCACAATCCAGCAGTTGAATCACTCACTACCCATCCCAATGCTCCTCTCCATAGATCCTGTGGAGAACCCAGAAGTTGATGGTGACCATATGCCTTAATTTCCATAGCAGCTGTACATCATTTATTGAGCTGCGGATGATCACAACCAATATTTCACTATTGGTTTACAACTCTCTCTTTCACAGATGCACTGGCAGCTTTCACTGTGCAGGGTTACAACTTCTCCCGATGCTAAACACGACTGATGGGGAAATATGAGAGAAGTTCTCTGTGAAATCCCAACATAAAGCATTCACATTTGAAATGCTAAGATCCCCCAAATGCAGAGCCCCATCATTCACAGACAGCCAAGTGGATTCAAAATACATAATTTGCTCTTCCTCTGTGAGCCCAAGTTGACATCCATACATCTGCTCCTCCAGGCCCACGGCACACATGCGGCATAAAGGCCAATGTATTATCAACATGACGGGCTTTCGCACTTCCAAGGTGACATGGGTGTTTGGAAGCTCTTCGTTCCTTCGGTTTGCCTGGTTGCGAAATAGAGGATTGAATTTGTAAAATGGAGTGAGATTATGATGCATTCATCTTATTCCAAATGTTAATTTATGGGTTTCATAAGACCTACTTTGCTTTAGAGCTCAGAAAATGTTTTTCCCAGCAGCCCAATGGCTCAATTTCCATGGCAGTGCCACTCCAAGAAAATTGAGTTGTTATTAGAAGGACGATTTTTTTTGTTCTGTAGTGTCTGAGTATCGAGTAGTAAATTTCCCCCTGCTCCAGCCAGAGCACTATATTTTACACACACGCACACACACACACACACACACACACACATACACAAGTAGAGGAGTGCACATTTGTGAAATAAAACCGAATTTTTCAAAAGAATATATCCATATCTTTGTTACTAGGCTAGGACTTTGTTTATACATGACAAATGTGAATGTGGAAATAAATTCCAGCACTTTCATTAACTTAATATCTTCTAAAAACGGAACTTCATAATGAGCTGGGATGGCAGGCTGCGGGGGTGGGGGTGGGGGTGAGCCTGCACACCCCTGTGGAGTTACAGGGCGGCTGCAGCTGACTGAGCCCAGAGCCAGGGCTGCAGGCTCCCCTTGGTGCGCCGTCCTGGGCACTGTGGGACTGTGGCCCCCTGTAAAGCCGGGGAACCTTGGGAGAGACCTGCGAGAGCCTGGGGGTGGGGAGAGCAATGACTTCAACTGTAATGGACGGCAAGACTGGGGACGTTCATGTCATTTGGACTTCTGGAAGACACCCAAGTGACCCCAAGGAGAAAGGACTGCCGATGAGCATTGCTGGACCAAAGGTTGTGCCACGTCTGCAAACCTGAACTGGATCTGCCTGCACCCCAGTTTGTCTAGAAGCTTCCAGGAGACGCCAGCTTGCTCAGAGGTGCCTGTCCGCCGGCCTAGACCTCCCTGCTCTCCGGATTCATTGGCTACATCCCTCCCGTCTGCTTCGCCTGCTGTCCTGGCCCCTTCGGCCTCCCCCACCCCCTGCATTTTGGACTTTGACCCCCTCACTGCCTTTCAGCAGCCTGCGTGAGCCTCCAGCTGACCCGACTGGTTGGTAGCTGAGTTTTCCACCCTGGAACGTTCTCCTTCAACATCTGCCTTCCTTGCGAAGCCAAAATGATGGCTCCTCCTGGCCGTGCCCGACCTTGGCCTCTAGGGTTCCCATGCCAGGATGCGGCTCTGGTGGCCTAACTCACTTTGGTGAAAAGCAAACATGCATGTTTTCTTCAGAAGCTGAGCGACTTTCACGGGCTTTCATGCCCTGAGTTCCTTAGGTCTTGTTTTCCCAGGGTGGGAAGAGTCTTTCTTCCAGGCTGCTGAGTGCCACACGGCAGTGCTGTCACAGGGCCCAGTGGCTGGTTTCAGCTGTGCTTTCCCGTCTTGGTGAACCCGCACATTTATAAGGCAGAGCGGCACGAGAAGTCACCTTTTAAAGTCATTTCTTAGACAATGTTTATTTTTTAAATAATTTCTTTGCGCTTCTTTTTTTAAAAAAACATTTTATTGATTTTGCTATGACAGTTGTCCCAATATCCCTCTTTTGACCCCCTCCACCCATTACCCCATTTCCTCCGGCAATGCCCCCCTTAGTTCATGTCCATGTGTCCTGCCTCTAAGTTCTTTGTCTTTGCGCTTCTTACGTGCTGGAGACACCCAGGGTGAAGAGGAACATCTGGAAATGAGGGGCTGGCTGAGCGGAACCCAGAGTACAGCAGCCACCCAAGTGCATGACCAGAGACCCACGGATATTTCATAAGAGTTGTGTGGGTTTTAAAAGCAATTTTCATGGTATCTTTCAGCTTTGTGTTCTTTGCATAACATTTTTTTTTTTCACACTTGAATTACTGGACCTAATTTAAACTTGCAAGTTAATTTTCTGTTTCTCCCACAGTGCCCTCCAACTTCCTGTCTACAGGCCCTCAGCACACAACTCAGCTTTGCCTGGGCCGGTCATGGAAAAAATCAGCAAGTACTGCCTGACTCTAAGCTTCAGAGTTTCTGTCCTTAAAATATGTATTTTTTTAATTGGATGTCCTTGGCTTCTACAGCAGAAATGGCTAGCTACCTGAAGAACCAGATTTCTAGAAAATTAAAAATATATTTAGACATCAGCAATGAAAAGGATTCACCATACTTTCATGGCATGCGAAATAGATATTTACGTGAATTGAAAAGAAAATCCTTGTTAGCTTCTCGAGTATTTCTGACTAAGGCTTGTTGTGGCTTTTACTTGGGAATAAGCTTTCTTGTGGTCATGAACAAATTTTATATTATAGTTTTCCCCATTCTTCTAACAGTGCTTTAAAGAGGCTGGTCAACCCAAATGGAAAAGAAGATGAAAGAGGGAGGTTTTAGCTTGTTCCCAACACCACAAGTTTATTGAGTTATAAACCATGTGTCGTATGCATACTTGCTATAATCTCTTACTCAACACTTTGTGACAGGTTTAATAAAGCAAAATTAGACAAGCTATCACAGTCCTCGGACAGCTACCTGGTTTCCACCCACTAATGCCCCTGGCCCTTTGACCAATACAAATATACTTAGAAATAAGGCTGAGGAACACATTGGGTGATGTTGGGTGATGTTGGGAAGTGTAAAACCAAGAAGTAGGTTTCAACACGCGGAAACTATGTGCTTCTGATGTCGCTCAGCACTGACTGGCTTGGAAGGAGGGGAAATGCCGGTGAGCTCAGTGCAGGTATTTAGAGACCACTCAGTAAAAGGTGCATCATCTAAAACAGACTTAATTCAAATTAATGGTGCCTAACTTGCTTTCATTTTATATCAGTTGGAGCCCTTGGAATAAATGCAGATGAAGAAGTTTTATAGTCAACCCATTGTTTCTAGGTATGTACACTTAGAAAAAGATGCTTATAAAAGAAATACATGAAATTTCCCTTTACTTGCATCAAAGTAGTGTAATCATTTTGTAGGCTAGACTAGATAATCATGTAGCATAATTACTCAAGACAAACAGGTTTCAAACCACTGCTTTTTCTTTGGTTCACAATCTTAGTGATAACTGTACCTATAAAATATTGGCAAATACCTAGTACCAACATAACATCACCATCTTAGGACCTAGTAGGGAATAATGAATATAGAATAAAAAATATTAGAAAAGAGTAAAAGGTCCCTGGTTCGACTTCCCAGCCAGGGCACATAATGAGGTTGGCAAGCTGGGTTTCCAGCCAGATCTGTAGCTGGAGGCAGGTGAAAGGCAACCATACATTGATGAAAAAGAAAAAAAAAAAGAAAAAGAAAAAATAGAAATTAGTAAAAATGTGGACAATTTATTCATTTGTATCACTGTTCAAAAATCCTGATACCATATTCTCATCAGACACAGCAATGGAGGAAAGAGAAAAATAAAACAAAATCCAACATTTGGAGGGTTATGATTCCTATTAGTATTTTTTCCCTTTTGTCCAACTCATGTAAATTGTTACATTTGGATTTACTTACTCCATCATATACTGATCCATATACTATAGTCATATTATCTATCTGGTCTGTGTTTGTATTTTCAATGTTAGCTTTAAATGATAGTGTTTTTGTTATGATTTCTGGTGTCACTTTACCCTCCAATAAACCATTTTTGAGCCATTGATTTATTTTAGTGAATTGAGAAACTAATGCAAGTCAATAATAAAAATAAAATGGGCAAGTTTAATAATGTATTTGAAGCTATAAACAAATGATAGAAAATCTCTTAGTTTAAGTAATTATTTTCCATTTAATTACAATAGCCAAGATGAACTTATTGAATAGTTTCGAAACAGAAACACAATCTTCAAGAGTATAATAATTATTAAGAATGTAAAAAAAAAAAAAAGAATGTAACTTGTCAGAAATTTATAGTAACATATATGACACATCAGAAAACTTAAAGAGCAAATAGCAAATGTTGCTGATTATGAAAAAGTGGGAAATAGACGTTTGCTGGGAATGTCAGTTTCTATGAAATCTACCATGTGTGATCAATCTATCCCATGATTCCACTGTACTTATACTCACGCTAAATTATTCACTCATGAGCGCAAGAAGACATGTATGAAGAGAGGATGAAGTTTCTCAAAACCCAGTGAATCAAAAAAGTAGAAGAATTTGTAACCCAGATATTTGAAGTTGTCAGATATAGATTTAAATTAACTACGATTAATATCCTGAAGAAAACAGGTGTTTTCTTTTACCAGAGCCCTAGAATATATTTTTTTTAATAAAAATGAAATTTTAAATATTTGGGGAAAAAAATCTAAAATTGAGAATTCAATGGATGGTGTCAGAGCAAATTAGGGAAGAGAGGGGCTTAGTAGACAAAACATTAGGTCAGCTGAATATGTACAGAGTCAAGCTAGAGAGCAATAATGGTGGGAAATGTAAAAAAGTATAAAATGTATTAAGCCAAATATATGTACATGAGAAATTAAAATGTACATATAATTGGATTTCGAGGAAAATAATAAAAAAGCATGAAGCAGAACTTCCCAGGAATGATGAAATTATGAAGTCAAATATTTAAGAAGCTCTGCAATCACATCTCATCACATTTTCCACATTCCTGGACCTTGACCTACAACTTTAACTTTTGAACTTATTCAACTGTAGATAGAGGATCAGGTTTTGAGAAGCCAAGTAAAATGCAGATTTAGATAATACGATTTTCAAAAAATTATCAACATTAATTTATTAGAGAGCCATTTGATTTATACATTTAGACACATGTATTTATTTTAAAAATGTTTAAGATGATTTTGGTTATTATTTTTAGAGTGAGGGGAAGGGAGAGAGGCAGAGAGGAAGAGAGACATCAATGTATGGTTGCCTTTCACCAGCCTCCAGCTACAGACCTGGCTGGAGACCTGGCTTGCAACCTGATTATGTGCACTGGCTGGGAATCGAACCAGTGACCTTTGGGTTCACAAGCTGGCCCCTTATCCACTGAGCCACACCGGCCAGGGCTAGACACATGTATTTAGACACATGAGAACACTGTAGTCTTTTCCCATAATTCATTAAGCATTTAAATATAAATGTGTACAGTGTGTATGCATATTAAAACATTAAGAAAGCATAATTAAATTTATTTAAGCACTTGGTTATTCTGGTGAGAGTTTTATCAGTTGGCTGTGTGAACCATACTTAAACATTTCTTCTGTGCTACCTACTATTTGACTAAGAAGGTCATGTGGCACTTTCTCCATATATGCCAAGTCACCATGAACTCTCAATTGAACTCCTTTCAATTGAGAAGAGTTAGTGTCAGTGTTTTTAGGTTGGTTCAACTTTCTGAGTGTGGTCTCAAACCAATAAATATTCACTTCTTTTTGTGTTATTTGCACTTTCTAGTTTCTTTTCTTTTCTTTTTTTTCTTTACATTTTTATTTTTTATAATTTTTAGAGAAAGGGGAAGGGAGAGAGGCTGAGAGGGAGAGAAGCATCAATGTATGGTTGCCTGTCACCTGCCTCCAGCTGGGGACCTGGCTTGCCACCCAGGCATGAGCTCTGACTGGGAATAGAGGGAACAACCCTTGGGTTTGCAGAGTGGTGCTCAGTCCACTGAGCTGCCAGCCAGAGCCTCTCCTTTATTTTCAACCACAGCAATTTATATGTTCATTTTAAATATACAGAAGTAGGTAAGATAAGCAGGGAGAGATCTTTCCTCTTTATCCCCTTAAGGCCCTCAGAGGTAACAATTGTTTTCAACCTGGAACATTTTTTATTTCTGACAAAAGATAACCCTAAATAGGAAAATAAGTGAAAGATTTTAAGGTCCCACTTACAATATAAGATCATCAGTTTTATTAACATATTAGGACAAGGGAAATGATGCTTCTGAAATTGAGATATGATGCTCTGTGTACGTGTGTGGTCGAGTATCCAAGATTGGAACTGGGAACAAGGATGATTGGAGAAAAAAATTAAAAACCACAAACAAAAGTAACATTAACATTCATAGATCTTTGTAGAAATGCTTTGGTGGACAGAGTCTTCATATTTCTCTCAAACGATACTCCTCTAGCGTCTAAACTTTGATGCATCTACCTTGACTGATATCTTCCTCGAACAACTCCCTTCTAAATCTGAAACTCCATGTTTTCTTTTCACTTGACCATGAACTCACTTAGGCAAGGACATTGTCTTATTATTCATTTTCATCCCTGGCGCTTAGCATTATGTCTGGCCTTTGGGAGGGGTTGAATGAATAAATTTAGTTGTTATTTTTAAAATTAGAAGAAAGAGATCTTTGGATTCAATGACACATAATCTTGAGCTGTTTGTAAAAGTAAGATAATGGAATCAATACCGTTCAGAATGTTCCCTTAATAAGCACACTCAGAATTTATATTTGTAAAAGACTTGCCAAAGACCAAATCAGGCTATCAAAGAGAGAGTTGGGTTGACTTAATGTAAATAATCACTATTAAATGTGGTCAAACTCTCTTGCATATGCAGATTTTTCTGGACATGCCAGAATTTCTGCCTGTGAATTATATGAGTAGTGCTTTAAATTAATTTCCAGTTTAAAGTCAATTTTCAATTTGTGGTTTCTATGGACAAACCATGTCATAGGACATCAGTGCAACATCTCAGATGTGACCTTCACACAAATCTTCTGCCATTTTCTTATTTATTTTGCCATTTTCAATCTCACTTTGAATATGAAAAATATGTATGGTTTTTTTGTGTGTGTGTGCATTTACTTTATTTGTTTTAGCATCCAAGATTAAAACAGAGGCATGTATTAGCATTGTGGCTTTTGTAAAATCATTAGTTTGCTCAAAGATGTGTGTGCATGGTGTTGTTTTGCCTCCAGTGTCTGAAGTCTTCATGAAAATATCTTACACACTTCCCATGCATTATATTCATTGATAGCAGTAAGTGGCCTCCCCAGCAATTGTGCAAAAGTGTGAAGTGATACCTTAGTATCACTGATTAAGGCTCAACTGACTGAAAACGTTTAATCACCCCCCAAAATAAACTCTTGACTATTTTTTCACCTTAAACTGATTTTTATTTTAACCCAGAATTAATTGTAAACCTTTAGGAATACGACAGATCATCTTATAGACTTAGAGAACAAATTATTGTTCATTCATGAGTTTTTGTTTAATTAATCACATAGCTATTGAGAAACTGATTCAGTAGGGTTTCAGTGAGTCCAAGTGGCAGAAAGGCAGGAAAGCCATGAGGATAATGTGAGGACAGCTTGTGGTCAGGTTTACCTCTCAGCGGTAGAAGAGATGGAGAGAAGGGGGCAGGCGGAGATGGGTTGCACTGCAGAGAAGCCTTGGCTGGTAAGAGTTGGTCCTCATTTCTTAAACAATTCAAAACCATGGAAGGTTTTAATATAGTGGAGTGACACCTAAGGGACATTGTTTCAGAAAACCAATCTATAAGTAGTGTCAAGATCATTAGTGTTAGAGAAATTGAAGAAAAGGAGATCTATAACAGGCCATTACCATACAACTCAATACATTTTATTCATATTTTCCTGGATTTCTGCCTAGTTGAATTTCTGATGAGCCATAGTAATGTGCTTCTCCTAAAAATAGAAACATTTCAGATTCATAAGTTCATATGGACTTAGCTTTTATAATGCTCACAGGCATTAGCTCATTAAACTCTTATAAGAGCTTTTGCTGAGGAGGAAACTGAGAATCAGAAAGTGTCACTTTTTCAAGATTACACAGGCAATAAGGCACGAATGTTCAGAACAGAAGAATGAAATTAAAGTGGCATTTTCTGGAGAAATTATCCAGGGGCAATGTACTGCCTAGGCTAGTGGTAAGGAACAATGGGCAGATAGCCCAGAGTCCTGTGTAATCATTTGCATGTATCAATAACAGACACGAATTCACATATACTTACTTGCTGGTCCCATTAGAGTACTAAGCTGGACTTTCTGATGCTCTTGGTAGGAGAGGATCAGAACAAAAGATTCCGTACATGTCAACCATCCCATTTTCTGGGTGTTTGCTGCTCTGGTTGAATGTTTACTGGCTGGTTGTAGGTCAATTTGGGTGAGGGGAGCAAGCAGTCTGTAATAGATCTAAGTTGCTGACTTAGAGTAGCCTATTGCTTTTCTCAAATTTTTAGAATAACCGGGATGTTCTCTTGTCTCTTTTATGATTTGCAGAAACTCACATGTGCTCTTTCTCTCTAGCATATAAAGGCTTTCTCTTAGAGTCATACTTTTAAAATGGTTTCCATAAATTAAAAAAAAAAAATCAATCCGGATGAAATATTAGGAAGTCGGATATGCCAGTCATGCTGAGAAGTTTCATGCTACACCACAGTGAGTCAGTATTTGTCAGTTAAAGCTTTGCATTTAAAAACAGAAGAATGGATGCTGAAATAATGACCCTTCTAAATCAAGCAGGTAACCCTTAAACACTTTACCAGTTACTGGGTAGGTGATGTTTTTTTCACCAATGCTTATTACAAGTTTTGATAAACTAAGCCTACACATTTTTCTTACCTTGAGTTAAATCACGCTTCTGCTTTGCTTTCAACAGGCATGCTTATGCGTAAATCAGGACTAATCCAGGAAAAATGATGGCATAAGTAAGTGTTGGTGGGGGGAGCTAATTGGGTGTGCCACGAGTAAGGACTAGTGCCCTGAAAGTTACAGCACTTTGGAATATGAAAGATGGAGTCGGTGTGATATTTATACTTCAGTCTTTTTTGCCCCTAAATCACATTTCTTGGGCCAGAGTGCCTATTGGCTGAAGGCAAGTTTAGTGAATCAGGCCTTAAATTATTGCACTCAGTAATTGTTGACATATGTGTACTTTACAGCGCTAATTTATTTCACCATGAACCCCATGTTTATGAACACACAAACGCAGATTTATAGTATGTAAGATTAGGAACATTTTTATTCTGGATTTTAGGTTTTTAGGCTAGATAGATTTAAAAATATAACATATGGTTGGAAACAATGTGGACCTGCCCAATAGAAAGTACAATGAACTGCGATGATTTCTTCTCGAGTAATTGAGAGAGAAAATCCTGTCATTGAAAGGGCATTATTCCATGTTTGAAATGCTAAGGTGATTTGAAGGCCTGAGATCTAAGGTCATGTTAACAGATAAGATCTTGAGGGCTCGCAGGATTAAGTGATGTTTAGGGTAATGAGGCGAACTAACATTTCCTGAGCCCCCAGCCCAGTTCTCAGCCCCGAACATCGATTATGTCGATTACCTCATTTAGTCGTCGGACCGGTCACTGTTAATAGTCTGGCGAGATGGCTGAAACATGCGAGTCAGAGAAGTTAACTGACTCCCCCAGTTTCACATAGTTAATCAGTGGGTAACCAGGGGTCAAACTTGGGGAGTCTGTGTCCAGAGCCTTCACCCTGCATTGCTGGATGCTGGGTTGCTCCTTCCAGCGAGGGAAGGGAAAATGATAGCTTTTCACTTGCTTGGTATTTCTCAGAAAATAGTAGCTTATTGCAACATCGGTAAGTACAGGCTGAGGCAGGGTAAAATGGAAGTTAATTAGATTAAATTATAAGACAGATGCAACATACATGAACGAAGATCACTGAGAAAAAAAATTACTCCTTTTCCTACCAGGCCTATTTCCTCTTGTTTTCTGTTGTATTTTCCCTTTTCTTCCTTATTGTTCTCCACCCTTTGTTCTTCTATCATTCTAAAGGAATGGAGTAATAAAATCGTAAGAATTGAATGGACATTTATTGTATATGCTGGTCTGTGTACTGTGTACAATACGAAGAGACCCCAGAGCTTAAGGCTGATAGCTAGCCCTCCCCCTCCAGACCACAGACTGCACATAAAAGCAAGACCTAAACCATGAAAATCAAGGGGCAATGATTAAATGCTAAATTATGTGGCAGCAGCAATAAAGGTACAAAAGTTCTGTTGTTTTTTAAAAGACTTTTCAAGAAAAGGAATGCATTTACCCAGCTATCAGAGGGTATAAAATATTTGAATAGATAGAAAGGAAAGGAACAGGAAAAAAGAAATACATGGGATTTAAAAGAACAATAGAAATACTGGTTTGGTATTAAATATAACCTTATCCTCTTTGTGAGGCACAAAAGAGACCCTGACTGGAATATGTCGCCATTTGAATTAGCTGCATTTTAAGTGGCTACCATATCCAACACTGCAGATGTAAAGAATAATGAAGATGAAATCTTTGGGGAATGGAAATAAAATTAATTTATCTTATTATTATTATTATTTTTTAGCTCAGAAGAAGTCTGCCTATAACTAAGCAAATGTAGGTAGGACCTGGGAAGGATAATTATGAGATGAGAATTTTTCTAGGAACAAGAAATAAAAGAAACTAGACTAAAATATTTCTAATAGAAAATTTTGAAGGTAATTAATGAAATTACATTATTAGACATGGTCACAAGAGTAGAAGCTTTCTTCTAGTGTAATATTTGTAAAAATATGTATGTGTATAAATATATTTGCGCATGTGTTTAGTAATATTGTAATTGATATTACTTTTAAAAGTAACTATTTAAACAACTGAATTAACATCAGCATTTTGAAATAATGAAAAGAAAACTTTGTATTGATATGATTTGTGAGGCTGACCATTTAGAAGGCAGTAATTAAATGGTGAATTGTCTGGATATAAAAAGAAAAAAGTACACATTGGTGGTTACAGAATAGACAGGGGCATGTGAAGAAGAATAGAGGAGATGGAGAAGCCAAAGAACTTATATGCATGACACATGGACATGAACTAAGGGGGGCATTGCTGGAGGGAATGGGGGGCACCAGGTGGAGGGGGGCAAAGGGGGAAAATTGGGACAACTGTAATAACAAAATCAATAGAACATATTTTTTAAAAAAACAAAAGAAAAAAGGTGTATTTTGAGGGAGTTTTGGGGAAATGGATTCAAAGTGGGGCTAAACTGAAGAAGGGCTTGAGAAGTGATCAAGTGATTTAATTTTATCGGAAGAGCACACATGCTTGTAGAACAAGCTGATCTCCAGTAATACAGGCTCCCTTTATTTTTTGGCCGTCTTTTCCTTTGAACCGACATTCCCTTTGAGTTTGAACAGGTACTCATGGAGATGAACCCCTAACCCTCGGCACTGTTGCCATTTGGGGCCGGCTGATAGTGCTGGGCGCTGTCCTGGGCCTTGGAGCGGGACTTGGCAGCCCGGGCCTCTACCCACTAGATGCCAGCAGCACCCTCTCCCCAGCTGTGGGAACAAAAATGTCTCCAGATGCTATCAAATGTCCCTGGAGGAGCAAAGTCACCCGCATTGAGAACCACAAACAGAAACCTTATCTCCTTGGACTCAAAGCATAAGACATTCCTATTTATGACAGAATTTTCAAGGAACATACATGTGTAGTTTACTTCAGCAAGGTGGAATTACTTCAAAATGATCTTATTTGGGTTTCTAAATGTGGATAAATATTGATACTGTACAGTTTGGGATCATGCATTCTGACATTTTACTTAAAGGAAAGGCCAGGCATTGTAGACTTCACTGTTGTTGGAAGTCCACTTATCACAAATAAGTCAGAAAAGTCTCTGCCCCCACTGTTCCCTCATCATCTAAAATAAACTTCCCCTTACTTGATATTAATTTTTCCTTGTTCTGTCTCCCCACAACAAGCTTTGGGTGGGTTCCTCTCCACTCTACAAACTGTGACCCACTTGACAGCATTTTTGCTGAGACACCCATTTCCTAAAAGCAGGCATCAGGGAAGGCCAGTAAAGGATTTTTGCTTAAAATAAAATGATGATTTTTTATGACAGCATTCCTATTCATAATTACTTATAACATGCATGCACTTAAAATATGAAATAATATACAATAATATTAGCTATTTAAAATGATTTTAACTGTATAGAAAAGTGTCATTCTATGTAATATCTTTAGTGCTAGATAGATGAAAATAATTTATTTAAAATTTAGCAGTTTTTAAACCCTGGCTGGTGGCGCAGTGGATTAAGTGCCGGCCTGCGAACCCAAAGGTCGCTGGTTCAATTCCCCAGCCAGGGCACATAATCAGGTTGCAAGCCAGGTCTCCTGTCAGGTTCGTGGCTGGAGGCAGGTAAAAGGCAACCATACATTGATGTCTTTCTTCTTCCCTGCCTCTCTCCCTTCCCCTCTCTCTAAAAGTAATAAAAATATTTTTTTTTTAAATTAGCAGTTTCAAAATAATTTCTAAGTTTCACATTTTTGTTGATTTTCAGTTCCAACTGTATGTCTTAGTAAATACAGAAAATTTAAGTACAAAATGAAGTTTCGTTTCTTTGTTCTTGGACATTTTTTTGTTCCTGGAAATGTCTTTGCATTCTCTTAGGTACTTAAGCGGAAACACTGTTATTCTAAAACCTGACTAGTCTATACAAACAATAAAGAAAGTATAACTTAACATATTTTTTTTTTGAATTAACATAGAATCATCAGGGTTAAGTGAAAACAACGGAGTTAAGTTAGCTATACAGATGTTGAGAATTAACTTTACACGTATGAGAAGCTCATTGATGAGGGTAAGTCAAACACATGAACGTCATCTTTTCCATTTGCCAGCTGGTCCGCCACCTGTGAACCAGGTGTGCGGAAAGTGGGGGAAGCCCAGGGGCATCCTCCCAGAATCCCACCTGCCTGTTTGAGTGCCTGCCCCGGTGGAGCGGGCTGGCCCGGTTGGAATGTTAGAGCATCTTTGGGACACCTGTTACCTGGGCTGGGCTGGGTCGGCACTCCTCCCGGGCCGCCTCCTCTGCCCTGCATCCCTGCAGAGATTTCTGGATTTTTCTCTTCCCCCAAGTAGCGGAGAACTTTCCGCCCCGGGCTGGTGAGTGTCAAGCTCCCAGACTTACATCCAAGCCCGTAGTTGTGACTGTTTTATTCCTATTGCTGTCTTCCACGACGAAGAAGATTCCTTGAATTCTAGACTCACAGGACCAATAGAGCTGACGTTCTCACCCTTTCCTGGATTCTGTTTGTAAAGGAGCAAAGCAACGTGTCTACAACAGACAGGAAATCCTAGCCAGGGCGTCCTTACCTCGGTAGTCACTCCCCTCGTCATCCGTGGGAGGCCCGGCAGCCCCAGGCGCGGGGAGGGCGCCTCACCGCCCAGGCTTTCATAGGGGAGCCGGGAGCACCGGCGTTTCTCCTCCCGTTCCGGAAGGTCACGGTGCCAAAACCCTCAATCTAGTTGTTTGCCTTTTTCTCTCTCACCAACACCGGGAGCAAATTGTCTGCATACAGACAGTGACAGACCTTTGTTGCCAAGAATAAGCCCATCTAGCAAAGGGAACCCTCATACACTATTGGTGGGAATGTAGGCTGGTGCAGCCACTGTGGAAAACAGTATGGAGTTTCCTCAAAAAACTAAAACTGGAACTGCCTTTTGATCTAGCAATTCCACTACTTGGACTATACCCAAAGAATCCTGAAACACCAATTCATAAGAACCTATGTACACCTATGTTCATAGCAGCACTATTTACAATAGCCAAGTGCTGGAAACAGCCTAAGTGCCCATCAGTGGATGATTGGATCAAAAAACTCGTACATTTACACAGTGGAATTCTATATAGCAGAAAGAAAGAAGGAACTTGTACCCTTTGCAACAACATGGATGGAACTGGAGAGTATTATGCTTAGTGAAATAAGCCAGTCAGTGAAGGACAAATATCATATGATCTCACCCATTACGGGACAATAATGAGCAAAGCTAACAACAAGCAAAACAGAACCAAGTATATTAATACAGTGAATAGGCCTTCAGTGGTCAGGGGGAACGGGGTTGGGGGGAGGGGGGAGGCAGAGGCAAAGAAGGGGAGCAGCTTAGACAAGAACCTAGTATAAAGGAACCATGGACATGGACAACAGGTGGGATTGACTTTGGGGGGAATGGGTGGGTGGGGAGGGGGACAGAGGGGAGCAAAAAGGGGGTGGATGTAATACAACAACAATAAAATTTGAAAAAGAATAAGCCCATCTAGAGAAGTTCATTACGCAGACATTTTCATGGGTGTTCCTACAATTAACCAACTTGCAGGGACACCTGTCCATAATGCTTGCACACCTTGGGGACCCTGAAACCTCCCCAGTGTAACGTTGTTATTGCTACTCTTCTCCTACCAAGTTACCACTCCGCAGTCACGGTGCCTTTCCTGTTTCTGGAAGGATCGATTTCCAGGTGGGCCGCGCAGAAAGCACTTCCACTCCCTGAAATAGAAATTGCGGCTGCATCGTTGGCTGCCCGCAATTTTCCACCTGCCGGTTCACCGACTCCCATTTCACTGGATCTGAGGGGACGTGTTCTAAGCAAATTAAGCGACTTATTGTCATTACCTGACTCATGGCCTTTATTTGCTGCTGCCTTACCTACCCCGCCCCGCGGTTCCCACCTGAGTTACTCACTATTCCTGCACAGTCACTTAAACGGTGACATAGTACCCAACCGACAGTTATATGGCAAGTTACACAAATAAGGAAAGAAGGAAAAATTACACCGGGCTCTCTAGCCTCTGTTTCTTGAAAGCAGAAGCAACGTTAATGCAAAGAGAAATATCAAAATGCCCACTACTGAGGAAAGGGGGACGTCAAGTGTGTGGTCACATAAGAGTATCAGGAGGTGTTTCACAATTAAGGGTACAAAGATCATGGCATAAAGGCATGAGGCAATGTTTATGGTATAAAGTTATTATTTTTTTAATGTTGAATGTAATCTATTTGCCCAGATCGATCTGCTGTGTACAAGTAGGTGCATAGGAAAATGGAAAACAAATGCATCAAAATGTTATCAGGGCCATCTCTGGATGTTGGGATTATGTGTGTGGTCACTATTTCCTTTTATTTATGTGCTTTTCAAGTTTTTACCAATGATTGTTAGTTCAATTTTCAGAAAGGAAAAGCAAAACATGGTTCGAAGAAATTTCAATAAAGAAATACTGTGAATAGTAAAATATTACAGATTAGAGTGGTTATTTTTGGAGTAGTGCCAAACGTTAGGAATTTTTGACATCTGTCTTAAACTAAACCCTATAAGTAGAATGATCCAGATAAAACATAAAGGGAATTCTTTTACAGAAGAAAGGTGTCGAGAAGCTATGGAGATCTGAGCATGTGTGGCTACTAATCTTTTAAAATGAAACACCCAATTCCCTTTTAATCAAAGTAAAATTTTTCTGGGTAGCTCTGCCATATATTAAACTTAAATTTATGTAATTATGTTTGTTTTAGTTCCATTGAACAAGTATTTTTTTAAAACCAGCCCTGCCTGAGTCAGTGCTACATGCTGGAAATACCGGACAGCAAGAGCGAAAAATGAAAGGTCATCCTAAAGCTACGAACTAGCCACGAGCGCAGTTTCATTGGAGTGTGGAGCCTCTTGGAGGGTGGGGGGCACACGGAAGCACTTGCCAGATGTTTGGAGCAACCCGCAGATCTGACACCTGACCTAGAAGCAACTTGCTCCCGGAGAATAGTTCTTGCAGGAGTTGAAGTAGGAAGTAAACAGGAAATGGCGTGTGTGTGTACCCACTTATACGTGTGTTGGGCGCCAGGAAGCTTGGGGACTGAGCTGAGGTTAAGCACGTGCAAAGAGGGGATAGGAAGAGAGGACACAGAGCATCCAGAAATGGGAACCGTGTTTAGGTTGGTTTGATCTCAGAGCCTGAATTAGGGACTGAAAAAAGATAAAATTAAACAAGTAGAAAGGACCACCTAGTGCAATGTAAGAATTGAAAGCTATCTTCCAGGAAACAGGAAGGTACTTGAGGGCTTAAGATAGAAACTTAATTTGCTCAAATCTGCTTGAAGAAGCCTACTCTGACTGTTGGAGCTTTAGTTTCTGTATTTTATGAAAATAAAACTTTTTTTTTACTCAATGTGTAATTATGGTACCTTTATTATGCTTTTCAGGTTATCCTCCTCCCTATCCTAACACTCTTTCTTAGGGCCTGGTGTTTCACTGTTAGAGTTTAGAATTACTGGTCTTGAGTGAAAAAAAAAACAACAAAAAACAGAGAAGCCTCAAATATTATTATGCCTAGACATATGGAAACGCTCTACAGCGATGAATTAAAACGGATAAATTTCAGCATCTCTGAGCCAGTTGAAAACACTTTCCTTTATAGGGGAGTTAAGAAAACATTTTACTCCTGAATAACAGAAGAAATGATATAAAAGACATTTTCTTCCTCTCTCTGACACCTTCCCTTCCTTTCCCCTCCTTTCACAACCTCCCTGTTTTTCTTCCTTTTTTCTTTTTTTCTCCTTTTGTCTCCTCTTTCCCTTCTTTTATCCTTTCCTTCATTCTTTCATTCTCCAATATTGACAAATTGGAGATTTAGAAGAGATATTTATGATACGATGCTTATAATTTAACTGGGAAGATAAAAACATAAGTGTAAAATAATTGGTAAAGAAAAAAAAAATGAGGCAGTGTACCATTAAGTGCCAAAATGAGTGACACAAATTTAAGTTCTCTAATTGTTCTAAGTGAAAAATATGTCTGTAAATGGCCATTGTTGGGAAAGCCTGGATTGGAATGAATTTGACTACACTGGGACTAGGAAAAATGTAATAGATTTGTAACTTGAAAACTCCTTTCCAATTGAGAAGCAATCATTTGTGAAGGCTGTTATTATTGTTAATAATAAAATCATAATATTAAAATTGAAAGTCCTGCAGAGGGGAGCCACTATCTTTAGAGTCTACTTTTTTGCTAAATGGAGCCTTTGAGTAATATAAGAGATAAGCAGTTAGGCTTGAAAATATTTTAGTTAATTGGAAAATAAAATGAAAATGGTTTTATCCCATGTATAATCTTAACTTCAGTTATGTATAGTCAACGGAGATATTTATTCTGTTAACCTGTGATGCTGAGTAACACTGGGCATGAGAAAGGTTATTAATTTCTTCTTTAAGTTTATTCCTACTCTACCATTATTAACAAGCACTTACTTTTCGTGGATCTATATTAAGTATGCTTAGGTAATATATGATCTTAGAAGTCTAAGATATTCAAATGTAAAACTCTGCACCTGCAATTTGTTAATGAACTTATTGACAAACTATATTCTATTTTCAGGGCCTCTTAATATCTTGGGGCTGTTTTAATGAGTCACCCTGTAAGAATATTAATAGTTTGATGCCTACATCTCCCGTTTTCAGGGTCCTTCTGTTTTCTTAACTGATACTAATGCCTTTTATAATAACTGATCAACAAGTCTTTACATTTACTCATAAGTAAGATTCTCAACACTAGTTAGTTTACTTGAAAACTTCAAATAAAACTATTTACTGTGTTCTAGGTAGGGCAGGGTGTCTCAACCTCAGCATCGCTGACTTTGGGGGCTATCTTGTGCACTGTGGGGTATTTATCAGCTGAGCTCTGCCCACTAGTAGTCAGTAGCACTTTCCAATTTCAGACGATCGATGTTTCTGGACACTGGAACAGGGTCCCTGGAGAACCACTGACTTAGGGCGACCCTTGCAGAACCATGAGAAATGCCAGCTTGGCAAGTTGCACAACAGCTTTGATCTACCATATTGGCTTCATGAGGCAGAGTTCAGCTATGGGATTAAAGCCTGTATTACGTTTCCTTTTTTTTTTTTTTGATTGCTTGAGCAATAAAAAGTTAGGAGCTTAGATTTAGTCAGTTTTGCATTTCATTCCTTTTACAACATCATTAGAATGAAGAAAATCTACAACAAATAACTTAATCCCTCGAAGTGTGAGTCTCGAATCACCAGAAAGGTAAGGGGTATTCTTGAAGTGATCCCAAGTTTTGCAACCTTTCTTATGTTATGCGTACTCTACTGTTGATGATAATTTAGTTTTTATAAATATTTTAATTCATTAACTTTTTATTCATTTGGTTTCGGTGCAAGGCTGAACTGCTTGATCAGGAGTTTATTATTTGGTTCCAGCTAAAAAAAGACACATTTTTACCCAGAGACCTTTAAACCAAGTCTACTTAAAAGTTATATTTACATATGTTTAGCCTAATGCATTTAGAAAATGTAAATAGGATGGATCTAATACCACAAAATTAATTGAAGCTGAACTTATTGATGATTTGTCTTATAATTGTTGACACTTAAGGGAAAGTTCAATTGCAATGTTACATAATTTTAAATAATGTTCTGGCATAGCTCTAGGAAGCTTTTTAATTTTGCAATTCAGATATATATGATACTTTATTTATATACACCAAAAGCAATTTACGTGCTAATGCGCTCACTTCTGATTATGCGCACTTCAGAATGTTTCTAATTTAATCATTTATGTATCAATGATGTCTTTTTCTCCCCCAAGCAGAAGTTCTCTTTATTCCAAAATTACTGCCGCTAGGCAACCTACACATCGATAATTTCTTAATGCAACAGGAGTATTGTTTTTTGGAATAGAACTTTTATGTTGTCTTCACTCCATAAGAAATGTCAATGTCTCTGAGCATGGCTGAAGAGCCAAAGTTATGTTCGCATAGTTTTGTTTCCATAATGGATACACAGTTTAATCTAATTCCGTTCATCTTGAATGTTTATCTACACTTTCTTTCTCAGGCAAGGAATTTCAATATACCCAAATATTCAGCACAATATATACATCTATATTTATATATCAAGTATAAACCAAGCTATCAAAAGATAATTAGGCCAGACATGCATTTTTTTTGTCATCATTAATATTCTGTCAATAGGCTAGATAAGAAAACTCCAAGGGTTAATGTTTGGCTCGACTGCCAGGTTCTGTTGCCAGTGAATTTTTCTAGCTCACTCCATTAATCCAGTCAGCACAATGGATCAGGCTGGAGATGTGTCTCCATAAATCACTCTGAAGTGCTGGGGGTAGGAGTATCTAATTAATCAGCGCTGTCATTATGTTTGACTTGTAGCTGCCTTGCTGTGTTTGGGATGGAGATTCAGTGTGTTTAACCCACATGCTCTTGAACAGATCTCCAGTGGTGTATAAATTTTAACCCATTTATAGAAAAAGTCAACCGGTGTGATGCAACCATATTTTTCAACAGCAATATGTCTTTTAAAGATATGACCCCTCATTACTTTGAGTTAATTTTCCATCCACCACAGATCTCCTTTGGAGTGTGAAAAGCAAGGCATATTTGATTGTTATACTGTAAGTTAATGCCACGGTCAGGACAAAGTATATCTTAACATGTTTTCTTAACCAATAGGCTAGCATACTTTTTAAATGAAAAAGGCTTCTTGGACTTTAGTTCATTGTCACCCATCAATAAAAATTTACTCCTGTGTCTTTGATTTTTTTTTTTTTTGCTCTTGAATTAAACCATTTTGGAATCTATTGTCATATAGTGCTTTTTCTTCATAAGAATGTTCACCAACAAAATAATTATTTTACACTTAAAAATCATAACTAAATATTACCCATTTTTCAAGTGAGTAAACCACCTCAAAGACTTACCCAATGCCTACAGCTAACAAAGTTGAGCTCAGTTTACACCATGTTTCATACCTTAGATTACTAAGAATATATAAGGAGGAATAGATTATAAAATAAATAGATTGTTACATGTAGCTTAATGAATCCACCATTATTATATAACAATTCCCAGCATCTTTTATGACAGTTAATAATGAGGGGATGCTATAAAATTGGAACTTTTCCTTATGAAAACACAAAATGTAGGTGGTATTATTAATCTTAGAAAGTAAAATAGCCTTGGATTTCTCCTATGAATATATATGCATATGTACATCCATACACATCACACATAAACACACACACACACACACACACACACACGTGACAAGATGAGTCCCAGTTAGCATGTTCATCTTGACAAGGATATGGGAGGAGTTGATTTTGGAAGGACACACACTTGTTCTAATAATGATGCAATCTGCTGACAAGTATTACTGCATTTCTCCTTTTCATGGCTCTCAGTAATAGTGAAACTTGATTCTCCAAGAAGGAATTTTAGTGTCAGTAAGAGCTAACTATCCTTCAGAGCAAATATGGTGGCAAGACATGTGAACTCAATGAGTGAGGCTAAATGGTAAAAAGTTGACAAAAGGAAACGCAGAACAATAAACCAGTTTATCTTGCAAAACTTTAGTCATGAGGCATATTATATAGTAAATGTGCCAGAAGGGAAGGCTAAGTTTGTTGACAAAAGTATAGTAGCCTAAATCCTAAATAAAAAGAAAACTTATAGTGGGATTACCTATGTTGTTATCTCAGCCCAATAATGGAGAATTATCAAATGTACAGATATAAATATAATATATAATAAATATATATTTTATATTCACATTTGTATAACATACATATATAAAAATATGCCTACCTGGGTTATATGCTTGACATTATACGTACTATCATATAATACATAACATATAATTATATAATAAGTATTAGACATTTTCATGCAAAGCACATAACAAAGTCCAAAATATAATTATGAAACATCTTTACTAATTATATATATATGATTTTTTTCTCTGTTCCTTCTGACAAAGTCAGTGCTGGCACTCCTCATCATTAAAGGGCTGATTTTCAAGTGGACAAACCTACCAGTAACCCTTCAGCCTATTACGGTTAAACTTTTGCCAGTTCAAAGCCATGACAGCGGAAGTCTATCTGCTGAACTGGGGGACCAAGCTTCTCTTTTCAGTCATACACTAACTAACTGCTCTACTGGGCCTTTCAGGGAGATTTTAGAAATTGAGGAGTAACTAGAAAAGTATTGACCCCATCATGTCATGACGCTCCAGTAATCAGAGCAATAAGTTTCATAAAAATGATTTGCCCAGGTCATGGAAAGAAAGGCACTGTCCCCTGGTGTTGCTGCTTCTGAAAATGCTAAGTTTCTGGTGACTTTCTACTAAACAATTAATACTTCTCAGCACAAATTTGCAAAGCAAGTAGGCATGCTTTGGACTTTCAAGAAGCATCAAAAATGTCAAGGAAAATACCCCCAGATTATATACCCTTTACTATGACTGCTAAGTTTGGGGTAGAAGGAGCTTTTGGAGATGAAGGTTCTTGCAGAATATCAGACACAAAGGCTAATGTGATATTTAATTTTTTAATTTAGTATTGTATTATCTTGGCTATAGTTTTAAAATCTGTTATATTGGAGGAAGCTAAATTACTTATCTATCAAAAACCTAGACAAGCCTGACCACAGGTGGAATCTTGGTCATTTCTATTTCATTTTGTGTCCAAATACACATTATTTTGAACCTATGTCATATGCTGGATACTGTTCTCATGTCTGAGGAAAACATATGAATATGATTCACCTGGGTTGCTTTTCTTAATAATTGTCATTGTGTGTAAATATAATTTTAAGATTTCTTTGCTGTCTAATATCATGATTATTTATTTTAAAAATGGATTTGAATTAGGGTTAAATTTCAGTTGTCGTAATTTTTACTGAAATTTTATTTCCTTGCCTTCTAAGGAAATACAGTGTTTTATGCAAAATACCTCGTAATTATTTTATGGCTAGAACAGAACCTTGGTGTGGAGTTTTAATTTTAACTTTTATCTTTTTATTGTATTTTTTTCATTACCACTTATCCCCGGCTAAAACTCCCCCAGCAATCACCACACTGTTTTCTGTGTCCATGAGTCCTTTTAATTTTTTTTCTCAATCCCTCCACCCCCTAACTTCCCTGCCCCTACTAGCTGTCATCTGCTCTCCATCTGTAAGTCTGTCTATATTTTGCTTATTAGTTCAGTTTGCTCATGAGATTCCACATGTGAGTGAAAGCACATGATATTTGTCTTTCTCTGACTGGCTTACTTCACTTAGCGTAATGTTCTCCAGGTCCACCCATGCTGTCACAAAGGGTAAAAGTGTCCTCCTTTCCATGGCCCAGTATATTCCGTGTAAGTGTCCCATAGTCTTTCATCCACTCACCTACTGATGGACACTTGGGCTGCTTCCGTATCTTGGCAACTGTAAATAATGCTACGGTGAACACAGGGGGTTTATGTTCTTTCAAATTAGAATTTTGGGTCCCTCTGGATGTGTTCCCAGAAGTGGGATTGCTGGATCAAAGGGCAGTTCCACTTTTAATTAATTGAGGAATCTCCACACCGCTTTCCGCAGTGGCTGCGCCCGTGTGCATTCCCACCCACAGTGGCAAGGGGTCCCCTTTCTCCACGTCCTCTTGTTTATTGATTTACTGGTGTCACCCCAGGCCACTTAGTGTGGAGTTTCTTTGGCTGTCAGTGAACAGTTTGGGGAAACTGCTTGTGTGATGCCCACCGTGGGGATGGAAGAAACAGCCATGGAGCCATAAACACGTTAATGACGCAGTGCTGGCTCACGTAAATAAGGTGCCAACACGCAGCGAGCGCACAGGGAAGGGGAGCGGGCTAGGTGGGCGCTGGGAGGAAGGACCACAGGGCCCAGGGAGACGGAGACGGGGAAGCGGGGAAAGCCGGCTGAGGCAGGGTCTGCGCGCTGACAGTGACCTCGTTTCAAGCAGGTACTCAGAGCACCGCAGGTAGAGCGAGCGGTCCGGCTCGAGTGACAAGGGACAAGTAATGACCACAAGGGAGGTAGGAGCTAGGTGACCAGGAGCCCTGCATCCTAGCCAAGCAGCTCAGGTTGGCGGTTGGCACCGGTGGCCATCAGGCACCTCTGAGGACATGAGCAAAACGGTGAGCAATTTTTACCAAGTGCCACCTGGCACCGGTGCCTGGAGACCTGCCTGTGGGAGGCAGGGGGCGGAGAGACGCGCAGGAGGCACGGGAAGGGGGGCGTCAGGTGGCACCGCAGGGAAGCCGGGGAGGAACATGTTTTATTTCATTTTTCAGTTTCAGCTGACAGTCACTCTTACTCCATACTGGTTTCAGGGGCACAGCATAGTGGTTAGATAATGGGGTACTCTGTAAAGTGCCCCCCAATAGTTCTAGTATCCACTAGATGTCCTTTACATCTCTGCGGCTGCTTTGGAAAGAGAAGCCACGGGGTTGATGGTAGGCATGGGGATAGAAAAGGGGTACTGGGGAACACAAGGAGCTTTTTTAGCACCTTTGCACAGAGTGAAGGGAATTGGGGCAATTGCCTCACGATCTTGACCAATGCAAGACTCTGTAATGGATTTCAATTTTTAATGCTATTTTTGGAATTAAATTATTAGATTGCTATCTCGAGCAGAAACCATAATTTGTTATTTATTCACTATGCTTCTTATATAGAATCATTTCTATATATGTATCATTTCTGTATTGAAAGTATAAGTTTAATAGGCCTTGGTATATGTTTTCTATTCATTTTTAACATGTATTATATCTGAAAAAGTGCATAATATATAGTAAAATCTTAAAACACCACTTCTGCTGAAATATTACCTTGTTTTTAACTTTACATAACATTTATTGGTCCAAGGTTAAAACCATTTTAAATTCGTACTTAACAAGAAAGGATTAAGTATAGAAGATGTATTATTACAATAACAGATTTAGATTCACGACCCTGGAAAAGTCCCTTCTTGCATGCAGAATAGGACAAATTGGCCTTAACTAGTTGTGTTGCTTTGAACAGGACGCTGACCATCATGAGCCGTGACTGTACACATGAAGGCATGCTCAAGTTAAAGACTTAAACACACCGACACACACACAGACACTCTGACACCTACATTTCAACAGGATCAAACGTCCTACCGGACTAACTTGTTCGGAAAGCTTTTGAGATGATTTTTCAAATGATTTATCTCATAGCCACATGAACTACAGGACAGAGGTCCCTTGTATTTCACAGGCACTATACGCTTTAGGCAGGCAGCCCACTGAAGTCGCAGGCCACTGCGTTTTTGGCGGTGAGCTCTTGGGTGGTCCTCGGGGGAAACTTGGGCCAGAAGCATTGCTGTAATCCAATCTGCACGGCAAAGCACCATGCGACCTGGCAAAGAGAGCAAGGGTGCAGTTCTTCAGCTAGGCCAAGCTGCAGGGGGAAGGCGTAAATACGTTCCTGGCACCACTCTGTTAAAGTTATAGGAGCTGTTGTAGAACTCCCTTTCCATGTATTCATCTGATTGAAGATGCCCTGTGTTATTTTGTATTTTAAGAGGATAGGTACATTACAAAAGCCCAAGTCTCAAAACATGTTTGAACCAAAGTGGCATTTCCTCAATACGATGAAAGAGGGAGTTGCCAAAACCTGCCCAGAAGAGGACGTTATCCTGGGAATTTTCTTAGTTGGTTCTGTGGTTCCAACAGGTCATCTACAATGAGTTTCCTCTGAAATTGGAGGGATCCAAGGGTTGGATCTACTTAATTGTCAGAGGAGGTAGCAGGCCATATCATACTCAGTGTTCCAAGCCTGGTGAGCCCACCAACATCACGAAGGTTTGTGGTGATTTCGGTGCCTTCATGCTCCCACTCATATATTCCTTCCACCAATTTCAGCCTTCTCTTACAGGGAACTGGGCATTTTATTAGGCACGGTGGGTACCAGGTGGGTGACAAGGAGACAGGAGTCCTTTGCTCATGGAGTTTATAGAATTAAAAGTAATTCACAAAATAATCTCAATGGGAATAGGTAATTAATCACTGAAGTTATGGGAAGCTCAGCTATAAAAAACATAGACACATCATGACCTATTTCACTATCAGTTATTTTAGGTGCTGATATTATTTTGTGAAGTTATGTTTATACCACATGAGAAGTGAGCGTTATTTTATATAATCTATTTGTGTATTGAGAGAGGTATAACAATTATATAGGCAATGCAATTTTTCTCAAGGTGTGTTTATATATGTATATATGTTTATATGTGTATATATATATATACACAAATTTACAAATTCAACCCTTCTGATGAACTATTTAATATACATTTATGGGGAAAGAAATTATTTTTCTCATTGAGAGACCATTACTATCAACAAATGTTATTATAAAAAATATCCACCTGGGAGTAGTTTGTTTCTTTCCAAATTCTTATTGATAACTTACTAATATTAATACTTTTTTCTTGGTTTTAGAAATTGCAAGGACAAGGTAAAATATTGAAGGAACAATTGTGAGAATTCTGGGCTAGGTTTAATAGAGGCTGCGTGAAGCCTTCGGGAAGAAGAACCAGTTTCCTTCGGACATGAGGCTTTCTCCTGTAGCATGGAGTTCATTGCCACCAACCTGAAGCTCTTTGGTGGCAGGAGCACCCTCGATTCCCTGACATCTGGCCACACACACATCAGCGGCCAGCACACCAGCAGCAGGGAAGAGAACAAGGCTAGAGGTCTGGGCACATCATCTGGTACCTGTTATTAAGTCAACAGAGATCCTGTGCTAAGTGGTCCCCCAGGTTGCAGCAGGCAAGGAGCAGCCCCAGGAGAGACCCTAAGGGAATGGAGCTCAAAAGGGCCGCAGAATGGTGGCGTGGCCTCCCTCAGTGACACTGAAGACACAAGTGACAATTAGGAGAAACAGACTGAATGGGGAGCAATCCAGCTTCCACAGAATCCATCAGCAGCAGACTGTGGCCTGAGGCGAAGGGACCCTGCTGTCCTTTGTTTTCCTGTCCCCACTGGAAGATGGAGGGGAGGTGGGGACGGACAGGGAAAATGTATAAACTTCACAACAAAAATTTTAACCAAAAAATTGTGGAAGGGGTTAAAGTGATTTAAAAACTTTTTGTTGTTGTTGAAGTGATTGGTTGCTGTGTCTAGCTTTAATAAATGGGAGGTTATCCCACTTCCCTGGGATAGTTCTTAAAAAATATTTGAAAAGAAAAGGTTTATATGTGTGCAGACACTGCTAGTCCCTCTCCCCAACTTGTCTTATGGCTGTCCCCAGCAGTGTGGGGGTATCTAGCCATTGTTTACATCTCCTTACCATTCTGATTGTCACTTGAACCGCATTGAGCCAACTTTGCTTTAGGTTCAATATACAGCCCTCCCACCTGGCCTTACTAATTTAACATAAATTAATGAGCATTTTGCAGCTCACCAATGTTTTGAAATTAATCAAAGGTTTATTTTATATATATTAAGAACCTGGTATCTTTTATTTTCATGAAAAACAGTTATTTTATGGAAGGAAGCCTATGATTAGATTTGTCGTATTTTTATAAATAGTACGACCACTGAGGTTTATCAAAAAGCCACACATTGTAATCCTCTAGCCTATGTAAAATTTGGAAAGCATCAAAAGGCAAGATTTTAAGCTCCCAGTATCTCTGAAATGGAAAACAGAGAATTCTAGCAGCAGGTTGTGTTTCTGTGCTCGAAAGAAGAAATACTAGCCAAGTCCAGTAGTGGTTTTTCATCATGCTCCACATCCTTTTTGTGACTGTAGAAACATATTTCTAATGTTCATTGGGTAATCCTGCTGCACGTCTCAGAAGGAAGGCTGGACTTACAAAATATATGGAGACCAACAATCAGGGTTAAATGTTTAAAAGTTCAAGCTGTAACAGTTTTCCTTGAGTTTCAACAGATAAATGATTTTTCAAAAAACAAAAAGTATTTCATCTATTTCATGCGTTCTGTTTAATTTATGATCAAATATGTCTCATTAGACTATTTGTGAAAGGAAGCTGAAGCAATTTATTTCAAAATGGGATCCTGGCTTCTCTGACCGACGGCAGGATCTCAATTAGAGAAGGATAAGCTTTTCACTTGTACAGAAAATGCATTTTAGTTCAAACTAATGACATTATTATATTTTATGCTTTATTCCGTGAGCAGATAACCTCCTATGTAAAAGCTTAAATATAATGCAATGGAGACAAAACAGGCCCCATTACAGATTCTGCTAGATTGTCATGAGTTTTATGAGCGCTACTCTGTATTTATGGCTAATTGTGTTTACAAGGGAAAATACTAAAAACAACTGAGCACCAAGGATTCTGAAAGGGTAGAAACTTGCACCTGAGGAGAATTTTCCTTGGGGAAACAGAATCAGGCCGACCTCGATCATGGCTTATTAAATTACAGCTGGTCCAAAACTGTTCACTATTCACGCAGCTAATTAGCAATGGAGGTGGCTAATTCAAACCCTGGGCTTTGATCTCGTGGCTCACCCAAAATTTATTAGGCTTTCTGTGAAAAAGAATGGAGCGGAAAAGTATCCCGAGAGCTGGAGGAGACAGTCTGAACAGTAGTTTACTTATAATTTACAGACTTGCGGTACTTAATATATAATGCAATAATATTCCCAAGACCATTTGTCATTTGGAAGCGGCTGCAGATTATAGCTTAGGGCGCTGCATCTGTGCACAGATCTGGCAGGAAATGGTCTAAAATCTTGAACAGCTGAGCATGATGTTTCCGTGCGGTTGGGAAACTCAACCTCTGCTCCAGAGGTCACAGCCGCTTCTGTCCTGACAGCCCCAATTGGTAAGCATGTGACTCATGCGCCTGGAGAACACAAGCAGCCTGACGTCTGCTGCAAGCTTGATGGCTGGTTAGCGGCTAGTCTTAATTTTATGTGACAATCCGGCGTAGGAAGTGCTGTGTGGGTGACTAAATGGAGCATATTGATGTCCCACTGGGTGTAGCCCCTGTTGTTTTGACAAATTCTCCTTAGCATTTATCAATCAGGCCTTCAATGGGGAGTGTGCTGAATATCTAATTCAGACAGGCTAGTCAGGCCTAATAGAGCAAGATAGCATGTTATTCAATTTGTACTTGTTAGCGATGTCCCACTGTCACTGGGCAATTTACCTTCACACTTCACAAATGAAAAGAGAAATTTGCTGGGCTTCAAACACTTCCATGAGTTACAAGCAAAATTTTAATTAGCATGTCATTATGGCAATAATTTATTGCTTCTTTGTAGTTTTCCTAGCACCCAGAGTGTGCTTTGCCTATTTTAGAAGAGATGCCCTCCAGCCTTGCGGAGCAGGTAAATAATAAGGACAGCTAACAAGCTTTACTAAAAGATGCATATGGATACGTTCTGTACGCAGAGTTTAAAAATACTTACTCACGCGTGAAAACACAATTGATCTCTGGGATGTTTTATTTGTGGTTCCCACAACATGACCAATTCTGTTGTAACATTTACTGTGTTTATGCATTTGCGTAGCTGCTGCCATGTTTTGGTTTATTCTCAAATTTCTCCCACATAGGCACCCCACCCTTGTAAAGTCCCCTGATGCCAGGGCAGGGTAGCTCCCAGCATGCGTCCTTGTGAAGATACAAGGTTTTCCAGCTTGCGAACAGGGGAGCATTCACTGTTTGCTACCAACTGTTCATGCAGAATTATCAAGAAGCACAACCTTTAATCAACTGGCAAACAAATGTTAAGAAAGGAGGGCACACAGGAGGAGGTGGCCAAGACCGTGAGTGGCTTCCACCCGGCACCCTCAGAGGACAAAGGGGAAGGAGTGACCTGCACCATCGAAGTCAGAAGAAACAAAGGAGATAGCACTGGTGAACAAAAATGGCATGTAGAACTAATTGAAATATAAGTGGGATAAAGACTTTGATCACAGTGTTGGAATATTTCAAAGCGTTACCCTGGTCAAAGCTTCCTTGTGTGAAAGGTACAGTCACGCTAGGTAGAAAGAGCAGTAAGAGTAACTCACAGTAAGAAGCTGAATCAATAAAAATAAACAGACCTAGTGTTATTCGGCATATATTACCCAATCTAAAATACCACGGCTTAATGACTACATTTCGCCATATATTTCCAAACTTGTAGAAATGCAATGCTGAGTACTGAATTCTACGTTGGCGATCTTTCAGAATATGCTGGCTTTATGGCCATGTTACATCGAACCGCACGGTCAGAACAGGGTCTTGGGCTGCATTTTGGCTACATACGTGAAGTGGCAGGGGGTTTGTCCTAGTCATCTCTACAGGTCGTTTACATACTAACTAGCATGGTGCAGAGAATCTAGTGGTAGCGCAATGCATAGCTATTCAAAGAGGGAACATCCCTGGCTGGTGTGGCTCAGTGGATTGAGCACCAGCCTGCAAACCACAGGGTCTCCAGTTCAGTTCCCAGTCAGGGCACATGGCTGGGTTGTGGGCCAGATCCCGTGTTGGGGGTGCACAAGATGCAACCACACACTCCTCCCTTCCCCTCTCTCTAAATATAAATTAAGTCTTTTCTTTTTTCTTTTTTTAAAGAGGGTACAGATCAATGATCAGACACATGAGCCAAAGGGGTGAATCAGTTCCAGTTCCAACTTTTTCTTTATTCAGAAGGATAATTAAAAGCGAATTGCTATCTGCGGCAATGAAAACACTCCTTATGGAAATCTAGTAGATTCCACAGAGCAATCTTTATACAAACGTGTATCTGGTCATGCCAAGGCCCACTGTAGAACTCCTCGGGGTCCTGTTGCTTTGGAGATACCAACACACCTTTTAGCAGGATTCCACGTTGTTCTGACGCAGTGCATTTCTGTTGCCTGTGCCCAGCGGTTAGTGGTCACCGCGCTCGCCCAGGACCTGCGCACCTGTGTTGTGATCCGTTTGGGGGGTCCTCCCCTGGCCCATGCCTTCATCAATCCTTCCTCATCCTCCTACAGTTTATGTATCTTCCTTGTGCTCTCAGAACGGTCAAGTCCTCCTTTTCAACGCAGAGAACCGCCTGTGTGAGTTCATTTTATTTGGGTGGTTATTTGATAAAGTAATCTCTGCCTCCTTTGTCAATTTGCAGTTTCTACAAAGATAAAACTCTTGTCTGTTGCGGTTTGTCCCCCTGGCATTTTGAGAGAGGTCAGTGAACATCTGAGCGTCAACACGCCCTGTGTGGGCATGGAACCATCCTGGGAGGTGACTATAAAATCCGGGCGAGTCCCTTACCTCTCTGTGACCAGCCCAGTGTCACTGCTCCTGCCCTTGCCCTGCGCACCGGGTCCTGGAGACACCTGCCATTCCCAGAGGGCCTGCTTTTTCCTATTCCTGGACGTTTGGACCTGCTGTTCCTGTTGCCTGGACATTCCTGTGATCAGCGTCCATGCCCCTGCGTCTGCCCAACAGCTGCCTAAATTCATTCTCCACTGAAAGACACGTCCTCCTCGGCACCCAGTGGGTGCACTGGGGGTTATAGTCTCTGTCTCCACCTCTGAGTGCGACCACATTTGCGACAGGATGACCCGTCTGCCTACAGCACACCAGTGAGGCCTGGTATAGGGAGCAAGGGCTTTTATGCAGCCTGTCATTTCTATCAACTCCTTTCTAGACTCGTGCCAAAGTGTTAAAATAAACCTTGATTTCAGTGATGACCTAATTTCGAGACAAAGTCACTAAAGTGCATCCTTCCCTGGACTGCCTCACCCAGATCCAGCTTTCCCAGCTGAGAGACACTGGGGAGGGCAGGACACTTGTTTGCAGCCTGCGATCACCAGTGTCTTTGGGGCTGCGGCCGTCAGAGACTCGGGGGGTGTCCCTTGTTCATCTCCAAGGTTTGCCACCACACAAGTACAATGAAACACCTCCAGGTCTGCAGGTGAATTTCTCTTGAATACCAACAAGATACGACCCATACTTTTTAGTATTAATGTCAACATCTTGTTAACTTTTCCAAATGAGACACATTGACATCAAAATGCAAGCATAATTATATCATCAAAAACATAAGTAAAAATATTTTTAAAAATATATAAGTAGCCCGAATATCTATCAACGTTAAGCCCTGTAGCAGGAAAAAGGACTGTTAAAAAAATCATAGAAACATAGAAAATGATTATGGTGTGTTCATCCTAAAAAGTAGTATAGAATATAATTTAGTTACAAAAACTGATAAAAGAGCTACATACAGGAAACATATTAGAGTGGTCACATTAAAAGTAATTGTGTTTATGACTTAATATTCCAAATTGTTTTCCATGTAATTATATTATTTCTATCTATTATTTAAAATAATATAAACAATTTAAAAGAATAAACAGAAAACAAAAATTATTCTATAAAACCTAACGTGAAATATCTCTATTACTAAAATGTGTTCATGGAACTACTGAGACGCATGGTATGTTCTCAAAAATGTTCACCCTCCAGTAATTTTTCTTTGACAAGTTACTTGTTCCATGAGTGTAAAACAAGATATGGAAGGAAAACAGAATCTGCTGGTGCTGAAGCAACCCTAATGGTAAAAATGAAAGAGCATTCGCTTGGGCATGTAGGGTGAAACGGCACCATTTTAAAGCCTCATGCCTGTACTGGTTTTTCCTTTAACTAGCAGGAGTGCACAATCCAGTCACACATCAACCTTCTGTAAACAACTGTCATTAAAAGCTTAATTTCCAGCTTCTGTTGATGAACTTGCGCTTCCATAACGGAAGCCCAGGAGCTGAGCTGGGTGGTGCCCAGAGTGGGCTGCATGATCTGATCTGATCTGCGGGTCCCTAAGTCCCCATGGGATACGTTTTATTCTCACTTTGTCATATAAGGACTTGGAGACTCAGAGAGCCTCCAACACTGTCCACCTGCGGTCACCCAGGTAGTGGGTGTGAGCTGCAGGGCAGGGCCTGGCTCCTGCTTCCTGTGGTCTGCCACCCACCCCCTGCCCCCGCCAAGGTGCACATTTGGCGGTGGCCACTTTGGGGAGCACCAAAGGAAATGGTGATGCTCTCAGCCCCGATTTTTATTGCTCAGAAAAATGGTGTTGAGGCCCTAGAGAAAGGGGTCAATGGTATTATTCATGCATTGGGTCTTCCAGTCACCAAAATGAATATGTTTCCATACAAAGCGCTCGTCCTGGTGTTCTCTGAGACACAGTGATTAATAATGCATGGCTATGGCCCTCCAGGGTCTAATAAACACTCGGGGAGAAAAAGGCTGCAGAATGTGAGAGAGGCTGCTGTTGGAGTTTCCTGGCAGCAGGCAACGCGCTGACTGCGGCCAATTTCAGCTTCGAAAATCTGTTTTTGGAAGGGAACCTAGAAACCTACAGGAAAAAGAGTAGAGCCAGGCCTCACAGTGGACAGAACAGAGTGAGTTCACCACTCTAGCAGCCAGGCTACAACAGATAACTTATGTAGCCCCGTCCCGAGTATTCCGCACACAGGAACGGGATCCCACCACAGAGCACTAACCCGGTGCTGCTGAGGAAACTGAGGCCCAGGGAAGTTCAGTTCCTGCGTCTCACTGCTAGCTTCAGGGTGGGCCCCTGTGACAGTGACCAGGTTCCGAAAGGGGTTCATTTTTGTGAAGTGATTCAGGGGACCTAATTTGGGCTGTAGTCCTGAGTTTTGACAAGGGAGTGATGTTCCTGGAGGAAATTAGATGGGCAAACATAACAGCGCGTCGCTGTATTTGAGCCGCCATCAAACCAGGCCGCAGCAAGTGAGAACGTCTCCAGGTGCCACCTGAGCTGCAGGCAGTGGGGTTGGAGGACGCGGCCTCACTCTTTTCTTTCTCTTTTTTAAAGATTTTATTATTTTTAGAGAGAGGGGAAGGGACAACCCTGTATGGTTGCCTTTCACCTGCCTCCAGCTGAGACCTGGCTGGAGACCTGGCTTGCAACCTGGTTACGTGCCCTGGCTGGGAATCGAACCAGCGACCTCTGGGTTCGCAGGCCGGTGCCTTATCCACTGAGTCAGGCCAACCAGGGCCACCTGCCTCAGTCTTCAGGATACTCAGACCAGGGAGAATAGGGAGCTGTGTTGTGACCACGAAAAGCCAGGGTGACTCCATTTCGTGGGGACTAGACAAGTGTCGCACAGGAGAGGCCAGCACTGGAATCCTAGGGTGGGACAGCCAGGCGGGGAGTGCAGGCAAGCACTGAGAGATGCCGGGAAAGTCCAACCCCCTTTAACACCAGGGCAATGGTCATGAAGGGAGGACACATGGTAAGATAGACAGTGCGGTGGAATCGCTTGGTCTGACTGGGTCCTTGATCAAAACCATGAAGTTTATGAAGTAATCTTAGGAAGCCTTGATCCTGTAGCTGACAGTGGCCCCCGTGCGCAATGAGAGAACAGGGGGCCTCTGAGGGGTGAACCCGAAACCCTGAGGATAGCACTTGGGTGCTCAGAAGAAGGCGAGGTAGACCCTGTTGAAAAGAGACAAACTCCCATTGAAGGAAACTCTGACGATAAACACCAACGTCGCTGACGTGGAGAAACCTACCTTGCTGCGTGCATGGCCCATGACGACTAGGAAAACGCCCAGCACCGCGCAGATGCGAGGGCAACCTGGAAGCCCCGGAGCACAACACAGCCGGAACCCACACCCTGCACAAGCTCACGGGGAACCTGGAATCTCACCTGGGCTCGTTCTAAGACGGGCCTGGATTTTCCCGGAAACAAACAAACAAAACAAAAACCAGCCCCTGGAACAATGCTCCTCGCCACCTCTTCTCGTCTTTCGCGTTTTCCCCTCGCCAGCTCAGAGCCTGTGCCGCTTGGGCGGACCCTCGGACCCCTGCCCCTCATTAAAAATAAATAAATAAAGCCGGGCCGCCGCGGGGGCGCGTTGGCCGCAAACAATAAATAACGCTTCCCCCTCGACTGTCGCCGGGGCATGAATACTTGTCGCGAGCTGAAAGGTAGCCGCGCACCTGCGCACAAGCTGCAAAGGGAAGAATACGGATCGCCGGGCGGGAGGGGGGCCGGTCCCTCTTCAAAATGAAACGCTTTGCAGCGCCCAAGACAAATGGCCCCGGTGAAGGGCCGCGCGGCAGCCCTAATTGAATTAGGAGCGAGCCCCGCGCCCGAGCACAAAGCGGGCCTGCGGCTCCCCGGCCTGAATGAGGGGCCCGTCCTGTCAATAAAAACCCTTTAAACTGGTTAAATGCATCAGCCGCGCGTGCAGAGAGCTTTCCAGCTAACAGGTGGCTGCGGGGACCTCAGCTGGTGCCACACGGGGCTGTCGCATTGACCTTCTTTAGGATAATTTCAGCCCTCTTTGGAAAAAAAAAAAAAAATTGTTACTGTACTTGCTGCGGTGGAAACAATTTAGGGATGAATAATTTCTTTTCCCTGGAGGCGCGGGGGGCTCTCTCTCTCTACCCCCCTCTCCCCGCCCCCCCTTTTTTTTTCCTGCACCGCCCCCCACCCCCCTTTCCCGGTCCTGCGACTGAATTAACATAAAGGAACAGTGACAACAGCAAGCTGAAAAGCCTAGCTGGTGGGAGGATTAAGTATATCATTGAAAGGAATTATGTTGTAAATGACGGGGCGGGGGTGGGGCTCCTGGTCCCCGGCCCCATCTGGCCCTGAAAGAATACCTTGTCGTAATTACCCCCAGATGGTTTGTGCTCCGCTGGGCGCTGGACAGCCAGGTGCCACTGTGCCCTGCTGGGTGGGATATTCATTGCTCCATGCGGAGACCAAAATGGACTTTATTGAAACCTAATTTCTTCCAGGGTATTACACAAATATGAAATGAACCTAGCTCATCCAGAGAGCTTTGTTTATTTCCAAGGCGAAATAGGCTCACCTCAGATAAGGCCGCCTGGTTATTTCACTTTTTAACCAGTACCCTGAAAGGAAGCGGCAAGAACCGTGGATAATGGGCGCTGGGTTGAATGCGGTAGTTTTGAATAATGGAAGTCGTCACCATCCTGGCCAGGGTTTTTATTTCCGGCTGTTAGGGAGACCTGAAATAATAGCTAAGGTTTTTAAGATCATGGTTTAATTATTTTGTTATTTAAATGAACAGTAAATAATAAATTGAGTTATAGTATATCCAAGCCTAAACATTTTTTTTTAATTTATGGCTCTTGTATTACGATTGTTTCATCCCCCCTCCCATTGCTCTCCCTTGCCATATTTTGATATTAGTGACCAAATATTTATATAACTGAAAATGCAATCACGTGTTCACTATAAAATAGACCTCATCATTTAATTTCAGAAAGAAGCTTGAACATCGTGTGTTGCACTTTAGCCGCCAAGGATCATAGAAAAACAACATGAAAAATAAATGCTATAAATATTAAATAATTTGCCCACAAAAAAGTTATTATGTGACACGGTAGAGGTGTTAGCTAATGCCACTGCAATTATATTACAATATGTAAATGTACCAAATCAACACTTTGTATACCTTACACTTACATAATATTACATGCCAATTATATCTTCAATATTTAAAAGTTAAACAATGGGCCCTGGCTGGTAGCACAGTGGATAAGGTGCCGGCCTGCAAACCCAAAGGTTGCAGGTTCGATTCCCCAGCCAGGGCACATAACAAGGTTGCAAACCGCATCTCTAGTCAGGTCTGTGGCTGGAGGCAGGTGAAAAGCAACCATACATTGATGTCTGTCTCCCTCTCTGTGTCTCTCTCTTCCTCTCTTTCTAAACATAATAAATAAAATCTTTAAAAAAAAAATTAAACAATGCACATAGCACTACAGAAAAACTACACCACTAGTGGATTAGCAACCTAACTTGTTACACAGGCCATGTGAGGAGGAGGAGGATACTCATGGTGGACACCTGCCCCCAAGTGCTTTCCTGGGTCACGACCTGGATTTAAACCTTACTTTTGGCTTCTCCCGATCTTTGGCTAAAATGCAAAATTTAAAAAAATGCCAGAAGTTTTCTTGCGGGCTTGGAGAGGAAGGTTGTGTCGCAAGCCCCTAGATCCACGGCACAAACAGGTTTTTACAATCAGCAGTTCTGCAAGACCCATCCTGCCCCATGGCGATGGGTGAAAGAGGAAGAAGGAGGAACACGTGACTTAGATAGTGGCCATTGTCCTTGCAGGGGTCTCTCTGCCTCCAATGTTTTCCACTTTCAGGCCTTCCCTTTTTTCTGGAATTAGTTTTTCTAAAACAAGTGTTAATTTTCTATTTCCTTCCCATTGCATGTACACCCACGCCCTAACCAGGGTTTCTGAAGCCTCGGGCATCCGTCTCTTTCACCTCTTTTCTCTCCCACCTCAGTGTGCAGCCCCACCTTAACCAAGCCAGTTCATACGTGTTCTGTGACAGTCCCTTCCCCCACTTTCCACTACCATGCCCCTCCCCCTCCCCTCTTGTGCTGTCAGTCTGCTCCATGTTTCCATGCCTGCAGTTCTGTTTTGTTCCTTATTTTTTAATCACTTGTAATTGTTATTCTATTATAGTTGACCCAATTCACCACCCTCTTGCTTTGCTATGGCAAATGGGATATTTTTCTTAGTTTCTCTTGTAATAGTTTATTGTTGGTGTAAAAAAATGCCATTAATTTCTGAATATTGACTTTACCCAGCTTTTTGCCAAGTTTACTTATTAGGTCAAGTATTTGTGTGTGTGTGTGTGTGTGTGTGTGTGTGAAGATGTACATTATTTTGTCATCTGTGAATATTGACAGTTTTACTTCCTCTTTTCCAATTTGGATACTTTGATTCCTTTTTCTTGTCTGATCTCTGAGGCTAGAACTTCTAGGACTATGTTGAATAAGGGTGGTGAAAGCAGACACCCTTGTCTTGTTCCTGATCTTAGGAGGAAAGCTTTTGGATTTTGCCCGTTGAATATGATGTTGGCCCTATGTTTCTTGTTTGTGGCTTATATTATGCTGAGGCATGCTCCCTCTATTCCCATTTTATTGAGCATTTTTATCATAGATGGGTGCTGGGTTTTGTCAAATGCTTTTTCAGCATCTATTGACATGATCATGTGGGTTTTGTTCTTCCTTTTGTTTATGTGGTGTATTATGTTTCAAGATTTGCAAATATTGAAAATATTTGCATCTTTGTTGCATCCCTGGGATGAATCCCACTTGATCATGGTGTATTGTCTTTTCATGTATTGCTGAATCCAGACTGCCAATATTTTGTTGAGGATTTTAGCATCTATGCTCATCAGAGATATTGGCCTATAGTTTTCTTTCTTTGTTGTGTCTTGACTTGATTCTGGAATTGGGATGATACTGGCCTCATAAAAAGAGTTTGGGAGCCATCCCTCTTCTAAGATTTTTTGGAATAGGTTGAGAAGGACAGAAGTTAGTTCTTCCTTAAATGTTTGGTAAAATTCACCTGTGAAGCCATGTAGTCCAGGGTTTTGTGTGCCAGGAGCTTTCTGATTACTGCTTTAACTTCACTGGTTGTTATCAGTCACAGTCAGTTCGTCCTCACACACCATCTCTCTAAAAATCCAGAAGACTCTCACAGTCCTTGCTGGCCCAGCCTGGCCCTCTGCCTGGCCCAGGTGCAGGTGAGACCCCAGCTCCGGGGTTGGTGTTTGCTGCTGCAGCTATGGGCTTGCTGCTCACCGTGTCCATGTGTGGCCTGGATCTCCCCAACTTTGTGTGTCCACGTCACTTCCAGCAGGGGTCTGGGAGTTCTCTGCTCTGCCACGGGAGGGTATGCCGCAGAGCTGCCATGTCTGACCAGGCACCATGCCCAGGGTCCTTCCCTGTCAACTGTAAATTCCCGTTACCGCCTATTGTGAAGGGCCTTCTGTACTCCAGGGCTTCCAAACTTCCCATCAGCTATGATTCTGCTGAATGATCAGTTTATTTTTCAGAAGATCAACCAAATATCTGTGTTGGCAATAAGAGCTAGTGGCCTCAGCTTCCACCTACATGGCCAAATTTGCCCTCTGCCCTGTGGTCCTACAACTTGAGTGACAGAGACTGTGTCAAACCAGCTGATGCCTCCTGGCATGAGCATCGTTCATGACCAAGCCAAACTGTTTCATTAATTTAAAAAATTCTTGCTTTGGAGAAAATTTTAAACTCTACTAAAAATCTGCTTATGGGATTAAGCCTGTATTGACTAACTATTTGCCTAGATTTCTATTCTGAATTAATTAAAGAACTTGCAGAGGTGATACCATTGCCTATTCCAGAAAATTCAAAATAAACAATAAAGGATTGGCCTTTTTTTCATATTTTTGATAAAGATTTTCAATGAAATGTTCTACCTCGAGTTAGTATTAAGTAGGCTAATGTTTTTTTTTATCCCAAGTCACACAAGTTGAGGCGTTGGCTCTGTGTGTGCATTTATGTGTGTCAGTGTGTGCATGTGTGTGTCAGTGCGTGCATGTATGTATTTATGTGTATGAATGTGTGCATGTGTGCATGTGTGTGTCAGTGTGTGCATGTGTGCATGTGTGTGTCAATGCATGCATGTGTGTGTATTTATGTGTATCAGTGTGTGCATGTGTGCATTTGTGTGTATCAGTGTGTGCATGTGTGTGTCAGTGTGTGCATGTGTGCATTTATGTGTATCAGTGTGTGCATGCATGCATTTGTGTGTCAGTGTGTGCATGTATGTGTGTATTTAGTTGAGTCCAGTGACAGATTTCCAAGTACATATCTTGCTTGTGTTTTCTTTAGGAGGTAGAAAAACACTTCTATTCTTACAGGCAAGTGTATCCCATGTCTGTGTTTGTCCCAGAATTTGCAAAGTGCAATGGTTGCCCTTTCAGCCTGGGAATTGCAACCATGTGTTTTAAAGGGCAGAGGAATTCTGGCGCTCCTGTAGGCTTCTGCGAGATTTAGTAGGTAGAGAAATGGTGTAGCCACGACTATGGATGGCAATAAAGGAATTGTTAGCATAGGAAATGCCAAGAGCAATGACAGACGAGGAGAAAAACCAGTGCAGTGCAGGCCAGAGATGTTCCAGGCTGTCGGTAGCAGTAAGAGCCCAAACTCTGAAGATTCTCCCTGACCATTTCCATTGGGAAACTTCAGCTTTACGAAGGATAACTGTGCCCTTGAAATTTAACAAGGAGAAACGGTTTTCTTGAAATCTCAAATTCTAGGCTCTTCTCAGATCCCAAAGGACAAGGAGGTAGACTCCGAAGACCCCTGCTGGGTTGAAACCACCTTTGACAACACCAAGTCCACAGCAAATTAAAAGTGAATGTTCACACAGCTCTCCAATGATAAACTGTGGAACAGTAAAAGAAGTCTGTTGGAATAGCTTATTGATGACTGTTGGATGACAAGTTGTTGAAGTTGTTTACATGTTTAACTGCATTTACAATTTTTTCTTCAATAACTAAACACACAACCTCTTTCAAATGTGTATTCCGAGATGAACATAGCCCAGGCCCCAATGGAAAGGGAAAATGTGTCCTACCCTTTTGGTTGTATACTGCTAGTGAATTTTAAGGGACCTCTTCAACACCTTAGCGGTGTGTGCAGAAAAAAGGGCATGCCATTTTGCATTTCCAAAAAATGACATGCTGTACTTAACCATAGTACATTCCATCTAAAGTTGAGGCAATTCCCCCGTTTTTACTTGTCAGCAATTTCTCTAAATACCCTATTTCACATAGATCATAAAATGGTATCTCCTAAGGTACAAAATCAAGCTTACTTGGCCTTAAAGTTTCAGAGATTTAGAGGCACCGGATGACTAGAATTTGCTTTGGGGCAAGAACCGGTGGGAAGAGTAAGCAGGGAGGTACGAGGGTCTGGGGATTTGGGCGAGGACAGCAATGAAAACAGGAAGTAGGACTCTTTCAGCGACCCTGTCCCGCATCAGGACTTTGCTGTTTCCTTGGTTTCTCTAAAGAAGGAGCCGGCAGGAGGGAGGGGAGGGAGAGGGGGGCTGGGCTGCAGCTCGGGTGCCTCCAGGTAGGAACGTTTCTCCCGCTTTCAGCCTCTGGGGGCTGCTGGTGGGGGCTGTTTTCTGGCCTGCGGGGCAGGAGAGAGCTGACGGCTCCCTGCGCCCCCTCTCCTGGCTGCAGCCCAGCTCCGCGGCTCCGGAAGCTCCTCCAGGAGGCCCTGGGCGCCGGGCGGGCCTGCAGCCTCCGTGGTGGGGGGCGGGGGTGGGGGGGGGCGCTGACCCCTGGCTCCCGCTGGGCCATCACCGGTCTCCATGCATCGCCTTTCCCAGGCTCCTCTCAGCATCCCCGGCCTCTGGTCGTCCTCTGCCTCCGATGACCATAACTCAGCACCACCATCACCGCTGGGCTTTTAGGTTGTTTTCTCACATTGAGAAGGAGAAAAATGCAAAAGTTGAAGAAAAATTATCTCACTCAACACTGCAGATGTTTTTTTGTCATCTTAAACTCAAATTATACAGAGAGAGAGACAGACAGACACACAGAGATGTGTACACATGCATGCATGTACATGTGTGTTCTACTTCATATGTAACAATACCACACAGAGATACATACACATACATGCATGTACATACACTGGGTGTTCTACTTCATATGCAACAATACCACACGGAGATATATACACATACATGCATGTATACACTGGGTGTTCTATTTCATATAGAGCAATACACACATGGAGATGCACACACATACATGCATGTATATATAAACTGAATGTTCTACTTCATGTAGAACAATACATACACAGAGATGTGCACACATACATGCATGTACATACACTGGGTGTTCTACTTCATATGCAATAATACCACATGGAGATACATACACATACATGTATATATACACTGCGTGTTATATTTTATATAGAACAATATACACACAGAGATGCATATGCATACATGCATGTACATACACTGGGTGTTCTACTTCATATGCAACAATACCACATGGACATACATACACATACATGCATGTTTACACTGGGTGTTCTGTTCCACATAGAACAATGCACACACAGAGATGCATACACATACATGCATGTATACACTGAATGTTCAACTTCATATAGAACAACACAGAGTATATGAGTCTCATTTGCTCCTTTCTTTAAACCCACTACCCACCCATTTCCTCCCCAAATCAATGCCAAGATGTTGGTTTGATTCCTTCCAGCCAATCTAGGTTCTAACATTTTACATACATGTATGTGTGTGCATTTGCACTAGCAACACAGTATATTACTCTGTGTGTTTTCAGTATTTTAACATAAACACCTTTGTATAATTTGGCAAACTGCTTGACGGTATTTTTGAAACTCCCTCGCTATACATAAATTAGGTTCCGCTGCTGTTCTTGCTCTGACTGTATCACAACTTACCCATTTTCCTTATGAGCACTCAATTATGTTTTAATGCTTCTCCATTACAAATAATGTTGCAAAGTGTGTTCCAGTACACAGTTAAGATTAAGTTTACTTGCTGGGCCATCAGGTTGGCCCTTATTTCAGCTACAGTGCGTGCTGTAGCACAGTTTTCAACATGGTTGTCCCACTTTGGGTCCCACAGACAGAACATGCCTGTCTTCCTTGTCCCACACCCTTAGTGATGTTTGGCTTGGTCAGGCTTCTTTTTTTCCCCACCAATGTGACAAATTATATAAATTTAATGTGCACTTCCCAGCTGCTGTTAGTAAGATTCAGCAGCTCTCATTTCTTTGCTAACCATTCAGATTTTTCTGTCTTAAATGACTATTTATGACCATTGCTCAATTTTCCCTTAGGCCGCTATTGTTTCTCTCTCTCCCTCCTTTTGATTATCATGGATTTGTCCTAATAGCCTTTATAAAACTTCTCTGAATTTGCTTACAGTACTATTTGTTATACAGAAGTTCACATTTTGCTCTAAGCAAATAGACTCACCTGTTTACTTATGATCATTCTCTTGCGTATTGCATTTCTTAAGAAATCCTTTCTGATCCCAAGTGTTAGATGTTCTTTCAAATACTCATTTAACATTCTTTAAATTTGGTTCAACATTTTGAAATGCAGTCCATCTGGAATGTATTTTGTTTTGCAGTTTTATGTCAGGGTCAGATTCACTTCTTCCCATGGAGAAAGTTAATTGTTCCAACATTATGGAATTGTCCGTCTTTTCCCCGCAGAGCTGAGTTTCCTCGTCTTCGGCATACACATTGTTATGTATGCTGGAGCCTGGTCCCAAACTCTTCATTTTTATAGACCTTTCTATCCCTCTCGGCATCAAGCACATTGTTTTCATTATGTGTGTATCACGGGCCTTAACTTCTACCTGACAGATCCCCTGTCTTTCTTCTGCCTTTTTTAGAATTGTCTTGGCTATTGTGGCTCTTCACCTTTTAAGTATAAATCTGAGAGCTGGTTCCGTTTCAGTAAAAATCATGCTGATGCCTTAATTCACTATCAAACATTTGTGACAATTTGGAGGACATCGCCATCTGTGAAATAGTTTGTCTCTCTGTTGATTCAGATCTATTTTATTTCCTTCAATAACGTTTTTTCATCATCTCGATAGATTGGGCCTCTTTGTTTCATTTAAGCCAAGGGATCATGCAACTTTCATTGCTATTCTGAACACAAAATCCTTTTTATTGCATGTTCTACTGATTAGTGCTGTTGTGTAAGAGCAGCCTGAGTTCTGGGGATCGACGGTGATCTTGTTTTATTAGCTTATACATCATTTCAGATGGTCTGTGATAGAAAATTACAGTGTGTCAACTCGTAGGAACAGCGTGGCTTCTTCCTCTCCAAACCTTACATATGTTATTTCTTTTGTCTTTGGTGAAAACCATGTTTTCACGGGGCACAGCAGCCCTATTATACCCCTTCTCTTCCTGTTCCTGACTTCGGTGGAGACACTTCCAAAGTTTTGCCATAATTGTGAAGTCAAGGGAAGGTTGTGAAGTAAGATGTCTCTGTTACTAACTGAAAATAAATTAGTCATCGCTTACAAAATTGATCTTGGGTTTTATTATGGCTTCGTCTGTGTCTATCGGGATGTTACGACTTCCCTCGAGCTTCTTCCTACACAAGATTTCAGAGGCACAGAGAGCTGAAAGGGCGTGGGGCATCTGCTGTCTTGTTGCCAGGCTGGCGCCCCTGCCCTGACCGCGGGAGTGTGGCTGTCGCTGGAACACAGGGTCCCTTCCTCCCCGCTAAGCGTTGGTCGTAACCAATGGGAGCGACCTCTGCAGCAAAGCTGCTCCCCCTCGGCCCTCCAACCAGCGGCCTCCCCCCTGCCAGCCCACAGCCTACAGCCAGCACCGGTGTTCAGGCTGCAGAGGGTCCGCTGTCTTTCCACAAGGCGGACAGTTGGAGGGTGTGAAGAGGCTCCAGCACTTCCTGCGTGGGCTCTGCCAAGATCATTTCACCTGGGATCTCATCTTTGCTCAGCCCCGCGCCATAATGCATCTGTTTCTGTCCCCTGAATTTCCCCCTGTGGGACACCTACATCCTGTCCCAGCTTCTTCCAGGGACATGGAAATAAAACTGAATAGTACAAGGAGTCCTCAAATGTTCCACCTTTAACTTTGCATTTGCTTTTCTTTCTTCCTTTTTTCGTAGGGTGTATATGCGTATGTGTCTGTATATAGGTATGTGTATGTATTTGCTGTACTTTTGACAGTAAGTAGGAGACACCACAATTCAACCCTATTTTATTTTGTATTTTATCACACATCTTCTATAGGTAAGCGATTTCTGCTACTACAATTTTAATATGATCATAAGGTCTTATCCTTCAGTCTATTAATGTTGTGATTTTTTATGACAGATTTAATTTTTTATAATTTTGAAGTGCATCAGTTTACATAACAAATTTGAAAACTGTACAAAGACCCACGAAATATCTTTTGCCTGGTTTTGCTAAATGGTGACTGAGTTATTTGAGAGTTTGTTAAAAACATGAAGGTCCACTACTTCTCAACATTTTAGTGTATATTACCTCAAAAACAAGCCCTCTTTTCTGCAGAATGAAAGTACAATGATCAAACTTAGGGAATGTACATAGATCTAATTTCATTATCAAATGCACAGATGTCATTCCATTTGTCATGTGCCCTAATAATTTCCTTTATAGGTTCAAGATCCAACGTAGGACCACATGTTGAATTTGGTTCTAACAGAGCTTTAATTCCTTTCAATTTGGCACAGTTCCTGAATCTTTCATTATTTTGACATTTTCAATAAATGCACATGAATACTTTAAGTAAGTTTAAGTTAATATAAGGTATTTAATTTATACATTTCTGATGTGTTCCCAAGGGTGATGCCTTTCTGTCAAGAATACCCCAGAAATGAGGCTTTTTGCAACACATCACTACAATTTCAAAAATCTAATCTTATGTTCTTATCTTTTAATTGTAGAGTCAATCTTTTAATATCTTTATGATTATTAATATATACCTTACTTATTCCCAATATACTTTCTTGTGTTTTCCTTTTCCTATTTCCCCCTTTTATTCTTGTTTCTCTGGGTCTTTCTAGTCGCTCCTCTGGAGTGCACATTGCACATATGTTGGACCTTCTCATTCTAAACTTCATGACGCAATTTTGATTTTGGTAGGGATTTGAAAATAATAAAATCTCTCACTCTTTATATGTATGCAATGTTTATTTGTTTTGACCTCTTTAGTGATTACTCAGCTTGGTATAAATTCTTTTTAGCATTGCAATGATCCCATTATGTTCCGCCATCTATTGTTCCTTGTGAGCAATTTATGTTAATACATCTCTAATTACATTTGTTGATATTTTTTCCCTTGTGATTTTGACAATCATTGATAATATGTAATTTCAATACACTTTGATAGGTTTGGCATGCTTCTGCTGGTCTCACTGGAGCCATTCATAACCTCTGTACCATGAGTACCTCACCCTTGAATGAGGCACAGACTTGAGTTACCACTTACCCACAGGTGATTTTTTTCCCACTTGGTCCTAGGTTATAAGCTTGATCTCTAATCTTGTGGGCTGATTGTTTTCATCTTGTTTTGAAATGTGTATTTTCATGACCCCCTAGTAGCTCATTTCTTGTAACTCCTGGTCCTCAGACAGGCTTCTCTCTCATGCTGTTGTTAGAACCCAATGTCCAACTGTTTAAGCCCTTATATTTTGGTTTGATTCCCTTGTAATTCTTCAAGGTACAGCTGGACACCTTCTTTGGACTATGGGCTTTCTCTTCATCTGGCACCTAAACATTTTTTCCCTTTTCAAGCTCAAGAATGATTTTAGTTTTGTGCTCTGATTTTGTTGTTGTTTTATACTTGAGCATTACATATTTTGAAAGTTAAGCAAATTGTAAATGTTTACATTAAATTAAAATGAATTAATAGAAAATTAAAAATTAAGTAATTTGTATATTAATTTACTATGTAGATTTCATGGAGAGAGAAAAAGAGACCATCTACACCCTATGAGCACCCTACCCCATTCAGAAAGGACTTATGCAGGCAATTAATCATGCCTCAAGCTAATATCAACACGGACCAGAACTGTCTGTATTTCACTCCAAGTCCTCTCCTTGAAGTTAGTATTACATTTCACTCCAGCAGCAATGTCAAAAACATCCGCGCTAAATCAAAAGCTCCACGAAGGTGCCCCGAGAACTCCCATGTTCTTCCTGTTTCACTGTTCCATGACAGTATTTTGAGGGTTGTTCCAGTGGCCCTGATGCTGGCAGCATCACCCTGGTGTCAGGGGTCCTCACAGCCCTCCCAGTTCTCATGAACAAGTCCTCTCCCAGAAGCCGGGGGAAACCATACATGTCTCTCTGCCTCTCTGCCTCTCTCCCTTCCCCTCTCTTTAAAAATAATAAATAAATCTTAAAAAAAAAAAAGAATATCAATGTATGGTCGCCTTTCACCTGCCTCCAGCTATGGACCTGGCTGGAGACCTGGCTTGCAACCTGGTTATGTGCCCTGGCTGGGAATCGAACCAGCAACCTTTGGGTTCACAGGCTGGTGCCTTATCCACTGAGCCACCAGCCAGAGCTCAGCAGTCACTTTTTAAATAGCCTCCAAGCTGCTGCCCTAAGTTGCCTGCCCTGTCCCCCAGGTCACCCCACCAGCAGCTGCTGGTTTGGGAAGCAAGGGTGAAATTTGTGCCTTAAACTGTACCCAGCAAGATTCCTAATTCGGAAACAAGCCAACTATAAGAAATAATCCACAAATGCAATTCAATTTAGGAGTCTACTTCCTGCCTATACACCCGCACCTCGAAAGTCAGAGCACTCCTCTCCCACTTCAGACACATCTCTCCTCCACCCTCCCACTCCTCCTTGTCAACAACCTCTTGGCTATCACAGAACTTGAAAAACTCTGATTTGACTTTGCTACCCCCTCTAGATACCACGTACTGCTCTCCTTTGGATCAAAGTGCTACTCTGAGGAGCAGTCTGCCTTTCTGGTATGCAGTTACGTCTCAAGTCCTTGTAACGGGCTTTGACCTCCACATCCTGACGGACCCACCCTGCTGACGGTCTGCCATGGTTGCTTCTCTTTCCTGAAAAGCCAGTGTTTTCCCTGAATCCTGGCTCTCAGGCCCTCTGGAGCAGGCAACTTTCAATGCTACTGAAACTACAAAACTATATGTTACACAGTTGTCATTTCTTATCACACTCACAATAACCTTTCAAGTCAGTATTATTAGCCTGGTTTACAGTTGAAAAAAGTGAGGTTGAGAGGCATTAAATAACAGCTCAGAAGTGAAGCCACTTTTGAACTCAGTTCTTTTACTAGGTCGCATTAATTTTCAAAAGCAAAGAAACATAGGGCATGAATAGAAGAGATTTAGTACATATATTACATTCTGGTTATTATTATTTATTTTTTAGTAAAGGGAGAAGTCAACCTAAGCAGACTGGATCTAAATATTGATGGTAATCCTTAGTAATGTATATTAGAGATATTAAATAATCGCTACCTAAAATAAGATTGAAAAATATATACTAATATATTTTATAAAAGGAGAGAATTAAAGAAGGCAAGTCCATGGGTGGCCTTTCAACCTTTTTATATTTTCCAATTTTTATATTCTATTATGCTCTAATAAGTACTTGACATGAATAAAAAAATGAGAAAATAAGACTTGGTCTTTCATTCAAACTATATTTGAAAATGTCACTTAAAACACTAGGTTTTAGACTCTAGGGGAACAATGATGAATAACAGACACCTGACCATTGTCTTCACAGAGCTAGTGAAGGGTCACAAAGTGCCATGGTACAACTAAAGAGAGCGCCACATCTAGACGTGATTGATGCAGGAAGGCTTCCTGGAAGAAGTGCTATGTAAATTTAGACTTGACAGCTTGGGGGAAGTGAGGCAGGTGGAAGGAAGGGAGGAATGCTCCAGGCTTAGGGAAAAAACAAGTCCAGGTCATGTGGGTGTTAGAAGTTTATTAAGAATGTGGCTATCATTGTGAAGGCAATTAGTTAATTTAATTGTGGGGAGATGGGGGTGGGGATCATGGGTAGGTGGGTTAAGAGTCATGATCACACTTAACGCTGGAAAGATCATGCGGGTGCAGAATTGATACTAATCCCAGTGGAGGCTTTTCTTCATAGAAATGATCGTTACATGTTAACAGCACTCCGCAGGCTATAAAATGGAGACAAGACTAATGTACAGACGCCAGTGGGTCTGATGTAGGAATCAAGAAACCTGTGAAATATTTAGGTTTCAGAAACATGGAATCTGGTTGATTGGTGGGGTATGAAGGGAACGAAAAGGGTTAAAAACCATCTCACTGCTAACTTGGGTCCATGCTGTCATCATCACGGACGCAGAAAAACACGCGAGTGAGAACTCAACCTGGCTGGAAAGAAAAGGACTAGAAAAAGAAGCTTTGACATGGAATCCAACTTGCCTATGGGATACCCCTCCATTGGGAATGCCGACTAGTGGGATCCACAGCTCTGGAGTTCAGGAGAGAGGCTGCGACTGGAGCTCAAGGCCTGAGCCTCCTCTTCTTCCCAATTACTTGGGGCTGTGGCAGTAGAAGAGACCATGTAGGAGGGTGCACAGAGAAGGGCAGGTAGGTGGATTAGGAGAGCCGGGGGAAGCCAGTGTGACGTCACGGGAAGAAGGGACATTCAGGGGACTGGTCAGAGGACGGGAAGTGAACTGAGCAGCAGACGCCAGAGGAAGAGGGTGGCTCGTGGAGGCAGGAAAGGGAGCCCTAAATGCTGCTGAGATAAAGACGAGGACCAGAGAGGCCAGAGAGCCCTGAGGTGGGCTTGAAGGGGCGATAAAGTCTCTCAAGTTGAACTACCATGGAAAAGAGAAACGTCATCTTTCGTGTTCTTCATTGTTATTGCACTAAAGTTGGAAAGATAACTACTTTTAAAATGGACAGAATTGGGTCATTAGAGAAGAAATTGAAAGCAGGAGGGAGAGGGACAGAGACAGAGATAAGAAGACAGAGGGGCAGGTTTCAGGGCCAGAGAGTCAAGTTCAGGCTCCACAAAGCCTCCTGCCTGGGGGGAAGGCAGAAATGTTCCGGTATAGATGCGGGAAAATTGTAAAAAAGAAGCTGAAGGCATCTGGCAGCTTCTCCTTGCTTTGCCAACTAGAAGGCAGACACGTTCTGCAAGGAGGACGGAGAGGTTCTAGGTCAGGGTCGTGAGACCACTGACTTCAGACGTTCTCAACAGTTGCTGAGCATCACGGGAAAAACACGGGGCGCCAGCAGGTTGAAGAGCCCGCGCAGGTGCGAGGTGTGTTTGTATCGTTTCCCGGTCTCTGCGCGCCTGTGATTTTCTCTAACATTCAAGGGGTGCATGTAAATAACTCTCTTATCGCTGTCATTTCAAGTATAATTTTACACTTGGTCACATGATATTATAACCTCTTTTTATTTTAAATTTAGATTGTTTCCAGTGTAGGACCATTTTAAACAATGCTATGAATAATTTTATTAATATTTTTCAAATTTAGTCTCTTTAGATTGGATCAATGAATCTGAACTAGTTAGAGGTAATAACATGTTTTTAAAAACACAGTTCCCCACCTTGGCTAGTGGCACAGTAAATAAGACACCGGCCTGCGAACCCAAAGGTCGCTGGTTCAATTCCTAGTCAGGGCACATAACCAGGTTGCAAGCCAGGTCTGTAGCTGGAGGCAGGTGAAAGGCAACTATACATGGATGTCTCCCTCCCTCCCTCCCTGACTTTTTCCCTTCCCCTTTCTCTAAAAATAATAAATAAAAATCATATATATACATATATATACATACATGTATATATATGTATGTATATATATATATATATATGTATATATATAATCTGACAATCGTTTCCAACAAAGATTTTCTTTTGACCAATAGAAGGCGTCATCAAAAAAGAAATATTTTTTTAATCTTAAAAAATAAAATAAAAAGAAATAAGTTAACACGTAAGTTATATGCTTCTATTTATCTTTCCTTGACTACCACTGGTACTGAATATTCCCCCCTCTATTTGTTGTGCTACTGGAATAAGCCCTCTTAAAACATTTTTTTCTTCAGCCAAATATTGAACTAATTTTAGAAACCCTCAGGACCCTTTTAGAAAAATTCTAAGTGCATCCATAAACGTTGCGATCACACAAGCCCCGGGCTGCCTTACCGGCTCACCTCTCTGCTTTGTCTTGGGAAATGACTATGACTCACAACTTCGGGCACTACCTTCAGGGTTTTCAAGTCACCAGTCTGGGTCGGCAGCCCACGTTCTTACCTAAGTGGGGACCCTACAGTTGGGTTTTGGGTTCCAGCTCCCCAGGTCCCATGCATTCTGCTGAGGAAAAGAAAAACACATGACAAGAACAAGCCTCTCTTTGGGAGCAGGGAGAACTAAAAGACAAAACAAGAGACGGGGTCATCAAGGATTTGGGGGAAGTGCGAAGGTATTTATTCTGAAGTTGCTCTCAGCTGGGAGACAATGCCAAAAATGGCAGGGGGAATAAAATGTGAACTAGGTGTTAAATGAACTTGAGAACAGATTGTGAACAAATGTGTTCATTGACATTAGCATGACTGTAGTGATTACAATTCTATGACCTAAAGCTGTCTAATTTTTAAAACACAGTAATTTTTTTTTTTTTTAAATCTTAGGATACCCGTTCCTTTCTTCAGTTATTGAAAACAATCTTACAGATCATACACAGAGGCTCTAATGTTACTTTTGCAGGTTATTTTATCACTCTGAGATGCAAGGCTTTCTGTTTTGGTTTTTTTTTTTTCCAGAAAATATTTAACAGGGATGATTACAATATATATTGATTTCAATTAACAATAATTTAGAACACCTGGATGTCCTCTTACCGCCTCATTACCTGGCCTGGTCTGTACTTCTTTCTTGCTGTGGAACACGCTATCTGTTCCCCAATCACAATAACACCTCATGGGTGGCATTCGCTGCAGAACCCTGCTTGGTGACCTCAGTCAAGCCTACCCACCAAACGGAAATGTTCCCCCGAGTGACACCAACATGCATCTATAAAATACACAAATATAAAATAGTCTGTGATCTTGGGAATTATATTGAGAAAAAGGGTGTAGGCCAGGTAATGACTGCCAATTCAGACACAAGGGATCCAGAAATGCCCTGCTGGGGAGCACTGGCAACACCCATCAATGTGACTGTGGGACTCAGAGGACGAGCTGGAGTTATTTAAAGAGCAATATACCCACAATAAATGAAAAGTCAGATCACTGTGGCCTTCTGAAAGCATATGCTGCAAGGACCTAACTCTGCCTTAGTTCCAAGTTCAGAAGAATGGCAGGAAGCTCTGCTATGGGTGGTGTCTTGCCCCTCTACACAAAATGCTGCTCTTTTCCTGCAGATTGGCTGACTTCGGTGCTGCTTGTAAATGAAGAGTTGCCATTCTGGTAACTGCTGTTATGTTGGCTGATATGTCAGTATATATACATATACATTTTTGGTAAGAGATGGAGTTGGATAAAGAAGCAAAATTGAGTCTTCTTTCCCCTTTACCAGACTTCTTTGCTAGACATTTTTTTGGGGAAATGAAAGAAATTTGATTATATAATTTACTCTAAAATTATTCTTTTAGAAATTTTGAATTTATGGATTTGGCACATTAATTTATTAATATAAAGCATTAGCAATAAGGTATATTATTTAAAATGTTCTTACTTTAGAACAGTTAAAAACTATGGCTTCAGAAGTCAGTGTTCCAAAATAGTACTATCCTCACTTATGAAAACTACACCTTTAATAAATAATATTGTACTTTGTAATTGAAGACTTAATTTCAAGGATAAAAAAACATTCACTAATATTATATATTATTTTAAAAGACTCTAGAATCAATACTGTGCAGGGTCATAAAAATGAATAAGATTAATTTTTAATCTGGGAAAAAAGAAGATTGAATCTGTTACTGAAAATAAAGTGATATATCATTCCTTGTTATAGTTATAATGTTTTTCTTGTATTTCCATTTTCCTTTGTTTAGTAGAATCTATTTTTAAGGAAGCCAGAAAAAGGATAAATAATATTTTCTAAAATTGTGATTTGTTTAATATGTCTTCTTCAATTGTATTTATCTTTTAATATAAAGATCCTTTATGAAAAACAATAAGTGACTTGGGGGAAAAAGATGCCAAATAAATAGGGACATTTTTGCCCTTGTATAGATGTGACTAAACAAACACCAAAAAAATAATGACAGGTGCATTACTCATGTCTTTTCTTTAGACGTAGATTGTCAAAAATCCATTTTAGACTTTTGCTATCAAATATGTAACTGAGTTGTCCATTAAATATACCCTTACTCAATATTAACATTTAAATGAATGCTTTTTGAAGTGAGAATTTACTGATTTGATGGTATCAAATTTATCTCCAATTTTTTATTTTAACCCCTCTCCACCAAATTGGTGAAAAGCATTTTAATGTAAGTCTTTTCTCTGCCTGAGCACCAAGTCATATTTCTATACTTTTATTAGTAAATGGGATATGTTAGGACATGACTCACCTCCAGTTCCTTAGCAATGTGATTGCACCATCCCTATTATCGATGAAGCTTCAACCAGTGCTGTGGCTGGTGGGCATGGGAACGGCAGCCATACTTACCCTAATACCAGCGTACACCCCTTCTGAGGTGGAACTGTGGTCTTGCCTTGTGCCACCCTTAGGAATTCTGCCACAAATGCCTATTCTGTTAGAGGTTAGAGGATTTTGATTTGAATTCCAACTTCCAGTTCATTTTCATTTGAATCATTTAATCCTACAGCCAATCATGTAAAAAAGGCTCAGAAAGTACTGGTTGTGTTCACTTTGTAGTAATCATTTTGCAGTTATTATTTTACCCATAGCAGCTTCAGGAAACATTACTCCAACCTACCTCATTTGCCTCAATATTTGGTTATTCTGTCATGCAAATTTCTTGAATCTAAGAATTGTCTTCTCTCATGCATCTCAATTAATTGTGCTATTTTGTGGATTGATTCCCAAGGAATAGTTTACTAACTATGTAGAAGTTTATGAGTTTACTAAAAGGCAGCAGCAAATCCACTCAACCCATACCAATATAAACAAATTAAAACAAAGAACAACAAATGACCAAACTGTTTTTCAGGTAAACAGTTCATTGTGTCATAAGGATCACATTTGCCTGTTCCTGCCAAAGGTAGCATAACAATGATCGCAAAACAAACTCATTTCAACTCATGAAATGTTATTTAGAGCATAGTGTGAATGTCGGGAATGAAAGCACCATGTTTAAGATTGTCTTCTGAGTGATCAAAACCTGTCTCCCCCAGTACCTTATCTTACAGTTGATTTTTCAGATGCAAAAACAGAGGGACAGAACATGTGCTTGTAGGAAGAATCTGAGGCATCCAAAGTTGGTGACAGTTAATGACCTTTCACCATGGAGACTCAAACCCTTCTGCTGTTGGGGGTGCTGGGGAAGGGATGTGATAGAACAATGTTTTAATTTTCTTTCATGGACCCTTTAAGGAAGCCTTTACGGAAATTCTTTATGGGAAATGATAATGTGTTTGCGAATAAAAACAGAGCTCCAGTTCCTGTGATATACTTCTGGGCTTTGTTTAAAATCGCTTCTATTTTCTGTTTTCCTTTTACTTACAATTTAGGAATAACATGCTTTTCAGATCAGTGTCGTGAGCTGGACAACAGTGCAGGCAAGGCGAGGAAGTCTGCCACTGCTGTGTCTTAGGAGGAAGCTCATGGAAGGCGATTATTCATGATTCATGGCCATTATAAATATGATTTTTTAATGAGTTAATGTATTCTCCCACTGTTGCCAATTTTAATTCTTGAGGTTGAAGATAGTCATTTTGTTCAGGCGTAAGATTATCATTATTTTAGAAATTATTACCACAGAAACAGGGAACAGTGACTTGTTTACATTTCAAAAGGAAGGGCAAAAACTAGGAAGTCCAAAATCATTTACATTCCCTGTTTCAGGAACATGTTATCTTTTACTCTGAATCCTGTCGCCGAAGATGTAGGCATCTGGAGGTCAGTTTATTTAAGATGCGTGGTAGGCCCCACTTGAGAATCAGTTTCCAGGGTCTCTGCTTTCTTCCTTTTGTTTCCTAAAGCAGTTTCACCACTTGATTCCATTGGTTCATGTCCTGATGCACTGTGTCCTAAAATAAGAATGAAACAGTGAACATAGGAAAAAGTACAGAAAACATTGGCAAACCTGACCCCATCATCTCATTGGTTTCCTCTGTGCAGGTTTGAGCAGAAGCCCCTGTGCATGTCTTCAGGGTTACTGCACCTGTTCCTTTGATGAAAGCCTTGGGCCAAGCCCTGGCTGGTGGCTCAGTGGATTGGCACCAGCCTGCAAGCCCAAGGGTCCGCTGGTTCGATTCCCAGCCAGGGCACATACCCAGGTTGCAAGCCAGGTCTCCCTCCCGCCAGGTCCCCAACTGGAGGCAGGCAAAAGGCAACCATACATAGACATTTCTCTTCCTTTCTTCCTTCCTCCCTTTCCTTCTCTAAAAATAATAAATAAAATCTTTAAAAAAATAAGTAAAAACCAACCAAGCAAAAAATCCCTTGGGTCAGCTCCACCCGCAAAGCATTTCTTCTCTCTTGTTTTGGCATTCCTACCACAGTACCCTGCCCCCCCCACACACACTCCCCAAGTCCTCGGATCACCAAGCAGAGCCGGGTTTGAGGGGCCCCTTTCTTGTCCCTGAGAGTCATCAGAACCGAGTCTGAGGTTCTGCGGGCACAGCGGAGCCGTCGTTTCCTCAGGCACCGCTCTCCCCGGAGGTAGCCGTGCGCCTGGGCAGCGGGACGGGAGCTGCCCCGCACTCCTTCCTGGCCCTTCCAAACTCAACTTGGAGTACAGGTGTGGGCAGAGGCAGCTTGGCGGCTGTTCATATGAAAGTAATGCAGGAATCAACTCTGCTTTGCCTACTCGCAGCTGTGACACTTTGTCCATCAGTCTCAGCACCATCAGCACTATCTATGTGATTTTTCTCTCAATGAAAATTGCAAAAGGAGGGCCAGCAGGTTTCTTACATTTTCCATCATAGGAGCTCATTCTCATCTCGTCCGAATTGTTCATGCAATTCTTACCCTTGTCTCTCTGTTATGCTCTGTTATTCATGAATTTCCTCCCCAACTCATGTCCTAAGTATCACCACACGTTGACCTGGGTGTACCTTAGATGTCCTCATTGTTTTATAGAATATGAACTATAGCATTATGTACTTTCTTCCCATTAAAAGTGCTCCAATTGTTTAACCAACTAAAACTTTTTTCACCAATTAGATTTTATGTTTCTGAAAGGTGCAAAATATTTTCAGTTTCTCTATTTCCTTGATCTACAAAGTATAGTTCAAGTTAAAGAGGGTTTAAGTGCTTGATGTTTGAAGCAATTAGTACTATGAAATATTATCTAATAATATTATTGGGTCATCAAATAGAAAACCTTTTGCTACTTACTGTCTCCAGAAAATATCAACGGGAGATTTTCACACAACTGCATTATGACATGGTTTATAAGTATTGTAAGGTGCCAAGAGATATAAAAAACATTCCTAATTCAGATTTAAAAATGTGAAAAAGTGCATTTTAAGGTCAAAGAAATAACCAGTGTTTGCAGGAAGTCCAGGATATATCAGACATTGTACAACATCCATTTCTATTTTAATTAATTATGCCAAGGTACATAATATCTTGGTAATGATAAATTCATTTTTAAATGCACATATTTAAGTTTGTTGAAATTCAGTAACTTGTTTGTCCAAGGTCACAGTACTAGCAGAAAGTGGGTAAACAGAGCTGGTTCTACTTTCATCATGAATTGACCTACTGAGGCGTAAGGGAGACACTGAAAGTCTCCGGGCCTTTCCTTCTTGGCCCATCCACTAAGCACTAAAATGTTGTTTCCTTCCTTTATTAGAATCTTCCTTAAAGCAGAAATCTATACCCAGAATAAACTGTAGGATTCATTGGTATGAAGATACACTAACATGAAAACAGGTTAACTCTCCAAAATAAGAAGTAGAAAAAAAAAATGCAATAATGAGCACAGATGAATTGAAGAATTTAGAGGCAAAAAGAAAAGGAAGCGAGAGAAAGCAGAAGAAGTGGAGCAATCATTGAGCTGAGGAAAGCCAGAAAAGCATTGTGCAAGTTGAAGGAGGCAGTATTTCAAGGAGGGAGTGGTTGACTTTGGCCAAGATTGCTGAATGCTCAAGTGATATAAATCAGACAGTGGTGTATTGAAATCGGTCCATGGATGCCATTGTGGTCTTGATAAGGGCAGTTTCAGTAAAATTATGTGGTGAAACTCACTCTGCAGTTTGTTGAGGTGTGGGAGGTGAAGACATGTACACAGCTAATGTATACAGTCCCTCTAGAAGGTTAACTTTGAAGAGGTACAGAGAACCAGGATTGTTCGGTGAGGGAAAAGACCGCATTGTTATTTATGGTGGGAGAGTTTAGACCACGTTCATATGCCAATGAGAAAGATGTTGTAGAAGGAAAGAGAGGAGATAACCATAGGAGCAAGAGCCGCAGAGCTGTGACAGGAGGGGACAAGAACCAGAGGAGTATAGGAGTTGTTTTGGATACAGTGGGAGGGGCATCTTCCTCAACTGAAATAAGAGGGAGAAAAGGTTTCAGTATAGGTGAGATTGTAGATTTGGCAGAGAAAACATGAGACATTGCCTACTAAAGGGCTTCTACTTTCTCAATAAAATGTGAAAGGAGGCCATCTCCTGATAATAGTCATAGAATAGGGTGAAGAACATTTGTGGAAAGCAGAGACTATGTAAAGTATAGTATTTTTAGGGAGTAGGAATGGTAAGCCTACTGTAGAAACATAATAAGGTGGGTGGACCACTACTGAGTGTCAATTTGATCTCTGAGTTTTCAAATGAAGCCAGCCAGCTCTGCCAGGGTGACTGTCTCCAGCAATCTCTTGCTGTTCCCACACAGGCACAGAGAAGTCTGAATTGTGGTCAGTATTTTCCACAGGAGGTTTTGCAAGACAAAAGCAGTCATGGGTGAGAAATCAAGGAGGTAGAGGACAACTTGCAAGGTTGCATTAGAATGATAGACATTGGGCTTTAGGTCAGCTAAGGGTGAACATGAAGTTATGAAGGGTAGAGAAAAAGGACAAGGTGGTGAAAAAGCTTTGGAAACATGATGAGATTGAAGAATTATAGTGATGAGGGTACTTGAGCAAATGGCCTAAGCATGGAATGTTTAAACTACCAACTTCAAGAGTTAAGTATCTATTTCTGACAAAGTACAAGACATGGATATGGGAATAGATTTCTTAGAAAGAATGAAGCAATAGATTAAAGAGAGATGAGATAGATGAACTGGAACTTAAAAGTGTTGGTGTAGTCATCTCTGTGGATTTTCAAGCCACCAAGAATAAAGGCAGGGTTTCTGAACTCGTCAAAGCAGTGAGGTAAGAGACAAGGTATTTGATGGATTATGTGTTGGCCAGATTATAATAAGGAACCAGATGGCATTGACCTAGGCTAGCTGTCTCAGGTACCCACGCAGAAATACTAATGGTAACTATCTGGGAGTCATGGAAAAATAAAGAGAACCTCAATTCCAATTTTTTGACCCTGACCTACATGTGGAATGAGAGAAAAAAACAATCCTTACTTTAGAAAGCAGGGAGGGTGATGACTTCTTGGGAAAGCAAAATTTCAGTTAAAGTAGAAATGTTTATTGACATTTAGAGTGTTTGTTCTTCTTAAAATGAGAATAAAATATATATGATTCATGATATAATTGTAATGAAAGTCTCTGAAAATGTGTACACTCATAGCTTGCTCTTATTATAGGTGTAATGGATGTGGCCAATGGGTTGATGAAAATTGGTATATTCGTCTTCTGCTAAATACAAGTTACTATAAATTTAATGGCTTAAAACAACATTTATGCATTGGCTTACACTTCTTTAGGCAGAGTGGGACACACAACCACTGGATTTTCCACAAGGGTTGAGTTCTCATCTAGAGATTCTGACAAAGAAGCTTTTTACAAGCTAATTCAAGTTGGTGGGCAAATTCAGTTCCTTGTGGTTGAAGGACTGAAGTCTCAGTTTCTTTGCTGACTGCTAGTTGGGGATCACTTCTAAATCCTAGAAGCCAACTGCATTTCTTGGTACATGGGCCCATCCCCTATCAAGTCAGCAGTAAGGTGTCAAATCATTCTCATGCTTAGAATCTCTGATTTTCCTGTCTGCTTCCAACTATAGAAAAAATCTGCTATTGAAGGGTTCAAACAATTAAGTTAGGCACATCTGAGTCATCTCTCTTGCTTAATGTTAACTGTGTCATATAACATAAACTCATCTTGGGAGAAACAATTCATCATGTTCACATTCCCCAGGATTGGAGCATGAAATCTTAGGGACCATCTTAGAAATCTTGGTAAGCAGCAAGAAAGAGCAATATGAAGTATGATGTTGGCATTTAAGTGATGGATTATCCTGAAGGTGTTCAGGTGAATCTGGTCCCTGAAGGCTTCTCATTTTCCATGGGACAATATGAACCTTTAACATAAAATACAAAATGTTTCATGACTGACTCCTAATACCTATTCCTCCTCGCTTCTTCAATTTCTCTCTTATTGGCCATACACAATGCCTATCCCAGAATACGTTAATTTCCCCAAATGTACATGTTTTCTCTGGCCAGTTAGCCAAAAACCACATTTGCAAAGCTACCTTTGAAATTTGGTCTTAGGACCAAATTCTTAGTACTATATATTGAGACATGTGAGTTAGTATATTAGAGCTGACTTTTTTCTTTTATTCAATTAAATGACAAAATTTAGGTTGGGCTTCATAGAATGGCTTGGAAGGGCTGATTGCTTTAGCTTTAAACACTGTGGTCTTACATGACTAGGTACTTCCACCACGGAGCTTGCTTGTCAAATGGATACTTTGGTTTATCAGAGAGGAAATACGATGAAATAAAGTGGTCACTCCAGGCTATGGGGCTGGACAAAATGTCTTTGAATGCCTAGTTTTGCCACTACATGTGTGATCATGGACAAGCTTCAGTTTCTCCATCTGTGAGTGGTGGTAAGTGACCATCCCCCTGATGGCTATAGAATTAAATGCAATGTGTTCAAAGTGTGTGGGACATTATGAGTTATCAATAGCAAATATTTTGAAAATAGGAAATAATGCTATTAATTCAGATTTCCCATTTATCACTAACACCTCAGCTTCTGTCTATGTAAAACAAGGAGATTAATTTTTTCTTATTAATGCTTTAATCTTTATTATCCAATTCTATAGCATTTAGCATTGTGCTAGTCACTGTAGAATACATAAAAATGATAAAGACACAAAACCTGCCTATAAATCCCTAAAATCTAAGGAGTATGGTAAGGTTAGAGCTCACAAAAATGACAAGATATTATGTACAACAGATCATATGTAATATTAATAGTTTAAGAATCTTAGACTAACCCCATAAATGCAAGAACAAATACTCTAAAGTTGTACATAAACATACACAAAGAATAAGAGTTTGTAAATAAGCCAACAAATAGATTAATTATTGGAAGCAGGGATAAATTTAAAAATAGTAATAATTTTAAGAATTAAATAACAGCATCTTGGCATAGAAAACAATGAACAAATGGAACCCCCACCTTCCCTTGTTGGTAGGAAGAAGAAAAGTGCACATAAAAAATGGTGGCATCTTGACTTCTTTCAAATTTATAAGGAAATTCTTTAAAAGTGCGGCTGGAGGAGAATGTCAGTTGATATTTTCCAGAGTCCAACTTGAGAACTTGAAGATAGTAAATTTATGTCAGACCATAAAAAGAATGTGTCACTTAGATACCAAGATTGACTTGGTAGAATTGAATGCCCTCAGCAGGGAAATGGAACCCGAAACTGAAAAATGATTTAGATCGCAAAGATATAGAAGCTATGACCCTTTATTATTTAGTATGCACAAGCAGTTCAGGAAGAAAGAAAGCCAGTTGTGTTGAAGTTGGAAAAGTGTATTGGCTCTTTTCATTCATTTGGTTGAATGTCTTAATAAATTAATACACCAGCATTTGGAGAGACTGCATGTCAGCTAAATGAGTGGGCTTTGGAGACTCTAAGCCCTTGGGCAAAATAATTAACCTCTGTGGACCTCAGTTTCCATACCTGTAAAGTAAATAGAGAAACAGCCTGCATTTAATAAGGTTATGAGAAAATGAAATTGAATTCGTAAGAAGCAGAAGATTACCTGGTGCCCAAGAGCTTACCTATCTTCCTTCATATTATGAGTCATGGAATCATGACATTGTTTGTAAGGATGAATTTTGTGGATCTATTGAGAGTTTTCACATTTATTTCCAAATACTCCTTTGCCTGACACTCCTAGGAATGAGCAAAATGAGCTCCAGAGAGACTGAGCCCAGATGTAGAATCCCAGATCTTCCAGTAAGGAGCTGGGGCTCCCGTGACCAGTTAGTGGTCAACGGTGAGGAGGAGGATCCAGGAATCTGAGGGTGGAGATCTAATACATGAACATACAAAAAAGAATCTAGGACTGAAATGGTAATGACATGCTCATCGAAGGAAAAATGAGTATGTCATTTTTGCATCTTTCTTCAACTTTTATCTTTATTTTCAAATTTGAGCTCATCAAATTTGTTACATAGGCATGAAAGGTGATCTTAAAATGTAACTCATGTCTCAAAAGGTCTATTTAATAGCAAATTTCAGTCATTTTTCATGCCAGGTTCCTTCTGCAAACACAGATGAGCAAGATAATCAAGTGATGATAAGAAAAAAAGCATCACACAGAATTTAGACCTGCTGTTGTTTTAACTGAGACCACAGTCCAAGTTTGTCAACTAGTTTAAGTTCTGAGATTTTGGGAAATATACCTTTTCATTATGTGCATTCCCAGTTTTATTAATTTACTCACCCTACAACACAGCCCTACTAAAGTCCCATCAGACTGGCTATTATTTGTCCTGAGAATAGTAATAGTCCATGTGACATATCTGAGTTATTGCTACAATCATTAGTCAAATGTTTTCCTGGACCTAATTAATAACAGGCAAGGAGAACCTGTATAGAATCACTGTGGTGCCAGCATGACTTAGCAAGAGCTCACACGAAGACCTGGTTCATCTAAATACCCGCCAAAATAACATATTGATTCTGTTTAAAGGTAACTTGGAAAAGAAGAGGAAATTGTGCATGATTATTCAGTCTCTGGCAAAAATCACATAAAATCACCTTCAATAGGTCAAAACAAATTTTAATTTACACGATTTGATAAATAGCCTCCTAATACTTTTGAGTGATACAATTGACTTGCAGGCCTGAGAAGCCAATTTTTTTTGAAGAGCGGTGCAAATTATTGAAGACATTTTTGTCCTCTCTCTACTTGGATATTGATTCATTTCTATGTAACAGGGAAAAAAGAAAATTGTAATTATAGCAGTGCTGTTCATTCTATTATTGGTAGAGGGCTACCCACATTTCTATTATTAACCCCTATTGTCCCTGGTTTATGATCTCAGCAGTGAACTTGGCATGGATGATACCTCCTTGTGAGTCCATTTTTTCCATCATGTTTCATAAGCCATTTGTCTGTTTATGAATTATACAAATGCCAGAAATAATGTGCACTCCAATAGGCTTTTGATTTCCAATCACTCTGAATAGAGGTTTGCGTATTAAAATGAAAGTGCCGGCTTCAAGACATTCAGAATTCTTTTCAGGGTATTTGGGGTGTCTTTTTTATTTTCTTAATTCCCCAATCCGTCGCAGGCAAGATTTTAATCTAAATTAATAAAACCGGGCTGGAGCAATCGGCTCACTTCACCCGCGTTAACAATCCGTGCAGATTGCGAGGCGGCGGCGTCAGCTGCGATGATTGGTATCAATTGCCGGCGGGCTGAAAGGAGGCTGTTACGGCTTTGTGACAGTTCTCAGCCCACCAGGTGCGGCGGGGACCAGCGTCCCACACGCGCTTTGGAACTTCTGAGGCACACACGGGCCAACGGACACAGAATTGTTCCTCAGATGAAAAGTGTTGTCATTGAAAAAATAATGAACTCTACCGCACATATGTAGCTGTAGAGATAATGTTTAGTTAGACACACTTCATACTATATATTCACTCTCTATATATGCAACGTGTGTGGGAGGTGTAGTTTCAGAAAGATAAAATATTCACCCACCACCAGTTAAAGGTAGAATGCAGCCAGAGCCTTTGCGTTCCCCAGCAGTTAAATTCTCTCCATTATTGATTCTCCCACCTGCCTCCTCTAAATAAACAATAGACTAATTTTTTAAAATCTCCACACTTTCCTCATATACTCACCTATAAGGAACATTGACTCAGAGTTATTAGTTTTGGATATTTAAGTAACCGGAGTGGTGCTGATCTTACTTTTTAAAAATTGATTTATTATTATTGTATTACAATTGTCTCGTTTCCCAGCCATTCCTCTCCCCTGTCCCCCCTCCCTTCTCCCACAGTCTATCCCCCACCTCTTTGTCCATGTACGTGGGTCTTTCACATTATCTCCTCATCTAAACCCTGCACCTTCTTCACCCCTCTTCCCGCCCCCGCCCCCCCCACTCTGGTCACCATCAGTCTGCTCCTTTTTAGTTCCATGTCTCTGGTTCCATTCTGTGTGTCCGTTTGTTTTGTTCATTAGTCTCCTGTATTAGGTGAGATCATATGGTATTTGTCTTTCGCTAATCTTTCATTTATTTATTTATTTATTTTGCAATTTCATTCCATTAAATGTTTGGGGGGTTGTCTAATGTATCACGATATTGGAGCTCATTTCCACTGCCGTCTAGCTTTCCTTATAACTGCTACAAGTTATTGATCCCCTCTTCCGTTGGCAGACCTGGCTTTATTTCAGTTTCTCTACACAGATGCATTTCACTAGTACATTCCCTGAGCTTAACGAGGAGCTAAAGATTATTTAAAATAATTCTATGCATGTGAAAGTACACCATTTCGGCATTAGGTGTTGGAACATCATTTTCATCCGAATCCCCTTAGCCAAAGTAGCTTCTGAATTCCAAAGCCTAACAGACTGGCAGTACAAACCAAGTCATTAATATATTCTTATATTCTTATTTCATAGGCATTATTTCAGAAACAATTGGGACTAATACGTCCAGCACATGAGATGGTGCGCAAAGCTTCTCCTCCATCCGCCCACTGCCCCTCAGACCACGGCCACATTGCCCAGCACCTCCCCTGGACAGACGCACAACCTGTGCGTAGACAGAACAAAGGGTTGTTCCCAGGGACAATACTCCAATGGAAACGCTTGTTTGCAGTCAGTTCCTATGAAAGGTATTGTTATTTTTTACATCTTTCCCCTCTGCTGCTCCTGCTGGTTTCTCCGTTGCAGCCTTTGCTAGAGGCGTCCCTGCGGCCAGAACCATCCTTTGAGCTCACCTGGTGTAGTCGGGTCATCTCTGAATGTGCTGGTCCCCATCTCCCACTCCAGGGCTGCTCTGGACCTCTCTCCCTCACAAATACCTTTTGCATTTTGTCGTAGGTGTTGCTTTATGTATAACGCCATCCTCTAAATCTTTCTACCTCTTAAGTAATTCACTCTGATATTTGTTATCTTATTTGTGAAGTGCTTTCCTTGAGTATGTTTTTATTCATCAATAAAATGAGAGCTATTGATGGCCTGGCACCATAGCTTTTATTTGGCTCATATTTACTGAGTGGCTTTAGTGGGTGCTATTATTATTTCTGACTTCTCAGGGTTCCTGAATATTTTCTTCCCCCTCTGGCCTGCCCCCTGCTCAGTAACTCTGTCTTTCAGAACTTCCTTGACACCACAATCACCAATCTTAGAGTATTATTGATTCATTTATTCACTCATTCATTTAACCAATATTTCTTGCCTACTTAATATGGGCCAAGCACTAGGCTAGACAGAACAAAGGGAACATGGCACTTTCTCTCAAAACAATTCCCAGTAGGCATAAAAGGGCGGATAGAAAAGATTATTATAATATAATATGCAAACCCAGTAGCATGATGGGAGATGATGAAACTGGCATTCATTTAATAAGGCAGGGGAAATGGAGAGATCCCCAATGCATTCCTGGGTGAAAGTACTGCAGAATGAAGAGTTACCAGGCAGCTAAAGGAATGAGGTTTACTTCCTTTGCAGTGAGTGGGCACAGCACTAGAACACAGCAGAAAGAGAAAAGACAGGGAACTAAACATCTCAGACAGTCTAGGGTAAGAGCTGCAAATATTGCTGGGAAGTTGCAACTGGAAGTGGAGGCAGGAGACAAAACCATGAGGCTAGAGACAGGGGCAGGGGCAAGATCATGGAGTGCCAGTACCGTGTGGGAGGGAGCTAAGGCTCTTTCTTCAAGATGGTAAGAAGCTTTGAAGAGTCTAAGGAGGCCCTGAAGAGGCCTGACTATAAGGCCTTGACTAGATTGTTCCAACACCAATGTGGCTAGAAATGATGCAGACAGTTGCCACCCTGCTCTGCAAGGTGACAAGCTGCTCTGAACCCAGGGAAAAGAGGATGGAAGGAGTCCTCGTCCTTCCAGTCCTTTTTTCTTGTTTTTCTTTATAGCACCTCTCTCCACTGAACTCTTGGCATATATATTTGGTTGGGTGATCTTCTTCCAGAACGCGCGCTCTGTGGGAACAGAGATGTTGTCTGTTTTCATCACTGCTCCATGCCTGCCACTTGCAACAGCACCAGCCACAGCTCAGCGGCCATTGTGGGGCTGATGAGGAGTCACGTGAGAAGCTATGCAATGGGGATGTGACAAGGATGGGTTTCAGGCTGCTGACTTAAAAGGCTCCTTTGTAGACAGGGATGCCTCCAAGAGACATCAAACACTATTAGGAAGGACGGCTGTAAATCAAGTCACAAAATTAATCTTTTGTGAGATGTTTTCCATGAATAATTTCTAATCTCATGAGGTTATTAAATTGAAATATTACTATCCTAAGGTAATATTTGATTGAGAACTGGATACTGAAGAAACTAATGATTACTGTCCTGTTGCTTTGTAGTTTAAAATACTCAGGAAACAGTACAAAGAAATAATTACTTGGAGAGCCATCTGATCATTCCTAATGACAGTGTCACTCCTTGTCCATCAATAAGTTATTTGTATATTTGATTCCTTCATTTGTTAGTTCTTTTATGTGCTTGCTATGAGCATGGCTCTCATATAATATGAAAAGGAAAGTTTTCTGACTCACCTTCACTGAAGAGCTGTATGCCAAGGTCACTTGTCAAGGTCAACATGCTTCAGGCACCCTTCTGACCCTAAAGATTCTAAGAATGTCTGATTGATGGATAACAATTCACTGACTCCATGTAGAAAAAATTACCTGAATGAAAATTTATTAATAAAATATACAACAAATAAACATTAAAAGCATTTCAATTATTCTAAATCTTTCTCTCCAACACAGCATCTCATCTCATACTCTAACTTGACTACTGTGATGCATGATGAATGCTTTAATTCGATTTCATATGATTCTCACAAGACAAGACTGAAAGCTTTTGTAAACTTATCCATCTCAGGATTTGAGTAGAATTTATGCATTTAAGAGCAGTCCTGGGAAAGAGAGTTGTGGTAGTTTGTTACTAGCAGGTATACCAATCTTAAACTATAAATAGTCATTTTGCTTCAATAGGGCTAAAGTCTTTATAATTGTTAATATGTAAAGATGTATAAAAATTTGTCAGCATTTGCTTCATTTCCATAATAAAAAAAATAGAATAAGTAGTTTAAACTGCAGAAGGCAAGAAAAATGTTACAACAACTTTGGCTTCTATCTGTCCCACCTTTTAAAAGCTTTGCCCCAACTGGGATTTTTTAAATTAATTTTTTATTAAATTTTTAAAGATTTTATTTATTAATTTTAGTGAGAGGGGAAGGGAGGGAGGCAGAGAGGGAGAGAAACATCAGTGTGTGGTTGCCTTTTACCTGCCTCCAGATAAAGACCTGGCTAGAGACCTGGCTTGCAACTTGGTTATGTGCTCTGGCTGGGAACCAAACCAGTGACCTTTGGGTTTGTAGGCTGGCACCTTATCCACTGTGACACCAGCCAGGGCAACCAACTGGGATTCTTGAATATGCTTATGAACCTCTTGCCTTTTATTTGCTATTTTAAATTGTACCAGGGAATTTCCATAAATAATTGCAAAATGTCAAGGTTCTAAAGAATAAACATTTATGTTACAAATAGAAATTTACTTAGAAGGCTTTTACTCCCGAATTACAGGGACTTGAGATAAAATCATCCTAGACTATGTTTCCTTAACACATTGATATGTTATTCAGTAAGATCAATTTTATCTAAGTTTATCTGTCAGAGCTGTAGCCATTTAATTCAAGGCTCTAAAATCAACTTCTGCTGATAAGATAGTTTTATTGTTTTATTCACAGTCTTAATAGAGAGCCCAATGGTTTAGGCCCAAAGTATGCATTTTATCACTGTTTAAGTAGTTTCACCTACTGGCATCTTTTTCTTCTTCTTTTAGTATATTTTATTGATTATGCTGTTACAGTTGTCCCAATTTTTTTCCCTTTACTCCCCTCTATCCAGGACACCCCTCCCTTCCTATAATCCTACCCCCCTAGTTCATATAAGTTCTCTGATTTCACCCTTTCTTATATTATTCTTAACTTCCTCTTGTCTATTTTGTACCCACTAATTATGTTTCCTAATCCCTGCATCATTTCCCCTCTTCTCCCCTTCTCCCCTCCCAGCTGATAACCCACCCAATGATCTCCATACCTATCATTCTGATCCTATTCTGGTTGTTTGTTTTTGTTATTATTATTTTTAGTTCTGTTGTTGATAGTTGGAAGTTTGTTGTCATTTCAATGTTCATAGTTTTGATCTTTTCCTTAAGTAAGTCCCTTTAACATTTCATATAATAATGGCTTGGTGATTATGAACTCCTTTAGCTTTACCTTGTCTGGGAAGCATTTTATCTGCCCTTCCATTATGAGTGATGGCTTTGCTGGATTGAATAATCTTGGTTGTAGATCCTCAGTTTTCATCATTTTGAATACTTCTTGCCAGTCCCTTCTTGCCTGCAAAGTTTCTTTTGAGAAATCAAATGATAGTGTTATAGGAACCCCTTTGTAGTTAACTCTCTTCTTTCACTGCTTTTAAGATTCTCTCTTTACCTTTATACTTTAGCATTTCAATTATGATGTGTCTTAGTGTAGTCCTCTTTGGGTCTAACTTCTTTGGGATTCTCTGTGCTGCATGGACTTGTATGTCTATTTCCTTTACCAAATTTGGGGAGTTTTCTTTTATTTTTTCATACAAATTTTCAATTTGTTGCTCTTCTTCTTCTCTGGCACCCCTATGATTCAGATATTGGCATCTTTAAAGTTGTCCCAGAGGTTTCTAAGTCTCTCCTCATGTTTTTCAATTCTTGTTTCTTCATTCTGTACTAGTTGACTGTTTATTTCTTCCTTATGTTCCAAATATTATTGATTTGAACCCTGGTTGCCTTCCCTTCATCATTGGTTTCATGTGGATTTCCTTTGTTTCACTTAGCATCGACTTCACTTCTATTTTGCATTTGCTGTACTCAAGCATATCTGTCAAATCAGTGAGCATCTTTATCACCAGTATTTTGAATTCTGCATCTGTTAGGTTGGCTATCTCCTTGTCATTTAGTTCTCCCACTGCACCCTTGATCTGTTTCCTTTTTGGGCCATACTTCTCTGTCTCCTCAACTTGACAGGCTCCTGTGTTTGCCTCTGTGTTTTAGGTAGAGCTGTCACACCTGTTATGTTGTAAGGGGCAGAGACTTAGGAATTCGTCAGGACAGGGTGACTTATTTCCCTGTGTTGTGGGAAAGGCCTGAGAGGGGACAATACCACTTGCTCAGCACTCACTTGTTTTCCAGGCACTTCTCCCATTTCCTGTATGGGGCTGGTGCTTCTCTAGCTATTGCTCTGGTCATGGTTCCCGGCATGGGTGGGTCTGTGGATATTCTAGGATGGTGGGGACCTCTAGACAGACAAAGACTGCTGAGAGACTGGCAGTATCTTCCTCACCCCAATCCCCTCTGGTTTTCACAGTCAGAAGCAACAAGGCTTTATTTTCTCTCCTGTTCTGGAACCAGGAGCCACTCAGTCTGGCCTAGCACTGGGAGCACTCCGCAGGTTTCCCTACTTTTTAAAATGTGTGACTGCACTTTCCACTGGCTGACAGTGGCTGCTAGCAGGCCACAGCTGCCATGCCACCAAACTATGCCATCAAACTACATCCTGTCCACTCCTCCTACCTGTCTGGATGAATGTTTCTTCTTTATAGTTTTGTTGAACTTCCATGCAGCTCAATTTTCTGGAATTTCTGGTTGTCTCTAGTTTTGAGGTAGTTGTATTCCTTCTTAGTTGTGGAAGGAGATGGAGCGTGTCTGCCTACAGCTCGATCTTGGCTGGAAGTGCATCTACTGGCATCTTGAACTTACCTTAGTTTGTTCAGAATAAAGAGGAAGATAAGCGCAAGATTACCTTCCTTTCTTTTCCAACACTTTATCAAAATACAGCAGAAATTCAAAAACGAATATATTCATGAAAGCAGACAAATGGGGTGAGAGTCAGGAGGGAGGGAGAAAGGCACAGACAAGATTCCTCTAGAAAACCAAATGAGTGAGAATGATTTACTGAAGAAAACAAATTGGGGGGATCTGAGTCCAGAATATGAAAAAAATTTTGTCCCACATGTGGAAACATATCTTTCTAGCAGGGCCCTGAAAAGATGCACAGTTTTCCTCAGGGAATAAAGAGATCAGAATGGGTTGTGGGGCTGAGGAAAAGGCAGCCATGAAGGGCTGTTTCCCAAGTCTGTGTTCTTGGCAGTTCCTGGCTTTCTCATATCCTTGGACTCAAACCAGTGGCTGCCCTGTGTTTACCCCCCTTCACCCTCCTTACGTGGGAGTTGGACAACTGTGTTTGAAAGGAATGGAAGCACCTGACTTGGAAAATCTGCAATTCCTGGTGTGGGTATTGGGACCCAAGAGGGAACTTCCTCATTCTAGCATTTAAAGGGCTTTCTCAGACCTGGCTGGTGTGGCTCAGTGGGTTGGCACCAGCCTGAGAACCTGAAGGTCACTGGTTCAATTCCCAGTCAGGGCACATAACCAGGTATCCAGCCAGGTCTTTAGCTGGAGGCAGGTGAAAGACAACCATATTTTGATGTTTTTCTTCCTTTCTTCCTCCCTCCTTGAAAATAATAATAAATAAAACCTTTAAAGCATTTTTTTAAATAAAAGGACTTTCTTTTTGTTGGCATGACCTAAATGTAAGTTTACCAAGTGGCACCTCTGTCTAAACCCACAGAGATCCCTGCTATTCCCTCTGGCTAGAGGCCCTGTGGGATCTTGGAGCTACCTACAGATAATAGGTAGGGAACCCCACCAGCCTCCTGCATTAATCAGCCTATGTTTCCATTCCATAGATGACAGAGAACCAACAGTCACTGGGTAAAAACACATACCAAAAAGTGAACTGAGATGAACAAAATCTGAGGAAAATCAGCATCATGAAAAAGAAAATCCAAACTGAATCAAGAAAGCAAATAATTTCAAAGGTGGTAGCTAATTGAGGAGAGTTATTTTAAAATTCTAGGTAAAATCCATAGAGAGACTCAAATGTATATTATAACCATAAAACAAGAGACTCTTATTAAGAAAATAACCATCAGAAACAATATAAGATCTTCAGAAATAAAAAATAAGAATGACAATATAAAAAATTCAATAAGGAGTCTAAAAGATAAAGTTGAAGAAATTTTCCAGAACTTAAAGCTAAATAGGTGAAAAGATGAGATAAAATAGAGTAGATAAATTGAATTGATGCATAAAAAATATTAAGTTAACTGGCATTTTAGGGAAAAAATAAAGAACATGAGAAGCCAAAAATCATGAAAGTAGGAGTAAAAGAATTTGCTTCAAACAAAAATTCCATAGTTCCTCTGAATCTCTGTTTCCTTCTCCATAAAATGGGAATAATGATACTTTCACACAGTTTTACTGTTACAAATTTATATGCTGGTAAGAGAAAGACATATTGGTTACTTATGTAGATCTTTATTGTATGTGTAGTCAACAGACATTCCAATCTTAAAATAATTCTCTTCATGTTTTAGAGAAAATATGTTGATGATCATCAAGAATGGTGATTTGCAAGCATAGTTGATGGCATTATATATATATATATATATATATATATATATATATTTTTTTTTTTTTTTTTTTTTTAAAGATTTTATTTCATTATTTCTAGAAAGAAGGGAAGGGAGAGAGGCAGAGAAGGAGAGAGACATCAATGTATGGTTGCCTTTCATCTGACTCCAGGCACAGATCTGACTGGAGACCTGGCTTGCACCCTGGCTATGTGCCCTGGCTGGGGAATCGAACCTGTGACCTTTGGGTTCGCAGGCTGGTGCCTCACCCACTGTGCTACCAGCCAGGGCTGTTGATGGCATTATATTTAATAAGGAAAACTCTGGATTTAGAAAAAGGTTGAAGCAGGATCTTTCTTCCTCTTTTGGGGACATTCTCCCCTTCTTACTGCCGATTGCCTGCAAATTGGTCAGGTGCCATCTATAGCTACATCAAAGGCCAGGGAATGTAATTTTTAATCGCTGCTGCCACATTCCAGCAAGTAAGAGAAGAGCTATTCCTGAGGATGATTAATGAGTCTTTACTAAACCAGCTAACAACTTTGGTCAAGTAACTTTATCCTTGCATCCCTCATACACAAGAAAGTGCCTGGACATAACAGAGGTGCTAGGAAAAGTTTTGGATGAATAAATGAACGTGACAATGATGTTCTGTGCTCCCTGATGTCCTTATCTCTAAAGGGCAGTTATAATAAAAACACTTATTAAAATCTCAAGCATGGCACACCAGGAGAATCTTAGAATTGTTATGGCTAGAAAACTTTGGGAGATAGACCAACTTTGTGACAGGTTAAAAAATCTGAGGCTGGGAGATTTCAGAAGCCAACATCAAAGGAACTGTACAGAGCAGAAATATTGAGTTGGCCAAAATGCAGGTTTGTTTTTTTCTGTAAGATGGCACCTCTTTGGGTGACTTGGAGCTAATCACTAAAGCTAGAAATACACTTTTTTAAAAAGGAAGAATGAAAAGACTTCTAGACCTGTGACTTAAAAATTACTATTTCATAGACTTGTTTTAAGGATCAAGTTGATAGCGATCAAATCCAGACATTAATTGAGAACAAGCATGAGAGATAGCCAACATACTCAAAATATGCAAATCAATAAAATTATTGGTGAAAATGAAAAATGTGTCTCTTATGGAAAAAAAACAAAGTGGACTTTTTGGCCAACCCAATAGTGACAGACTGGGGTGTGTGACTCTAGACATGTACACAATACTCATTTCTTAGGCTGCTATAATCAATCACCACAGGCTTGGTAGCTTAAAATAAGAGGATTTTATCTTGCTGAGCTGCAGAGGACAGAAGTCCAAATTACAGATGGCATCAGAGCTGTGCCCTCTCTATGAGACTTGGGGGAGTGAACCTTCTCACCAATCCCAGCTTGAGTTAGTCTCAGGCCTTCTTTAACTACATGGCTGCAGTCTCATCTCTGCTTCCTACCAGCTCCTCTTTTGCTGGGGTACCTCCCCTCGGTGTCTCCTACGGGGATACCAGTCATTGGATTTAGAGCCCATCTAAATGGCCTGGACTGAATTACATCTGAAAAGACTCTTCTTTTCCCAAAGAAAGTCATGTTTCCAGGGTCAAGGACGTGAACATGTCTCAAGGGTAAAGGCCACCTCTTCACTCATTACACCATCCAGGTATTTTTTCCCAGCATGTTGTTCCATCCCTTACTTTTTGTTGCTATTACTATTATTATCATTTCAACATTTAACCTGCAAGGTAATCTTTCACATTTTTCTAAGAGGAAACTGAAATGTATATGTAACATAATAGATCTTCGCATATGAGTGAACAAATAAATACTAAAAATGTGGACCCTAAGCACAGTGGTATTAATTTAAAAGCTGCTGAAAGATCCTCTGTCCCCAACTTCCTCCCTTCATTAGCTAACAAGATGCCTCATGGTCCCATGTAATTCATCTTCATTAAGGCTTTGCAGGCACTGCTGGGACAGGTAGCGTAGTACACCATTATCAATCATTAACAACTCACTGTAAATAAGCTTAGAGAACCGTTTTGCAAGATCTGAGGAAACGGGAACGCCAAGGGAGCATTAGGCACGGAGATGAAGGAAGGTGGGGCCAAAAAGATCACTGAAGAAGAGGACAAGTATAAAAGAATGTGGTGAAAATAGACTCTTCCAAATTTATAATTCTGCTTAGTCTGGGCTCCTTCTACAGCTGCAGCTAAAGTTTTACATATACCACCCTGAGGCATGAAAAGGACCTGCTGGCAGTATCTCGAGCCTTAATTTTCCTGCAGAAATGAGATATTCTGTCATTTTCTTTTCCTGCTTCTCCCCACTTTATGCCCTGCTTGAGCTCTTTACACTGGGGACAATTTGATGAGTAAGATACCTGGAGGCAGTGGCCATGTTAAATGTTTTTTGTTTTTAAATATCTCAAGTGACAGGGGTTAGGACATTGTTAAGGACCCTGCAGAGGCTTAAAAGAATACTTGGCTGACACACTGATTGACTGATAAGCTCATTTCAGTCCTTTAAGTCTGATAGAGTAACCTTCTTGAGTTCAAGAGACCACCGTCTATTTCTGGCTTTGCACTAACTAGTCTGGGTGACTTGGAGCTGATTACCAAACCTAGAAATATACTTTTTTAAAAAGAAGGAATGCAACGCCTTCTGGACCTGTGACTTACAAACTACCACTTTACAGACTTGTTTTAAGGATAAAGACATGTAACTTAGGCTTTAAAATGCTGAAATAAAGAAGAATCATGAATGTAAATGTTAGGCTATACTATCACGAATGTAGCGTACGAAGAAGTTATCGGTGTAAACACTGTAGTGAAATATGATATTTGTCCTTTAAACAAACTCTTTGTAAATCTCTTGCCTTAATACACAAACTCAGTGGAGTCAGGTGATTCTGTAGTCTTGCAAAAGAGAAAATCTCACATTATCAAACTTTGAATGGGTAAGACTAAGGAAGATGATGCACCCTCTTCTTCTTCTTCTCCAATATCTATTTAGAGTGCTGATAGTAGCTGGTTTGACAATCATTTAACCATTTCCCCCACTTTTTAGATGTGGAGACATCACAAACATGAGCCAAGCTAGGTGTAACATAGATTTATGGGTATATTGATTCCAACCAACATCCCCTTCTTGTCCAAACAACCTGTGGAGTTTTCCATTAATGACAGAAGGCTGGCATAGCAGCAGTTCTTGCAGTTATGGAAGTTAACATACATAAGGTAATATTTAACAACTTCCTTCTTTACTAAGAGAAAAACAAGGAAACAATAGCTTAAAGGAATGCACCTGCCAAAGCTCTTAAAGGGAAGTAACAGAAACTACCTGTGGCTGATCTAAGCAGTTGAGAAATGTCTTAAAGTGGTACTGGGAAACTTTCCATCAGTGGGAACCCCGGAGACCTGGAAGTTGGAAGGGACATGGAAGCTAGGGACAGCCAGTGCTAGAGACAAACCACACCACAGAACTGAGGATACAACTGGGATAAGACAATAGCCCCTGCTGCTGGCCACAGCATATGCCATTTGTCCTTCTAGCATCACTGGCTGCAGACCCTCACCACCACCCCTGGAGATGCCACCCCTGGGAATCAATATTACTGCTGCCTCCACTGCGACAGCCCACCCCCAGAGTAGATTTTCTACTGTTCCTGCTTCTTTACATTATTAATTCTTCACTCCAAACCTAAGGTGAAGACATATTATTGGCTGGGTCCATGTCATATGCTAGAGCCTAGCTGCAAGGGAAGCTGAAAAAAGGAGATTTGACACTCTCACCTTACTTAGTGAGAAATGAGCAAATAACTCTGAAACAAAGTAGAAAAGATAAGAGCCATTCAAGAAGCACAAAGAGTAAGGAGCCTCCATGGGAGAAAGAAGTCACATTGAATTGAAGACTAGAGTAGACTTATGAGAAGACTTGTTATTTCAGTCGGATGGGATGAGTTTCAACAGATGGGAGTGAGGGGAGAGGGCATCCCAGTATTATGGAGAGTGGAGCACAGGCCAGGGATCATGGAGGAAAAGACATTTATTTGATTTTGTGCTTCTATCCTATGCAACTGTCTTCTGTTATTTATCTCCATCACTTTTGAGAAATATGGTAAATGCATCCTCTGAAAATGAATCCTGAGCTGTCCAGGGTCTTCTGGTGCCAATCTATTTCAAGCATTATTCATTCAGTTTCCTAGACATTGCTTATTCTGACACTGCAGAGGGGAGTCACTTTAGTTAATGTGTCTAGATGCCTCCTCCCGGGCCCACTCACTCAAAGATGAAGTATGGGCACCTTTCACGCACCGACATCTGACTGTAAATCACTTTGCATGATCGTGCATTTAGCTATATCACGCGTCACTTGGTGTTGTTATTAACTCTCCTGTTTAAACACTCTGGCCTCGATTAGATTGAGAATTCATTAGGGGCAAGGCTGCAAGCTAGGCAGATTTCACATTTTGCCAATTTCACATTGCTCCCCACCCCCATCCCATTCCTATCAATCCACTTCCTGAGAAATTGCACAGCGATAAAACTCTGTCTATGATATGGCATTGAGATTATCACCCAACTTTTGTTTGCTTTCCATTCCTGTAGGACCAGGACAGAGACTCGAAGAATGTAGGAAAATTATTTAGTTTCCCTGTGCCTCATTTTTGTTATCTGTAATCTTGGTAAAGTAATACTATCCACCACTGAGAACAATTATGCAAGTCAAATGACGTAGGAACAAGTGAGCTCAATACTTTGATAAAGCAAATGCTCAATAAACGTTCATGATGACAATGACAAATGTCACAGAATGCAGACAAATGGCTGTGATGACCATCAATCAGTACTTCTCACAGCCATGCCTGTGATTACTGGGTAGCCTTAAAGAAAAGGATGTTTGGCGAACAGAAGTAGCATATGAGCCCCAGCTAGTGAGTCAGGTCCCTCTGAAGGGTTTCATTGCAGACAAGGGCTCAGCTGTGGGCCTCCTGGTCTCTGGCTGTTGCTGAGGGTGGCAGGGGTGGACTGCAACAGAAAAGGTCCTTTCCTACACCAGTAGGAAAAGACTACAGTGCTGTATTTCTCCAGGTACTAGCAGTTTCCTGACACAACATGCACAGCCTAGAAACTGGGGTGAAATCCCTGGAGGTGAGGAATGCCGGTGTGGTCACCTCTGGAAAGATCAGCAGCAGGAGGGACGGAAGTCGGAGACAGGCGGCGGGCACTGCCCCCCACATCCCTTCTGTGTGCCACCCTGCGTGGGCGCTGGGAACTCCGTGCTTGCAGAAGTGTGACAAATCTGTCTCCCACCAGGGTCATGATGATAGCGTGTGCCCGCAGCAAAGACATGTTGAATGAGTGTGTTAAACACAAGACAGCATTTGTGCATTGGGATGTAAAATGCTCATCTTAGAGTCCTACACGAAGGAGCTGTAGGCACACGGTGGCTTCCGAGGTTGCCTGCAGGTAAGCAGCGCCAGTTAGCCGGCTCCCCCTTCTGCCTCCTGTCCCAGCTGCTCCTTCATGCCTCACAGTCCCACGGCTGTGCTCTCCTCTGCTTTACAGGGCCAGCTCCTGACGGTGCCACTTGACCAGGTCCTAGGGGCAGGGTGGCAGGACGGCTGCAGCCCTCAAAGTCTTGGAGAGATGTTTCTCTTGCGGGGAAGTCGTGCGTGGAGACGGATGCTGGAGATAAGGGAATGAGTGAGGTCACCGTGGACATTCCTGCGCAAGGGGTGTCCCAAAAGTATTGAGTCAACGTCAATATAATCAGAACAGTTTGCATGGCTGACGCCTTGGGGACAGACCTCGTCTTCCTTTAGGGCTTGAACTGTGGGCACTTTTGCATCAGGTCGGACATTGCCAGCCGCGAGGCGCACACTGACTAAAGCAGCTGGAACAGCAATGGAACATGGATTCTCTCATATGAATATCAAATCCAGAGCCTGGGCGATGGCCCAGCCAGCAGCTGTGTGACCCTCAGAGGAGGCCATCATCATCCCTTCTCTCTGAAGGCTGTGATTCGTTTTTATTCCGAGGCAGATATAAACAGGAGCACACAGAAGTGTCACACACCTTTGGAAGCGTCCCAAGGGAGAAGGACATTGGTGGCTCTCTGTCCCTGATGTGAGGAAACTTCGCCCACACTCCTCTGTGCAGTCTCCCTCCATCTCACCAACTGTGTGCACGTCCCCTCTGTCCCCACACTTCAGCCCCTGTGAGGGGAGCAGGATGGCCCTGGAGCCCATGAGCCATCTCTGCCAAGGGCCTGCAGTCACGGGGCCCGGAGACACTCAGCCTCAGAGGTGAGGGTGAGTCCTTGAAAACCATCAGAATTCTTTTCAAAAGGAAATGAAAGTGCAAGGTAGTCTGTAGGCAACTTAGAATGCTTTCTATAAACTTCATATAATCTCCTTATTCAGAAAAAAAAGTAACAATGATATTTTAAAATAAAGTAAGTGCCAAGAGTAAACCAATTTGTGGAGAAAGCCTTTATTTCTAATACTGAGAGAGAAGCATCTTCTAAAATAGCATCAGGAAAAAGATGGCCGAGAGGTGAGATGAACGCTGATCTGGACTAGGCGAATGGTCCCATAGGAGAAAAGAAAGAGAAAGAGAAATGACACAGCCATGTGGCAGTCCATCCTACTGCACTGGGCTTCAAGGGCAGCACCTGGGCTGCTCATTTGAATTCATTCTCTGCCATGCAAGGCCCTGTAGGGGCTGCGGATCACCCAGCTTAAGGTCATGGTGGTAGACGGGCTAGATGTTTCCGTAGGCTTTGGTGGCATAAGTGTCACTGACTGGACAGTAAGGTCGCTGTTGGCTCCACAGTCAGGTTGTTCATTATATTTTAGTTTCTGGAAACTGTTGAAAAATTCTACCCCTTCAAAAACAGTACGCCAGACATAAATTAAGTGATTTCCCCACCGCCCTGAAGTAATATGTTTTTCACCTTAGATAAAATAAGCACAACGAGCAGGTGTCAGAAAGAAGAAGGAACTGCAAATGAATTACAATTTTAAACTGGCTTAATTAACCCTATTGGGTTAGGAACAGATTTCCTTAAAAATTGTAGTGCTGGAGTCTGGCACCTACCATCAAATTATTATAGAATATTCCACCACAGCTGGACCTACAGGTGAAACCCAGGAAAGGACTAAGTCTTTGTGGAGATGATATGTAGGAATTGAAAAAACAAAAAACAGTCGCTAAGGTACTTAAAGAGTAGATCTTTTAAAAAGTTCCCCTCACAAGAAAAAATATTTTGTAACCATGTATGGTGACCAGTGTTAACTAGACTTACTGTGATGATCATTTCACAATATGTAAAATGTCGAGTCATTACATTGTCCATCTGAAACTAGTATAATGTTAAATGTCCATTCTACCTCAACTAAAAGGAACTACTGTGAGAGTGTTTTCTCTCCGCAAATGCTTTCTTAAAACCAAAGCAAGCAAGAAGCCAGAGAAGTTTGGGGGGAAGGAATCAAATAATTCTAGGGAACCATAGCCTGAAAGTCTACGTAAAACTGAGCAAGGTTCACAAGAAACCAAAAGAAGGACAACCCAGGGGAGAGATTAAAATGGGACTCAGCAGGAAGAGGTTGAATTAAGAAAATGATTTAAGGAGAGAAAGAATGATGAGAAATAGAGACTTTGGCTTGTTTTCTTGGATATTTTTCCCTCTCACTTTTTTCCTTCGTTCTTCTTAATGCCTGTGGGAAGTCAATTCAATTGAGGACATATTTTTTGAGGACTAGGCTATGTAATGGGAATGAGGAATAATTTAGGGAGAGAGAATGTCAACACAAGGCAGGATGCTCCATAAGATAGGGACAGAGTGATTCTATCTGTGGGATCTTGAAATCCTTCAGAGAGGAGGTAGTACAGAAACTGAACTTTGAAAATGGGTAGGCCAGTGACAGTTAACCATGCAGCACGTTGCAAGCATGAGAGCAGAATATTTCAGAAACAGCAAGCTTCTCCTGTGACTGTGCCTCAGGGCAGCGATTTTCAACATTTCTCACCTCAAGGCACACATAAGCTAACTATTACAAAAGTCTGCAGCCCACCAGAAAATACAGTTTGTGGATCTGACAAAAAAAAAAGGTAATTTTGATTCATTCACATTGGATGACTATTGTTGTATTGGCTGTTGCCATTTTTTAATTTGACAATCTAAAGGGAAAGAGGTAAGTGCCCCTGACTAAATAGTCAAGTATTGTGTGTTTTAAACATCCTTGGGGCCCACTGTTTGGAAATTGCTGCCTTAGGGTATTGAAGCTAGACCTGAACACTCACAGAGGAGGGTGAGAACAAATGACAAAGAGCTACGCAAACCTTAGTCTTTGTCCCACGACTAGTCACTGAAGATTTTTTTGAGCAGGAAAATAATAAGATTAGAAAAGATTAGTAAACTAGTTCAGCTGACACTGGAAGATACAGTAGGAGACTGTGGAAAACTCGGAGCTGATGGTGATAGACTTGTTGAATATAGAGACTCAAAAGCAGACCAAAAAGAAAGAGGTGATGTGAGCAGGATTTGCTCACTGCACAGACTGGGGGGAGAGAGATGAGTTGGTGAGGACTGGGATACCTGAAGTCTGAGCAAAGCGGGGTAGTTGTTTTGGTCTGTAGGAAAGGAGTCAGTATGGGATGTGTTGAACTACACCACACATGCGTAGAAATATGGATGTGCAAGGCGCTTGCGTTGAAGTTAACTTTCGTGTTGTTAGAGTGTGGAATCCAAAGGTGGGCAGGAACAGGAGGGAAGAAAAAGGGACAAGGACTGAGCCTTACAGATGAAGGAAAGCAAACAGAGGCAGGTGACATTGAAGGTCATATCTTTAAATAGGCCATTTTAATAGGGTTTTTTCACTCACCTTTCTCAGAAAGCTTCACTCTTAAAATTGTGAAATGTCAGTCAATCGAATTGTACACTTTTCAGTTCTTCCAGGGTACTGTCAGGATTACCCAACCTCACAGATATGCATCAGTTAATCTCAATTAGTGCTGTGATACTGCAACGGTGCTCTGTAGTTTGATGCTGCATTCAAGAAAATGGTAAATTACATATAGAATTATAACTTTAAAAAAAGTAATTGCAAGCCCTGGCTGGTGGCTCAGTGGATGAGGTGCCGGCCTGTGAACCCAAAGGTCTCTGGTTCAATTCCCAGTCAGGGCTCACAACCAGGTTGCAAGCCAGGTCTCCAGCCAGGTCCGTAGCTGGAGGCAGGTGAAAGGCAGCCATGCATTGATGTTTCTCTCCCTTTCTTTCTTCCTCCCTGACCTCCTCTCTGAAAATAATGAATAAAATCTTTAAATAAAAAAGAAAAAAATGTAATTGCAATGGATAAGGCTACTGATTTGGGGAGATAAAAAGATTTTGCCTACATGATGAATTTCAGATTCTAAAATAGAAATTAATCCTGATTCACATATTATCAATGCACTGCTAAAAGATGGAAAATATTTGTTGATAAAAAAGTTACCTGCAGGCCCTGGCTGGTGGCTCAGTGGATAAGGCGCCCGTCGGCGAACCCAAAGGTCACTGGGTCAATTCCCAGCCAGGGCACATCACCAGGTTGCAAGCCAGGTCTCCAGCCAGGTCCGTAGCTGGAGGCAGATGAAAGACAACCATACATGGATGTCTCTCTCCCCATCTGCCTCTTTCTCTTCACCTCTCTATAAAAATAATAAAATCTTAAAAATAAATGTTACTTGCTCAGTCCCTCTTGAGGCAGTCATAATAAATACCATTTAATGGCAATTAACAGGGAGGTAGAAGATGTACAAGCCCACCAAAACTAAAACCTTTGTTCGGAGCCAATAGTTTTTACCTCCTTTTCCCATTTTCCCTCTCCTCTCTCAAAGGCAGTGCAATAAGGTGATGACCAGTGGCCCACTCAGGTACCCAAGTCTTGGGGAGACGAGATAAAGACTATCAGCTAGGTTGGACTTCGAGCCCCAGGAAAATGCCCTCTGCATCTGTGTTTCTGAATTCTAGGGCCTCACCACTTGGGATACCCTATTAAACAATGAGACATAATTGAGACATAGTTGTTGCCAGATAGTTTTATTCACTTGCAGCAAGTAACAGAGACAGAGGATTCATATCCAACACCACTGTTCATAGACACTATTTGGTCAATGACATGTGCTACTTCACTTGACTTCCTGTCAACATCCTGTTTACAGTTGCATCTGCAAAACACTGGGCTATACTTCCACAATGAGAAAGAACAACATTTGGTAAGAACTGCCCAGACCTTGAGACCCTTGTCCTATCTGACATGCATCCATCCATGTGCAAAGAAGATATGGGCTGTGACATGCTTCTCACTTAGCCCCTTCTCTTCACCACAGAAGGGCGTGAATCAGAATTGCCTGCTGTCTTCCAAAGCAGAAATGTCAGTAGCCCTCTTTTTGCTTCCCATTCTCCAGAATCTTCCCAAAGGCCCTAGAGAATGAGCGCAGCAGTCCCGGGAGCCAGATGGAGGAGGAACTTGCTTTCTTTCTGGATGTGTGCCCGGCACGGCCCACTCCGCCATGTAAGGTGCAGTGCTGGGTACCCGGCATCAGGCCAGCTGCCACCTGACCCACAGACACTGTCCCTCCCTGCCTGCCCCACAGCCCGTAGCCAGGGCTAATCCATCCCTGCGCAGGGCAGTGCCCCCACCCCCCACCCCCGTCTCCACCCGTGCTGGGGATGGTGACATACTTCCACCCCACCCCCACTAGCTTGTATTCAGGCAGCTCACAGAAGTTTCCTTCCTTCCTTGGGTGGGGGAGCAGGGGTCCATGGTGTTTCACTCCAGCAAAAGATACTTCAGCCGGATCAGAGAGAGCAGAACAGCCCCAAGAGCCTTTTCATGATTTTGCCTCTCTTATTTCTGAGAGGTTCTCTGAGGCTGTAGTCAGAGTACTAACAAATCTAGCAATAGCATTATACATTGGACTTATTTATTTACCTTATTATCCCAGTTCACAGAGCCAGGAAGATAGTCTGTAGTCATTTTAGTGGCATGGTTTTTCCCATTTGCAATCACTCTGCTAGTTGAAGATATTGGAAGGGAAAGATCCTAAATGCAGGTCAATAGAATAAATGTAAAGCCATCACAGAGAAATCATTAACAAGTAGGTTATAAGCCTTGTAAATATCCACTGTGGTAACACCTCTAGTCTATCGCTCTTTTGTTTGGCTTTCTTGCCACACCAAGGGTAATTTGTTCTTATAGATTTTTTTCATTCCCACATATTATGTCATTTCATGGTAATTACTTGATCATGAGCTTGAAAATCTCTGACAAGCCTTATTTGTGTCATGTTAGGCTCATTCAGTCTTTTTATAAATTCTGTCGTCATCCACCATAACATTTCAATGTTTTAAATGTATTGAAACCAGTGGAAGCAAGCTCATTTTTAAAAAGCCACATGGAGGACTGCCCTGAGTCAAATTTTTCTCTGCACTTGCTTAGCCCTGGTGTGAGAACCCCAGAGGAAATGAAGCCGTCAGGAGGCAGGTGGTATTTCAGAAAAGTAAAAGGAGCTTTCATCTAAAGAAAAAATATTGGATAAAATGTTAATAAATAATCAGGAATTCATTGGGTAAGAACTTTGGAATTCACATTAATGTTGCAAATAAAGAAATATTTCCCACATTGAACACACTTAATGCTTTCAAATCTCATGCCAGATTATAATGATTTATTTTTAACAACATAATGTTCATATCTTCTAATACTCAAGTTTTATGCAGATAGTTTCTTCAGTACAGAGTCTATCTGACTCAGGAATTTTAACTTTGAACTTTTACTTAAATAAAGAACCCTGGCCAGGTGTCAATTGGTTAGAGCATTGTCCCAACACATCAAGGTTGTGGGTTCAATCCCCAGTCATCTTCCTCTCTCTGTCTCTGTCTCTGTCTCTGTCTCTCTCTCCCTCTTGCATCAATACATTTTGAGAAATTTAAAACAAATAAAGGAAACTACCATAAAACCCTGTGCAAATAATGCTTGTAAGGAAAAGAGACATAGCAGTAGCTTAACTAAACCGTAATGTACATAACTTCATGTTAGGAAAGAGAAAGACTGTCTCCTCTGAGCGGACATTATTAAGCTACCCCTTAGAAGTCACAGAGTCTCAGTGCAATGAGCTGTTCAGTCAACTCAGCTGTACTAGATGAACAGGGACCTTCAAATACTCATGGTGCCCCTGTCCAAATAAACGGCTTCTTTCCTGTGGGCCCAGCTGCCATCTCAGTTCAGCTGCCCGGAGTCACAGGTGAAGTGTAAAGTGAAATGACAGCTGCAGAAATAAACAAAACAAACAAAAAAGGGGGCAACTTGGCAATGGATTATTTTCCGAAGAAGCAAACTTGCGGTATACGCAAGTTAGGCTGGACTGCATGTTTTCCTATTAGCTCAAGTCTAAGATTCAAAGAAGTATTGTAAGGGTGTGACAGATGCATTGGGCAAAACTCTAATCTGGAGAAGCAAGGAAGGATTAGCATTGGGGATAACCTTTAAAAATAAAGCTGAAACAAGCAAAAAACCTCTAGTACAAAGTGATAACAATAAAAATACAGAGATGTCAGTTTATCACGGTGGAGATTTTCTCTCTGGACCCTGACTAAAGCAATAGCCTTCCCATATCATTCACACCCCTTCCGGTTGCCTAACTTTCCCCTTCAGGTCATTGGGCTTCAATATCTGAAGTTAAAGTTTTGCTCCTTCTCAAGGGAAATCTCATCACTTCGAAGAACAGTGGAGCAGTTTTAGCCTCTGTAGTCCATGAGTCACTGTGTATGTATGTGTGTGTGCATACTCATATTGGGTTAGGGAAGTCAAATTCTGGAAAAACTGCCAAATTTGTGTGATTCGTTTGGACATGAAGCCATAGACTTCCCTCCTAAACTCATTATTTTTCCTAATTCACCCATTCGTAAGAGGCTATGTAAGTTCTTAAGAAAGAAAGAAAGAAAGAAGAAAGGAAGGAAGGAAGGAAGAAAAAAAGAAATTGAAAATGTTTGCCTTAGGAAAACCATTTTACTTATCTTCATCTAGTCTTTGTCTCTAGTGATCTAAACTGAAATAAAAGATACCATTTCTCTCTCTGTTTTTATTCTCCCCAAAGTTTGTACAATTTGGATTATAGAAAAGAAATTTTATTAAGCGATAGGTTTTTTTTTCTAATGAAAATTTCTTTTTTTAAAAAGATGTCATTTAATTTTATTTATTATTTTCAGAGAGAGGGGAAGGGAGAGAGGCAGAGAGAGAGAGAGAGAGAGACATCAATGTGTGGTTGCCTTTCACCTGCCTCCAGCTACGGACCTGGCTGGAGACCTGGCTTGCAACCTGGTTATCTGCCCTGACTGGGGAATCAAACCAGCAACCTCTGGGTTTGTAGGCCGGTGCCAATCCATGGTGCCACCAGCCAAGGCCAGTGATAGTTTTAAAAATGTGAACTCCACCTATCTCAGGGTTGCGTTGCCCAGCTATTGTATACTCTACCAAGTGGTTTCTGCAGTGAATGATCATCCAACTCTTTGCCTGCGCATAGAAGCCCGGGCCTTAGTGTATCTGGACAGTAACACTGATAAATCAGAGGGACACAAATGTGCCCAAGCTGGGATGTTTGGGAAAACTCTCTGATGCTCTAGAAGTGTCTCCTTGAAGAAAAATGAATGAGAACTTGGGATTGAATTGGATAACTTGGCTAACATGTTTCTGGAGTGGGTTTATGTCTGAGCTGAGGCTGCAGGGTTGTTTCACCTGAGAGAACAAGCCTTCTGTGCTGAAAGGTGATGCAGGGAGGCCCAGGTGGTGTGTACATAATCCCTAGAAAACACTAGAAATCAACTGTGTACCTATCTTATGGGAGAGTTTTTTAAAGATTTTATTTATTTATTTTTTGAGAGAGGGAAGGAAAGGGAGAAAGAGAGGAAGAGAAACATCCATGTGTGGTTGCCTCTTGTGCACCCCCAACCAGGGATCTGGTCCACAACCCAGGCCTGTGCCCTGACTGGGAATTGAACCTGTGACCCTTTGGTTTGCAGGCCGATGCTCAATCCACTGAACCACACCAGCCAGGGCTAGGAGAGTTTCTTTGTGTAAAAGTAAAGTGATTTTTTAAGTCGGAGAACATCTATTTTCTAAGTTAATTTTCCTCTGGTCTAGTCTTTGGGATCATTCACATATTAAGCTGTGAGGAACATTTTTAGAGCATGGCTTTTTTATGTGTTGTATAATGAGTAAATAAAGGCACATTATTTAAGTGAATTGGTATTTACAATATACAAAAATAAGCTTTCATGATAAAATAATGAAGTTCTCAAATCTGCATAGACCAGATACATTTAGATGAAACTTAATAGAGAATCAACATTTACACTCAATATATGGGTGTTTTTGTTCAAAAAACAAACATTTGGAGAGATCACATGCATGTGGTGAATGGGATAGAATATCGATATTGCTTGTACTGAAAGTAAAAGTGAAAAATCAGGATGTTTATACCCAAAATGCTCCGCATTAAAAAGGTAAGATTTGTGTTTAATAAAGGTTGGTAAAGATCGACTTTATATTTTTATTAATTGTTTTATTTTTCTCTCTATTTGAAGTTTCTTTCTAATGGATTTCACTTCAGAAATTTAAAAAAAAATTCCTATCTTCTTATACTCAGGAGCCTTGGATAATACAACTCATGAGCAGCTTGACATATAAGACACCCATGGAATTAGATGTCTGATTTTAACAAGTTTTGGAATCTGAAAACTACCACAATTCACGTAAAACTGATACAAGAACCAATCTGGCTATGTTCAGCTTTGACTAGATTTGAGACCGCTGATGATCTCTTTTTTGTCTTTTCATTGAAAGAAGGATCATTTTTAAAGAGAGCATTTGAATGTCCTCCCCAGCTACATGTCTCCTTCACATTTTCCTCTGGAACCTGGCGTACCATGTATGATCTCCGTGTGTGCAGGATGCCCACGCACATGTGTGTGCAAGGATGGCTCTCCTAACGTTCTGTTTTTAAATCTGACAAGGTCACATAAGCTGGTGAAAAAGGAAAGAAAAAAAAGCACAGGGTCATCCAAAGGGGGGCAATTGCAGAGCTGCGGTGAAGTGGCTCTCCGCCGGCCGCAGTATTGATTCGGAGCGTGTCAAAGGGCCTTTTGTCACATCCCCGCGCGGCACACTAATTTCCTAGATCAAGTCTGTCAGAATATCGACTGGAAGCAAAGAACCACAGGGGCAGCTTTTGTGCCCTGGGCAGCAGGGCGCCTGTGTGTGAAACAGGATTACCAGGGTCAGGAAGAGAGGCAAAGGGTGTCCATCACTCCCCGCCGGGACTGCAACGGGGTGCCCGGGGTGATGAAGATGTGGGAGATGCAGGCCGGGACACACACATGCAAATCAGGCTGGCTGCTGCTAACCACCTATTTTTCATGAAAACTTCAATAGCCGGCCAAACAAAATATCCAAACTGCTGCGTTCAGCTAACCTATCAAATGGCCTATTCAACATCTTTGCTTGAAAAGCAAATAGACAAAACGTGGAAATGCTGATCGGGCCTGCGTTTTTCTTTCAATGTCACTGTGCCATCTACAAGTGTTTCTTCTGCAGTCTGGGGGCTCCTGGCACAACTATCACACTATCGCACATCAATGTGCGTGTGTGTTTTGTAAAATAAATAGTATTACCATGTCACAGCTCAGCCTCGCTGTTGCTTTGGCTTAGAGTGTTTTGGCTTGGTTCTTTCCACTGGCTCTTTGTTGCATTAGCAGAAGAGCTTCCTTGAGTGAAAAAGAAAAAATGTACCATGGAAAATTCATAGCATTGTAAGAATATTTAAGCCTAGGAGAAAGCTTTGAAAGAATACTAGTACAGTAAACATACCTACACTTTGTATAGCGCATAGATAAAAGATGATGTAAGAATTTTTCATAATAGAAGCTGACTTCTTTTGTATCATCTTTACTTCGACTCCCCCAGCACTCTGCATTGGCTATTTATTTATTCCCTCACTCAAGAAATGCTGATGTCAGTCCCTGCTCCGTGCCAGGTGCTGGCTTCCTGCTAGAGCTACAGAAATGAGTCAGACAAGTTCCCTGCCTTGAAGCCTACAGGATTGAATGGAGGCATAAAGAATTCATGTTTGTAATTTCGCCGATTTCTGTATCACAACGTAGACGAAATATCACACAGGGAAGTAGTGTGCCGTAGGACAGTTCAGGAAGTTTGGTGATGGGCCCTGTGTGAAGCTGAACGGTTCTAGGCTGCCTTGTTTGGGAAGACAGTCCTAGCTCACTGTATGGTAGAGAAATATGTAACGAAGAGTTATTTTCCTGAATCAGGGGGCCACACATCTGAAGATCTCTGTCTCTGATCTGAACTGTAGCTTTGAGTGTGGGAATTCTACAGGAGCTGGTACCCGAAGCAACCTCTGTGTTGTCTTGGTAATAATACCTGTGAGTACAGCTGTTGCCCCAGCTCACTGAAGTTCAAGGCCATGACTATGCAGAAGAGCTAGTCAATATTTGGCAATGCAAGAGGAGGGACATGATTTCATGTGGCCTTCTGAGACTAGCTATTTTGCCTTCCCATTTTCTCACCTCTCCATGGTGGTTTTCTGCTAACTCATTCATGCCCCGCCTTCCCTGTTCTGGCTTCTTCCCTGTATTCCAATCTTGTGAAGATGGGGGGACTGCATTCCTTTCCGGCTCCCTGCAGTGAACCCTGTTTCCACAGGACCTTCTTCATGGTCGAGGCGCTAAGACAAAGAGCCGTTTTAGAAGCTCTCCAGACCCCTGGCTTGACAACCTCACTGGGACCTTTACCTTCTGGGTCTATAACCCATTTCTCTCCCAGTTTCCCTCATCTCAGTAAATGTGCCATCAAGTGTCCCTTTGCTAAAACAAGCAAACAAGATTTTAAAGGGCAGAGGGGCCCTTGTTTAATTACTTAAATTTCCCCATGCCCCCCAGGCACAGACACGCCATCAGCAAATGCTGGAGGCCACCTCCGATGTACCTTCTATGTGGCCTTTTTCTGCAAGGCCATGTCACTGACCTGTCTGCACTGTCCACAGTGGCCTCCTCACCATGCCCTCAGACTTACACTGGTAAAAAGCCATTCTCCCAATATCTGTCCAGAATATCAGATCTGTTATAGGCTTTAAAAATATTTGGATCTAATATCCTTTTTGCTGTCACCCATGAACTGGGTCTCTGGAGTGAGCTAAAACTGCTAGGTTTCTCCCCAGCATGGAGCCTGGTTTGACCACCCCCCACTCACACATTCTAGTTCTTCACTGCAGTTCTGTATTGCCTGTGGTGTTCTTTGATCATTTTATACACGCAAGCCTCAATTTTAGGCCCTTTGAATAATAATCATAATAACGATAATAAGAGCATTGAGTTCCTATCATGTTCTAGGGGTAGTTCTTGTAGGAACTCACCTTATGAGATAGTAATATTATTATTTTTACTTTATAGGTGAGGCAATGAATGCAGAGAATTTAAATAATAGGTTTAATGTTACAAATTTGCTAAATGGTTTGCAATGAGTATGTCTCATATTTCAATACCACATATAAAATAGGTTATTAATTAATGCTTATGGAAAGCAATTGCAATAGAAATCAGGATAACTTAGAGATTTATATCTTTCTGTTTCTAGGCATTCGTCAGGTGTCCACCCAAGAAAACCTCTGGAAATGCAAGAAAATCAATCAAGTGAAATTGTGTCAGCCTCTTTCTCATCCATTCCCAAGACATTTTTTTCTTCTCTCACTTTAAGACTTTTGAAAACACTTCAGGCTTATTAAACAATTCAGAATGGAAGCGAACATTAGAAACCAGGGTAGGTAGGTATAAAAGTACGCTGAACAGCATGGAAAGCTCCCGGGACAAAACACGGGAGGCAAACAACTAGGCTCCGCTGAGGTGCAGGGGAAAATGGTGTTGCGTCAGGAGAGGAGGGTGTTTTCTGATGCCACCAAAAAAGGAGTGTGACTCAGTCTCCTAGGGTGAGCCTGGCCCCTCCAGCTCAGACCTGTGACGTGACCCTGCCTTCTGGGACAGAGCATCCCTCCCCCAACCGAATTACAGAAGTTCCCATGATTAGAGCCAGGGGGGTGGGGGATTACACACACATATGTGTTTACCTAAGAAAAACTAAAATTTTTGGAGAAATAAGAATAAATTATACTACAGTAAGTAAAGCTCACTTAGTCCAGAAACCGTTATCAATTGAGACTGAGTAATACCACCAGTCAGATAACGTGGCTTCATCACAAGGATACAGAGCATTACAACGTGAGCTAAAATCTGAAGAGGCGCTTTCTTCAAGAGGTTGAGGGCCCTTCTGTCCCTTTTTCCTTTCAACCATCACGAATAAGATTTAAAAGATTTTTCTTCTACGCATGTAAGCTTCATCGTAGGATCGTGAATCCTATGATCTCACCCATTACGGGACAATAATGAGCAAAACTAACAACAAGCAAAACAGAACCAAGTGTATGAATACAAGGAATAGGCCTTCAGTGGTCAGGTGGAAAGGGGTTGGGGGGAGGGGGGAGGCAGAGGCAAAGAAGGGGAGCAGCTTAGACAAGAACCTAGTATAAAGGAACCATGGACATGGACAACAGGTGGGATTGATTTTGGGGGGAAGGGGTGGGTGGGGAGGGGGACAGAGGGGAGCAAAAAGGGGATGGATGTAATACAACAACAATAAAGTTAAAAAAAAAAAAAAAAAGAATCCTAACCATGTCAAAACGAATGCTCATATAAATACATCTTCAACTTAACTTCCAATTCCAAAGGTCCCCCAAGCAGGTTTGGGAAGATCATTGAAAAATGATACTTATTAGTTTTTAAATGTGAAGTTCCTTTGGTCCTGTCGCATTCCCAAACTGGCTTTCCAAATAATCACCTGTGTTCCCAGGAGTTAATGGGAATGACCAATTAAGAAAAGAAAAAGCCAGGCACGCTCTGAACTTCCTCCTGACTGCCGTTTAGGTGCCAAGAATCCAGTCCCTTTGCTGAGCGCCACAGCTCAGCACGTGGGTGCGATGTCTAATTTACAACAGGACCGTGGGTCCAGATGCGCACTGGCCCAGCCTCGTGAACTCTTGGCCAAATGTTTGAGGCTTAATAAAATCTTAACTCCACCTGGCACCTTCAGGTTAACTCTGAAGCAATTATTATTCCCCAGGAAACGGAAGACATGTGTTTCTGATTTGTTCACACTTAACTCATCAAAATATTATTTCACAAAGTGGTGTGACATCCAAGAAAGCTTTGAGACTTTTCTCTGAAGAGAGAAACTTGATTTTGCCTAAGGAATTGAGTTGCTTTCTCGGTTAGAATCAGCTTTGGCCATCAGAAGGGGGTGGACAGCTGCCTTAGGTTCATCTGCCCGGAGCCTGGATGGTGGCGGGCAGTGTATCCTCTGCCCTTCCTACCCCAGACGCCTGTTTCAGACCATGTTCGCTGCCTGTCTGCATCTTCCCAGTATTCAGGGTCACCCAGAAGGGTCATTTCCAGGAGCCAGTGAAGAGAAATGAACATCGTTGTGGTCTCGTTTCTCCTACTTGTTGGCTCTGAGGCTTTTGAGGGGACTCCTCACCACGTTGAGCCTTGTCTGCAAAATTCTGCTGAGAAATATCACTTAATTCAGGAATTGCACTAAAGACTTCCTGAGCTATCTTTTCCTAGAACACATTTATTTAAAAAGTCAGAGTGTTTGAAGCACCATTCCAGATGTGTTTGGAAGCAGCATACAGGACAGGGGCGATGCCTGGTTTTAATTCAAATTAATACATCACGACAGAAAACCCCTTATAAATCAACCACAACATTGACAGTGCGTTTGAAATGCAGGTTCCTAGGAATCCTGATTTCTAAAATATCCCTGTCCATCATCCTGCATCCGGCCTTGCTCTGATTCCTCTACAACCTAGGCTCCAGGTCGCAGTATTTTAAAAAGAAATCTCATGTTGTCACTTCTGTGCATTAACAATGGCTTCTCATTATACTCAGAGACAAAGTCAGTATTCTTACCACAGCCTAGGACAAGGTGCCCCCATGCCCAGGCCCGGGCCACCTGTCCAGGCTCAATTTTGCCACAGTGCCCTGCACACTTGACACGCAGGCTTCCTGGTGACAGACAGACTCAGGGTCCATGTCATTGCTGTTCCCTGCACTTGAGATGTTCTCCTTCCAGACATTGGCATGGCATCCTCCTTGCTTCAAGTGTACATTCCCCTGGTCTGACCCATGACCCAAGCAGCATGCCAATATACTATCTGTTCTCTTCCTCTGTTATACTTTCCTTTAAGCGTTTCTCACTCCTTGACATTATAGCTCTTAGATATTTTGTAGACTGTTCTGTATCCCTAGAACCTACAAACAACACATGATGATCAATAGATGTTTGTTGAATTAACAAAAAGGTGCCCTTTTTAAATCTACGTTAACAAATTTATATATATATATATATTTATTATATATATATAATATATATATATATATATATATATATTATTAGCTCTGGCTGGTGGCACAGTGAATAAGGCACCAGCCTGTAAACCCAAGTGTCGCTAGTTCAACTACCAGCCAGGGCACATAACCAGGTTGCAAAGCCAGGTCTCCAGCCAGGTCCATGTCTGGAGGCAGGTGAAAGGCAACCACACATTGATATTTCTCTCCCTCTCTGCCTCTCTCCCTTCTCCTCTCTCTGAAAAATAATAAATAAAATCTTTTTAAAAAAAGGTACATATATATGTATGTATATGTTACTTGACACGTACTTTTTGATACTTTTTCTTATTACAAACCATGACAATGAGCTTTGTCCAATAGTATACATTTTTGTGGGAAAATTCCTGGACTGATAATTTCATTTTAAATTTATATAGATATTTCCAAGTTTCTAGCCACAGAGATTATACGGATTTCCTTTCCCACCATGAGACTGCCTGTTAACCCACTCCTTGCCAAATCAATGTGTTGCCAAGCTTTTTTAAAAAAAAATGTTGCTCATTTATTTTTAATTAAATTTATTGGGGTACATTGGTTAACAAGATTACACATATCTAGGTTTCAAGTATGCAATTCTACGATATATCATCTGTATATGGCATTGTGTACCCACCACCCAAAGCCACATCTTCTGAGAGCAAAATTTAAACTGTTTGATGATCTGATATACATAAATTGTATCATTTTCATTTGCATTTATAATGAAAACAGTTTAACATTTTTCACACATTTATGGGAACTGTTGGATTTTGTTTTTATTTTTATTTATTTTGAAGACTTTATTCATTATTTATTTATTTTTATTTTTTAATTTTAATTTTTAGAGAGAGGGAAAGGGAGAGAGAGATCAATGTATGGTTGCCTTTCACCTGCCTCCAGCTGGGGACCTGACTGGAGACCTGGCTTGCAACCTGGTTATGTGTCCTGGCTGGGAATCGAGCCAGCAACCTTTGGGTTCTCAGGCTGGCATCTTATCCACCGTGCCACCAGCCAGGGCTATTCATTATTTTCAGAGAGAGGAAAAAGGAGGGAGGAAAAAATAATTAGAAATATCAATGTAGGGTTGTCTTTCACCTGCCTGCCATTGGGAACCTGGCTGGAGACCTGGTCTTCAACCCAGGCATGTGCCTGACTGGGATTTGAACCAGTGACCCTTGGGTTCACAGACTGACACTCAATCCACTGAGCCACCAGCCAGGGCTAGATTTCATTTTTCATTACAGTAACAAAGATATAAATTTACTGGCAAAAAAAAGGAGGGGCGGCCTTTAATTAGTTAAAAGAGGCCTGGTATAAGCAATGACAAAAGAAATGGCATAAGAGGAAAATGAACATGAACCTTTTGAGGTAGAGACAGAGGAACTAGCTTGGGAGAGAAAATGGTCATTTACCTGAGATGAGAGGAAAGGATGAGAAGACTCAGTGAAACAGAAGGTGGTTGTGAGGTGAAAAAGTATAAAAGGTGAGGTTTCTTTTTTATCGTTCTTAACCTCCTTGGAAAAGGTTCTCACACCTCTTAAAAGGCCTCTCAGCTATCAGAGTCAGATTGTTTATTCTTGTCATTTCTTTGTCATTCCATCAAAGAATAAGTCACAGTTCTGAGTTGAATTTTTGTGTAACTGTCTAAGAAACAGTAATAGTTTTTCTCTTTTAATTAATTTTCAGAGGCACGAGGGTGTGATGCCTAGATGAACACCTTAGTTGAAATATAATGAAGTCTTCTGTTTAAACATTAGCTCTTTTCATGATAATTTTATTTGTTTTCAAATATTGCCAAAGCCTGTGGGAAATGTAGTCAATGGACTATTCTAGGAATAATTACAGTCATGTATAATTTGTAACTTGATAATTATAATTCCCACTTGAGAAACAATAATGTACCCATTAACATATCATGTCCTTAGCCCAAGAGACATGGGTACAACATGATCCACCTCGATTTATTGCACAATTTTCATGTGCCAACCCCTCTGTGGGTCACTGAGAATTCAACAGTGAATCAGTCCCAGTTCAACAGAGCACAAAGCAAATAAAAGCTTAATTAACGCTAAATGAGAATCTTAAGAACTGGCCTGTGTAGAATGCATGACTCTCCCAGTATCAGGAAAAGGGAAAAAATTCTGCAGAATCTGAAGTGGAACTAGATCCAAAGGATAATAAGTCATCTTTTAAGCACTAAAAGCCGAATTCTCTTCTAATCTGTCATAATGCAGGATAGCTACAACAAACCTACCCTTACTTCGATCACAAGATTTGAAGTCACAAGATTTTTAAATTTTCTATGAGCCTTTGAGATACTAAAACCAAAAGAGGAGGCATAGAATACATAGGAAATTAGTCAGATGTAAATATTATCTTTTTCCACTCTCTATATAGCATACCTCATTGGTAATTTATATGACTGTCATCAGCTTTTAACAATTCTGAGAGGCTTGGTTTCTAAACTTCTAAATTCAGGTGTTATGTGTATGACAGGTGTTAAGCATGTATGAGTGCAGAATGTTGTTATTGCTCTCATTATTATTATGTAAGCTCTGCTATCTGGTCAGGTAGTAACATGAGAAGATATTCTCTATTCTGTATTCTCATCCACTCCCTAAACCTGGCATTCTTGGTGTCGACTTTGAACTGCAGACATTTCCCTGATAAAGGAATCCATGTTATCACTCCCTGTAAGAGCTACAGAGTGTGCATTTGATCAAAGCTGTTTTTTAAATACCAAGCCTCAAAGCCAAGTCAAGTTAAAAAGGTAAAACCATGGTGATAAAATAACCACAAAATAACTTACAGAAAACAACACAGCTAGTTAACTAAGCTGCCCTTGAAACTAGTTGTCTTTATTTTTGGTGACATAGGAATGGTTAAAGGATGCATTGTTGTGCAAAATACCAGAACAAAGGAGGGATAGGGAGTCCCGCATTTTCTCTAATATGTATATTTTTAAAAACATTAAAACCACAGGTTTAAAACCTAAGAGGGATGTCTTAGCTTTTGTCAGTATCTACAGGTAACAGGACACCCCAAGCCAAGCGGAGGAGTCATGTTTAAGATCTATACCCTGACTGCTGTGAGTGGCCTCACTGATAGAAACAAATGTCATTTGTAATTCATGATGATCTTGGCTTAAACCCACTGTATTTCATTGAAACTGATGGAAGGTGTATTTATTCAGATGGTGCCTTTGGCCATTAATCCCTTCATTTCAGGATTTGTATTATGGTTTTCTTTGAATATCTGTCAACAGAACAAATTTGTTCAGTTTCTTAAGTTGGCTTTCAGGATCCACCCAGGGTCTCATCGGAGTCCCTGGTGGCCCTTCCAGTTTTCTTACCCACATTTCCTCACCCCCAGCCAAACTGGGGTACTCACTCCTTCCCCAATAAGCCTCTACCTTCTTCTCCACAGAAGCTGCTTCCTCCTGTTCACACCTGAGCTGCTCTATGCCTTCCCTTGGGTGTCAGATTCCCCAGGATCATAGCCTGAAACAAGGACCCACGTGCAAGGGGTTTATTGAGTAAATGCTCTGCTCCCAAGCAACAAGACTCAGGGGTGGGGAAAACTTAGGGAACGGGATGAAGTTAGGACAGGGTGTGATTTTAGACAAAGTCAGCCTCAGCCTAATCCAAGGAGGAGCTAAGGAACGTAAATCACACACTAGAGTTTGTCCCGATTTAAGAACTTTTCTCTTGTACCGGTCCTTGGCAAAGGACTGAGGGGAGGTTGGCGGGGGGGCACATATATCTTGTAGGCTCACCTGGGTCAAAGAAGCCAAAGAGTACAGAACCCGGAAACCGAGGGGGAGAAGAAGCACAAAGGTCGATGGTTCCAAATCTTTGGGGATCTGGGAAGAACACTGACAGTGTCAACTATAGGAGCTGTACAAATGCCACGTTTTCAGGTGACTCTGAGGGTGCCTTCAGACAAGATGGTCGGGATCTCTGTAGGATGTTGCATTCATTTCATGGCATATTTCTCACTCCCTCTTGCGTCTGCTGGTCTGGGTATTCGCCTTTTAATCACCTGAGGGGCCATGTTTGTGTCTTACTCATTATTACAGTCTCTCTAACACCTGCCCTAGTGACTCACATGAATTAGATAGCTGGGAAAAGGCCACCGATTTCAAAGGAGAAAGCAAAAACCCTTTGATTGGAATGCACATGGGTCCTCCTTGTTACTAAAATCTTCAAGGTAATGGATAGTCTTATGACAAAATTCTGTTGTTATTTTTATTTTTTAATATTAATTTTTAAGCCCTGGCTGGTAGCACAGTAGATAAGGCACCGGCCTGCGAACCCAAAGGTCGCAGGTTCGATTCCCCAGCCAGGGCACATAACAAGGTTGCAAACCAGGTCTCCAGTCAGGTCTGTGGCTGGAGGCAGGTGAAAGCATCCATACATTGATGTCTCTCTCCCTCTCTGCCTCTCTCCCTTCCCTTCTTTCTGGAAATAATGAAATAAAATATTTTTAAAAATATATTAATTTTTAACTACAGTCTACATTCAATATGATTTTGTTTCCGTTTCAGGTATACACGATAGTTAAACCATACACTTTACAAAGTGTTCCCTCGATATTTCAAGTACCCACTTGGCACCATGCGTAATTATTACAATATTATTGATTACATTCCTTATGTTGCACTTCACATCCCCAGGCCTATTGTGTAGCAACCAGTTTGTGGGATTTAAAGAACAAGAGAAACAAACAAACAAACTAGAGACAGTCTCATGGATACAGAGAACAGACTGCATGTGGCCAGATGGGAAAAACGTGGGGAGGTGACGGGAGAAAGAGGGGAAGGGATTAAGAAGTGCACATTATTAAATATTGCTGTTTTTAAATAAAGGAACCAACTAGAAGCCAAACCTAGGAGAAGAATCCTTGATTACCTCAATGACGAAAATAACACGTTTGAAAGGGAAACTCTCAGGAAACAGGGCGCTCTCGTTACGGAGCTCAGAAGAAGGAAGGGCTGACTGTGGGCTGGGAGACTCCTGTCTCGGGGACTTGCTCCCGGGCCTCCACGTGGGCGGAATGGGAGTGGAGGCCCGCGGGGCTTGTCCCCCATCCCCGAGGGGCCCACGTCTCCACTCCACACCCTAACCACCAGTGACTGGACTCCTGTTGCCCCTGTCATCACAGGAGGCCAGAAGCAGAGGGAGATGCACCTCACCGCTGACCCAGCCGTCCGGGGCCTGGTCTGATAGTTCTGCCAGGTGTTCCAACAGCACAAGGGACACTATGTCAGCACGGGAAGAGAAAGGCCGTGGAATTGGATGTCCTTTCCACTGTCTGGGAAGGAAAGCCTTTCAAACTGTCTTACCAACCCAAGGCCCGAAAGGCAAAAGGTGGGAAAGGGCCCATAGCGCCTAAAGGAAGAAGCCCATTAACACCTTTGGGTGTCTACGTCCCAGTCCCGGAAAGCTGGCACCACCTTTACCTGCCAATCAATACACCACTTCCTCTCTCCCTTCCCCCCAACACTGTAAGTTGTCAGAACAAAGGACTCCTTCTCTTGGTGCTCTTGGCGCTCGAGTCCTGGCCTCTGGCCACACTAGGGCAAGCTTGCCACCCTGGCTGTTGGCCACCCTTGTTTTTGCTGTCCCATTCATTAATACATTTTGCATGCATGCTCTAGTCTCACTGATCTGTAATTCATTATTGTGTTGGCAAGAAGAACCAGGGTGTCTCCCATAGCACTGTTGATGTTTTTCTCCCTTGAGCAACTACGCTGTAACAAATTTGTATGCTGAACTTCTGATCTATGGAAGGGAAAAAGGGTTTCACATGCGATAACTCCAAAATGTCACGCAGCTAACGCTGATCAAAGAGTGGGTTGAGTGCCCGAATTATGTGAACTTTGGCTCCAAGCAGAATGTGCTGATAATGGTGTGGAAGAAGCTGCTCTTTGTTTTTCAGATCAGAGAACTCTAGGCTCACAGAAGACGCTTGCCACCTGTTTCACAGGCCATTGGGCCTGGCATGCCCTTCATTTCTGAACCCTGCTCACGAGGTGGGCAGCTAGCCGACACGGGCCGAAACCTGGCTTTCTCACGGTGCCTCCATGACCTACTCTGCTAATGGGAACGAAGAACTTAACTTAGGCTTCATTGCACCAATGGATTCATATGCTACTAGAATTCACAGAGCTACCGGGCGACCTAGTTACCTAGTCCAATCTCACACTTTTCCACTTAAAAAAATGGACCAATAATCAAAAAACTTTGGTACATATACACAATGGAATTCTATGTAGCAGAAAGAAAGAAGGAACTTGTACCCTTTGCAACAACATGGATGGAACTGGAGAGTATTATGCTTAGTGAAATAAGCCAGTCAGTGAAGGACAAATATCATATGATCTCACCTCTTACGGGACAATAATGAACAAAACTAACAACAACCAACACAG